>OX451348.1:35507390-35835004 GCA_949629155.1 Myopa testacea | reverse complement strand
AATGTGACCACTCCGTCAACAGTAACAACAAAACACATACTCATGCACGAATCCAACAATGAAACTTTCAGTAATTCGAATAACGAGAAATCACAGAAGTCCATCAAACAAAAAGGTGCTTCAAACTCATTGGAACCAACATCATCAACATCATCATCATCGTCGTCCACACTGAAATCATTATCACACACATTGTCGCCATCATCGTCATCATCACCATCGCCATCATCACAGTCATTTCAAACAATTACAACCAAAAGCATTTTAGAGCGTCTCAATTCCACTGAATCTGGCTCCAGCAAATACTTGCGAAAGTCCAGCGGCTGCACCCACCCACCGTCGGACACCGTCATCTTGGATAATCTGAAACTGTCACGATCACGCGACAAGATCAATTCATTAAAGTATGCTGTTTGTTTCTATTCTAAATTATATCAACTTACCAATTTTATTACATATCGTATTTGTATTGATGTTTACTCATATCTCTCTGTGTCTCACTGCACCCGAAATGGTCCAACGCCTCTTAGAAATGTGTTAATAATAGTAATAACAATAACAGTAATAATAAGTGAAGATCGCGCATTAATAAATCACAATTAATGCGACAAGACAGTTTTCAAACTAGTCTACTTGTAGCACTTGTACAATACTTTCTTCCTCCCTCCCCCCTTCCTTTAAATCTAGTGTAGATTTAGCTTTACAATAGAAACAAGTGTACAAGTAAGTTCCATCCATCCATCTTAGTTATCTACAATACAAAATACTCCTCAGCACTTTAGCACTTACTTATTTCCTCTTTAAAAACAGCCGCACTTATTTAATACTAACTTATTAATGCAATATTTGTTTATTAATACAATATTTATTTATTAATAAAATATTTATTTATAAATACCATGTTCTTGAATGCTTTACTAATTCCTAAAATTATAACAACGTATTCGATTTTATGTTTTTGGCATGTTTCCTATTTTTTTCTGTTCTTCTCGACTCACCTAAAACATGCAAGAAATACCAAAAAAAACTAAAATTTAAAGTCACTAACTTACAATTATATGCAATACTTTATTGCCATTATGTTTATTTTAGATACTCTTCACGCGGCTCCACTGAGGATGGTGTTAATTCTCAGCAACGTCCAGAGTTCAAATCAATATTGGGACGTCTCGCCACAGTGGGTCACAATGAGGATTTGGTCAAAGGATCCGATGACAGTTTATTACTGTAATTTCAATCCATTTTCCTTTCTCTTCAGTTTATTTGTGTGCTTAACTTATTTTTTTTACAGCGCTGACTACGTCACTTGGAATGGTGCCAATCCAAATATTTCTGTAGGCCAAAAACAAATGGTCGCTGGTACCGATGCTGCTCTGTTGAGTGAACGCAGTTGCATGGCTCTCGGACGTAATCCTGATTTGTGCAAAGGACCAAAGCCTGGTCTAGCAAAGGGCAGCATTTACGCTCAGTTAGCAGCTGCTGTTGAGAATATAAAATGCAACTGAAACGAGACTGGATGAGAATAAATTATTCAGAATTAAATTTAAGTCCGAAGTCTAAATACTTTATAAAGCTTCCATGTATTTAGATGACTTCTTCAAGCCTAATTTTTTTAATTAAGTCCAGTAAAGAAACGTTTATATGGAGATTTTATTTAAAAGTCAATTTATTATAGTTACCAAGTTATTACAAAGCTATTATAAGATTTCTAACCATATCATGTGAATTATTTTAGTGTATGTGTTACAATACGATATACCATAAAATTATTTTAATCCGCAAACGTATCCTAGTGATAAGCTGTATGTTAAACGTGCCAAATTGGAAGATTTTTATGCTATCATACTCGCTGTAGATTTTGCTTATCGTCATTGTATTTAAAAAATGCATGTATTACTTTTATTATTGATGTTGATGATCTTCGTCGGCATGGACTAAATACGCACACATAAATACATATGTGATTAATTGAATACACAGTTTACATTATTCGTGTGGTATTGTAAGTGATATATTTACATTTTCACATCCATATATCATCAATCCATCGAAGTTTTCTATCTAATTCAAATTTTTGCAGCAATTAAAATTAATTATTACATAAATAAATGCCATGTAACAGTATTTTTCTTAAATAAAGCACTTTCAATAAATACACAGTTTTGTTTTCCTTTTCCTCTTTCCTTTATTTATGAACCTTCTTAGACTTTTTACTCTCTCGCTCGCTCCGCGTTTATTTTTCACCTTTTCCCCCGAGATTTACTTTCATCTTTTCTTCAAATTGGTTTGAATTCATTTGCATAGTGTTTTAAATTTAATTCAATTTCGTATCGTTTTATTCTCTCTTGACTCTCCAACCTTAATTCTTCCATTCGGAGCTTTCCCTCCTCCTCGATTTCCAACTTTCTTATTTCCCGCTCATTCTGCAATTCCAATTTCTTTAATTCTACTCGATTTTTCTCCTTGTCTTTTTCCAATTCAAATTTCTTCATTTCAAGTTCCAGCTTTTTCTCCTGAATTGCAATTAATAAAGAGACAACATCGACGTCGTTCGTGCTTTCGTAGGCAGCAGCCGGCGAACTTAGCTCCTGGTTTCCACCGGATCTTTTTCTCTGACCGAAGATTTCATCCAACAGGTCAAAATGTGGGCAAATTCTACTTATATACGACACCACATTCGGCTCGTCGCCTTTGGATAGAAGGCCAGCACCGCCAGTTTGCTCCTTCCAAGTCGCCGCAGACATGTATGTTGATTTCAAGTGGCGCATTTTGCTTTTCATAGCTATCCAGGAAATCGGCTGCAACGATGAAAACTTGTAAAAACGTTCGTAAAACCTTTGCGATGTCGGTTTCTATGTGAAGGATGTAATGAATGGTCGATAGATTTCATTTGCGATATGTATTTTCTGATTGAATATTTCACCTCAAACAACTCCGGATTATCTCTGATAGTTTCAACTACTGCCTGCAGCAAGTGGAGTGTCTGCGATTCTGTCCATCGATGGGAAGGATTTATTCTGCGACGTCTAAGTTTTTGCTGTGATGTTAGAAATTCATAAAGATTATTAGTTAAACTCTGATTAATTTATACAATTTTATTCTTTACCTTTTCCATCTTAAATTTACAAAGAATATGTATTTTTAGCGAAGTAAAAAAGAAGCTGTCAGTTTTACAGGGTTGTAAGTAAGATAATATAATAACATCGCGTAAGTTTACAAGGTGCAAATCATTCTGTAAATTGATATCTTATATTGGTGAAATCTTCCTGCAATTTTATTTGTTTTGTGTAAAGCATTTTCATTCACATTTAGCTAAGTTTATCAGCTCATATTTGTATAACCCATCAAAATGGACTGTAAAATAATAATACATTTACACGATGAATTGAAGTAACTAATAAAAGCTAATTAAAATGTTTATGTTATATAAACTACGAAGTAAAGTTTATAGATAAAAAAAGGTCTCTTTCAGTTTAAAAAGCTAGTCTATTAAAAAGAATTCATAGCAAGTATCTTTATTCGGAACTTTTAAATAAAGTTGATTATACTTTTTAAAGATCGCTTTACATTAAGATTAAGATTATACTAAATTAAAATTAACTAAATTAAACGTTCAAACTTCGTCCTCGTTTAGCAGCATATTCGGTATGCCTCCTGTAATTGGGAAAACCCGACCCGTTTCGGGGCATTCAAGTTGGCCTTCCAGCACATCGATCTCTAGCAACAAATGATGCAGTTTTTTCAGCAGGTCCTCGTTTTCCGAAACGTCTGTCGGTTGTTCAGATGGAATGCCATCAGCAACATCAGCCTTCATAGAAACAGCGTATTGTATAAAAAAGCAATGAAAGGAGGAAAAATATAATTAATGAGGAATATAATTGTATATGCTTATAAAATGTTGCAACGAACCACTTGAGCTGCCAAATGCACCGCAGACCAGTCCAATTTGGGTAGCAGCCGCTGAATGAAGGTTGGATTAAATTCGGCTTCGACTTCATTCTTTTGTGAGATCTTCCAAGTGACGAAGAGACAGTAAAACAACCATTCATCATTTTATTTTTAAAGATACTCACTGTGAGCTTCAGCGGGTAACCAACTTTAACGCCTCGTATAGCTTTTGATGTTAGAAAATTGTAGGTGCTCAACTTCATTTTGCGATTGTAAAAAAAAACTGTGTGCGAATTAAATAAATTAATGTTTTCTTTTTGTTTCTTATTAATAACAACACTTTCTGCGACCACGTTTCGCAACAAGCAGAAAGCCGTGAAAACAAATTACTGAATTTGACACTTTTTGACATCTTGATTATTGACATGTCGCAAGTGCTTATTTCTCCCATGAGAGAAAAAAGTAAAACGAAAGGAAAAAATTCAGTATTCACCATGAAACGTTTGGAGAATCAAAAATAAAAAATAGTGCCTAATTTAAGAATGAAGAAGCAAATTTATGATTAGAGAAATAAGAACAAAATTAATTCATCTATTTATGGATTAGAGCATCAACCAGGAAGTGCTCCACATTTTATTCCTCTGTATTAAAGAATTTTCTTTATAATACAACTTTACGCTTTGTGTCCACCTTTGCACTTTTTGGTAAAATGTGTTTGACAGCTGCCATAAGATCAAAATTCACCACCGAACATTTTTGACGTTTCTTAGTCCAAATCGAAAAATATAACTTGTAGTTTCTGTAGTTTACCAAGCTGTCCGAATTTTATTTAAATAAATGCATTTATTAATGTATTTCTAATAAGAAAGTACTAACCAAGGAAACTTATAACATCAAATACTCTAAATAAACAGGAAGTTGCTATTTAAGACTGAATTAGCACAGAAATGGAGGATATTTTTCACTGGTGTCGCGAAGGCAACTCAATTCAAGTGCGTCTCTGGCTGGAAGATACGGAACATGATATGAATCAAGGGTAAAATTCAAAAACTAACTCCAACAAGATAAATTAATAAGTAAAAGAATTAATTACAAGTTGTCCTCAAGAAGGAAGAAGTCTCGCACAAGCTTCAGGCGGAGTGCATTAAATCGAGACTGTTGAGCAACCTTCGAATGACGTCATGTTTTATTTAAGAATATTGAAATCATTCAAATAGTAAGAGAAGTCAGCATAAATTGATTGCTCAACATTAAAAATGTAAAAAAGATCACTTGAGAGAGGGTGTGAGTGTGTGTGGGTGGCTGTTGAATACGATAATTTTGATTGCATAGACGAAGTAAACAAGCCAGCCTCGTACACATTCCTCTAGCGATATCTTCCACGCTGTTTTCAACGCGTACCATATTTTTATAAACTTTAAATTACTTTGATTAAAAGAGCATATTCTACATATTCTTTAAACAAAAGATTACATTTAATTTCATTATATTCTTCATTAATTTGTCGTCTTTTCTTAATTTGATTTAATTGTATCGTATTCTTGGCTTGCTTATTTTAGTGACGATCATGGATTCAGTCCGTTGCATTGGTGTGCAAAAGAAGGCCACGCAAAACTGGTCGAAATGCTGCTGCATCGTGGCGCTCGCGTGAATGCCACCAACATGGGTGACGACATACCGCTGCATCTGGCAGCTGCGCATGGCCACCGTGATGTTGTTCAACTGGTTCGTTGCTCTTTCTTTTAGCTTAACAAATGTGCTGAACTATGTAGAAGTTGCTAAATGAAATGATTTATTTGCGCAGCTGTTACGCGAGCGATCCGATGTGAATGCCACCAATGAACATGGGAACTCGCCACTTCATTATGCTTGCTTCTGGGGCTACGATATGATATGCGAGGACCTGGTGAACAACGGCGGCCTCGTCTCGATTGCCAACAAGGACGATGATACGCCGCTGAATAAAGCCAAACCCAGCTTGGCCAAACGTTTGCTCGATTTGGCCGAAAAGAACGGCCAGGACATGAAGAAGATCAGTTTCAAAGACCAGAGCTGGTTGGGGCTGAAGACGCGTTCACGTGACGCGACTCTGTCGCGCTTCAAAGGCATCAGCATGGGCGACTTGGATTTGCACAGCAAAGTGTCGGCGACGCCTTCGGGCGAAACGTGGCGCGGACGCTGGCAGAAAAACGATGTTATTGCCAAGGTTGGACTTTGGAAAAAACGCCTCGATTGTTATTTATTTTATTTTAATCACAACTTTTATTAATTTCATCGTCAGATTCTTGCCGTGCGACAGTGCACATCGCGAATATCGCGCGACTTTAACGAGGAGTTTCCGAAGCTTCGCATTTTCTCACATCCAAACATCTTGCCAATTATTGGCGCTTGCAATTCGCCGCCGAATTTAATCACTATCAGTCAGGTGAGTTCGATGCTCCAACTGATTGTCATGCTATCGAGTAAAATGCGGCATTCGTTCACAGTACATGCCTCGGGGATCTCTGTTCAATCTGCTGCACGGTGCTTCCGGCGTCGTGGTCGATACTTCGCAAGCTGTCCGCTTTGCGCTGGATATCGCACGCGGAATGGCGTATCTGCACTCGCTGGAGCGCATTATACCCACCTACCATCTCAACAGCCATCACGTTATGGTTAGTATCGACTTTGTCATTGTCTGCAGCTGCACTCATTGAGAGCATTTCACAACAACTAATTCGGCATCGCGTTTGATCTCACAGGTTGATGACGATTTGACAGCGCGCATCAACATGGGCGATGCTAAGTTTTCGTTCCAGGAAAAAGGACGCATCTACCAGCCGGCTTGGATGTCGCCGGAGGCTCTGCAGCGCAAACCGGCCGACCGCAATTGGGAGGCCTGCGACATGTGGAGCTTCGCCGTATTAATCTGGGAGCTGACCACACGCGAGGTGCCCTTCGCCGAATGGTCGCCCATGGAGTGTGGCATGAAAATTGCGCTCGAAGGCTTGCGTGTGAAGATTCCGCCGGGCACATCTTCGCACATGGCGAAGCTGATTATGATATGCATGAATGAGGACCCCGGAAAGCGGCCGAAGTTCGATATGGTTGTTCCGATTCTGGACAAAATGAAGCGTTGAAGTCCGAAGTCACTGCCGAGGAAGACGAGAGAATTTATTTAAACAATTATCTATGAATTACGTACCATGTATTTTTGTTGTAAACTAATTTAGTTCAGTAGTCTTTAACCAAACGTGTTTAAAGTGCCTTAAAAGTATGTATGCCAATTTTTATGTGACTCTATGTTGTAATTTTAATGTTGTACCATAATATTAAGTGTATAATCGAAGTCATTATTTTTTAATGAATGTTTATTTTATTTTATTTCTTAACCTAGTATTTTAAGTATACGTTTCTATACAGTAACACGCATTATATTATGTTCTAATATACACTATTATACACTAATATTTTATCATTGATTTGAGTACTTTTGTGAAGAACGAAACAGAATAACAAAGAAAAATTATATTTATAGTGCTAAGAGTTGCAATATTTTTATAAATTTAATGTATACAATGAATGAGTTCAAAATTATTGCCCAATAATAATTATAATACTCTTGTAATAAAATCTAACAAATCATAATGACAACAAATACATTTATGATAGATTTTCTTTCTTTCACTGTTCATCATCATCTGCAAATGAATCATCATCATTCATTATAAAGGCAACATCATGTAAAGCGGTGGGGAAAACCCGTTATTGAAGAGGAAAGAAATTTCAAGGTTTGTTCAGAATTTTCGAGGACATGAATGGACTTGAAAACGAATCAGAGTAGAAGAAGTTTGAGAGAAGAGAGCGAAAAAGCACACGGAACAGAGGAGAGGTAAAAAGAGCTGAACTAAAATTGTGAAAATATTGATGATGGATGTTCATGGATACGATGAAGTCATTTAAGATTTATATATACAGGTATATAAGGATGTCATATTATTCTGTATTTTTTCGTACAAAGTTAAAAAGTGAACATTTTTTAAGACTTGAAATTTTCGCCGCTTACGTTTGATTTGTGAGAGTCTGCTGTTGATTTGGCGCATGTCAGCGGCCTGTGCTGCAGTTCAAAAGCGTTGCAGCCGGTCACGTGCTGTAGTCACAACACTCACTCAGGGAGGGATGACAAAAAGAGAAAGAGAGAGAGTGACATAGAGAGAGAGAGAGAGAGAGAGAGAGAATGCGAGATGCTGTCATGACCCAGCATTGCTTTTCATGTGGTTGTTGTTATTATTATTGTTGCCTTTAGTGTTGTTATTGTAATTTGCCGTTGTTGTTGTAATTTGTTGTTGTTGTTCTTGTTGTGATTTGTTGTTGTAACAGAGAGCTTGCCTCCTGTAGTATGTAATTAAAAATGACTGCAGTGATTATGTGCATCCGGGATGAGAGCAGATCGAGTGCAATGTGAGCACAACGGCCCTGACCTAGTTGAGTACCAGAAATCGAGCCCATTCTGTTCTGTGCAGAAGAAAGGGAGCAAAAGTTGTGCCTGCTGCCAGCGAAAGCTTTCACTGTCGTCGTCGTCATCGTATGTGGCTTAAAGTTGCAAATTCTTCGTACAGCATTCAAGTAAAAATGGTGTCAACTTTAAAGCAGACGAAAAGCGGTTCCGAGAAGAACGACAGCTTAACTGATGACTGATGATTCTAGATATTATTATAGAGGAAACTGTTTAAAGTTGAGGGGTGTAAAGTGACCCGGGTAGCTGTTGAAATGCGTTGACTGCCGGTGATGCAATTTAATTGTTGCTCATACGACGCGTGGTTCCGAGGGGTGGAAGGCTGCTAGCTGAGCTACGCTCAAGTCGATGTGATAGCCAATGAATTTATTGCAATCTACTGTCGAGTAGTTTAACAGAAAGCTTTCGCGCTCTCCCTCGCTCTCTCTCTCTCTCTCTCTCGCTCAATTTTCGCTTCTTTGCTGATGCCTCCGCTAAGCGCTCTGTTTATAGTTGCGGCAGATATCCTTGTTGGCTCACATGTTTTGAGTGTTGTTGTTGTTGTTGTTGTTGTTGTTGTTGTTGGTGCTGTTGTTCCGTGTGTGTGTGTGTGTGTGTGTGTCCGTCCTTTTTTCCTTACGTTAGCATGCTTGAAACGTGCTCTCATCAGCTGGCTGCACGGCTCCTGCTGCAGCTTTCAGTTTCTTGGCCCAGTCATTGTTCTGCGGACGTTTAAAAGCGTGTTCCACTTTTTAAATTAAATTCTTAAATTGGAAGCCGCATCGCATC
Source organism: Myopa testacea (assembly GCA_949629155.1). Classification (NCBI taxonomy): domain Eukaryota; kingdom Metazoa; phylum Arthropoda; class Insecta; order Diptera; family Conopidae; genus Myopa; species Myopa testacea. The sequence goes on along the minus strand of OX451348.1, from coordinate 35,825,853 downwards.
GCATAACAACAACAATAAAAACATTACTAACTATAATAATAAGAAGGACAGCTACAAACACCAGCAACAACAACAACAACAACTACACAATAGCAGTAAAAATAATAAACATTGAAAAATAATTACAATTCATTTATTGTACATAAAAGATTTATCAAAACAATAAGATTTCAGTTAAAATGCAGAAGCTGTCGAAGGTTGAAATCAAGGAGTTGAAAAGGAACAACAACAAGAAATGAAGGAAGAAGTTTTTGAAGTGAATAGTTTTAATATTTGTACAAATCTTCATCCTCCGTGCTTTCGTCTTGTTTCCTTATTCATCCTTCGTCCTTTTTCCTTCCTCCTCTTCTTCTTCCTCTTCTTCTCCGCTCCCCCGACTGCGTGTGGTTGCAGTGAAACAACGAAAGCTCGCTCGATTGCAGTGAAGTGGGTAAACAGACACAAACACACACACACACACACACACACACACACACACAACTACAACACATCCATACTTATGCGTATATTATATACTCATAGATGTATGTATGTATGTGTATGTATGAAAATACACGCGCACACGCTCACGCAATCGACTGCATCCCGGCGAAGTAACGGCGAAAAAAACCACAGGAAAAATACATCATATACTGCATCAAGCGACCTGAAAGTGGGCGTGTAGCTTATTATTGAAGCTTATTTAAGTGCAGCTTTCGTCAAGTGCAAATCAAAACATCAATATTTATCAAAATAAAACACAATAAAAACAAATGAAATCAATTAAAGTTGAGTGAGTTGAGGTGAGGAAACGGTGAACAAAAACGAAAGAAAACACACACACACACACACACACACACACACAGAAAACTACTGTGAAAAGCAAAGAAAATAAGCAAAAAACAGGAAAACAAAAAAACCATCAAGAAAAACAAGAAACACGGGGAAAATTCATAGGAAAATTTTTATTAATTATGACATTAAATTTGAAATACAATGAAGAAAAAAAAATAATTACAAGAAGGCAAACAAAAAACAAGAAATAAAATAAAAATAAAAAGTATACAAACAAGAAACGGAAGAAAATTAAATGAAACGTAAAAAAATAATAAAAATATGCAAAAGTTAATATAAAAAGAATTGGATAAGCAAATTAAAGAGAATAAATATGAATTATAATAAAAAAACAAGGTGATATAATAATAATTTTTTTATTATAATTTGATGAAAATATCAAAGAACAAGAATAAAGTAATAAAAACGATGCATTGAGTAGATTTTAATTAATGAAAAACTAAACTGAGAAAGAATACTGAAAAGGAAATAAAAAAGTGCTGAAAAAGTGCTGAAAAGTTGACTGAAACAGTTACTGAAAAAGTGTTGAAAAAAGCTGGAAAAGTGCTGAAAAATCCCGTAAAAGGGCTGAAAAAGTTTTGAAAAAATATGAACAAAAGCTATTGAAAGTACTTAATGTTGAATCCGAAATATTATGTATATAAATACTGAAAAAAATACTGTAAAATACTGGAAAAATAACTTAAAATATAATGGAAAAGTAAAACAATGATAAAACGATAAAATTGTTACAAATTGTTGTTGCTTTAAATATACTAAATAGTAAGTAAAAAATTAAATAACAAAGTATTTTAAAAGAAATAGAAAATATAGAAGGAAAAATATAGAAAAAGAAAACTCCGAAAAATACACTCAAAAGAATAGTGAACAAACCGATAGAAATATTGAAGAAAAAGTATTGAAGAAAAAGTATTGAACAAATGATGGAGAAAACAGACATTCGAGTTGGTTAGAAAAGAACAACTCGACAACATTTCAATACAACAACAACATAACAAAACTCCGGAATCAGAAAACGAATAATCGATCGAATTTTTTGCGTTTGCTGCTGGCATTTTTTTTTTGTTTTCGTTTCTGTATCGGTTCCGGCTTGGGTTTTGTTTTTTTTTTGTCATATATTCGAGCTGTCAGCGCTGCAGCTTAAATGAGTTTTTGTGCTGTCAACGATTTGGGCCCAGCCCCATCGAGGGCCGGCGGCGACCCATGGATTTTCCAACATCATCTAGTTTAGTTCTCGTCACGGACACGAACAGGTGGGTGCATCAACACACAAACACACACACACACACACACACACACAGAACACTATTGGCCACAACACAAGCTAATCACGACAACATGAACAATAAATTATTGTCAATAATAGTAGCCAACAAAAGCTTTAATTTTGATACAAGTTGGAGAACTTGTTCTATATTTCAAACGTTGTTTCGTTTTTGTTGTTCTATTTTAACGATTACTCGTTACTTTAAAAATGAAGTAAGTAGTAACGAGTAATCGCTACTTTGACGTAAGATGTGACGATTACTCGTTACTTTGTCACAATACGTGGTTATTACTCGTTCATTTGTTGCAAGAAGTGACGCTTACTCATTACTTTGTTGTAGGAAGCAACGATTACGCGTTACTTTGTTTTAAAAAAGTGACGAATGCAAGTTACTCAGCAGTTCGTTACTTGGGCCGTTCGTTATGTTGTAGTACAACGTGTAGATTACTCGTTTTGCTATTGTACGAAGTAACGAGTAGTTCGAGTATGGACATATATTTTTCTTTTGTAACATTTGCTTATTTATCTCTCAAGCTTTTCGGTCCTTTTAAACGTAAATGCATGCATTTCTACATTTGCATAGGGTGGGCCATCGGCTGGTTTCGTTTTAATTTCAGTACTTAATAAAAATTAAGCTAATTGAATTAATAGTTTATTTAAATTGAAATTAAAGTACACTTCTCTTTGAATAAAATAACTAATAAAAATGTGATTATTTAAATAATACATTTAAATTGAATTAAATATATCGCAAAGAAACCATCCGATGGCCCCCACTTTATATACGATATGTTTATTTATCTCACTGAACGCAAAAAGAACGAGAGTAAATAAAGAAATAAATAATAAATAAAATAAACCAGCAGCGAATTTTTTCCTTTATGCTCTGAAGTGTGTCGGGGTCCCAGAAGCTGCAGGTCGGTTGGTTGGTCGACTTTTTGGAGCATTTGTTCGAAATGAGGCCGGCCCATTAAATCGACACAAACAGCGGCCAACATGATGAAGTACTCGTACTCGTTGTTCTGGCATAAAAAAAAAATCCATGCTCCAAAAACCAACATATACTGAATCCACGTCATTGTTGTTGTTGTTGTTGTGGGTTCTTTGTGAGCACCACGATTGCAGAGCTGGAAAAACTCATGTTGTACATCTGTATATGTGTGTGTGTGTGGATGTGAGCTACTCATAAATACCCACGCAGCTCGAGGATATAATTTGAAATTGTAGCCTGAATGAGGAATTGCAAAAACGAGCTGAAGTTTACTTTTTTATGCATTTTTAATAATGAATACAAGCCACTGCAGAAATAAAAAAAAATAATGAAAAACTTCGATTTAAATTAGATGGTTAAATAACAAGAAAAACAGAAAAACAACAACAACGATCGAAGCTTATTTAACTGGTCAATCGAGATCGAGGTCAAACGGTCTAAATTATGTACGTCAAAACCGAGCATTTAGAAGATTAAATTTATTTTTAATCCCATTTGACCCGATTTTTTGATTTCCTCAATGTTATGGGGTCAAATGGTCTCCGAATTCGGTTTTATAGAGTCTCAGTCATTCCCGAACCGTTGGATGTTGTTGTGCTATGAGGCAAAATGGTCACTAATGATTTTTCCTCTTGCAAAACTATCCATATCACCTTCCAGTGCTTTATTTCAAATGCTGTGTGTATTTTATGAATGTGTTCATGATCTTCTTCTTGTTTTTCTTAGTCTTCGGTCCAGTCCAGTCCTGGACACGCCCACAAGAGGAACACTTAAATTGCGAGCATTATGATTGCGAAAACTCTGTAAAGTAATCGCCACTTCATCATATACTTGGCTGTATCACTTCATCACCGCCTCTGACCTGCTTCTCTCTATGTTACACTACTTCTTACCACTCTCCCCCCTCCCCCACCCTTCCCACTTCTAAGCCCCTTCCCACTCTGCTCCACTTTTTCACAGCCTGCCTACTGACCTAAATAAAGTTCTAGAAAAGTAAAAACTCTAAAAGAATAAAAAATATATAAAAAAAAGGACACAAAACAAAAACTATTCTCATTTCTATTTCAGCGAATATCTTTTAGAAAATATTATGGTGTAGTTATTTTTTTGTTGTTGCACTCATTGTTACTGTAGTTGTTGTTATCGAAGTAGCTGTTGTAGTAGTAGTTGTTGTAGTAGTAGTTGTTGTAGTAGCAGTTGTTGTAGTAGTAGTTGTTGTTGTAATAGTAGTTGTTGTAGTAGTAGTTGTTGTAGCATTGTAGTTGTTGTTGTATTAGTTTTATGCAACAATGGAACTGCTTAAATTGCATGGAAAAACATCATCACAACGGCGCTGCTTAAAACTAAAGCTGCTTGTTTTTATATTGTATTGGAAGCTCAACGCTTGAGAAGATTTAATTACGTTATTACGTTTGTGACTTACGTTTCTGCCTCTTGTGACTTACGAGTATACGTAATTAAAAGCCTTTTAAAGACTTTCTTTTCAGCGTTCTGATTGAGGAAGGAAAAACCTATGCTGCATCTACTACTCAAGTTTACATGAGTAGAATTTGAGTGCTTAAGTGAAACGAATGTGTGTGTGTGTGTGTGTGTGTGCGTGTTTTAGTAGCGATAAAGTCTTATATGCCAAACGATATTATTGACAGATGACACTTCCCTTTGATATGAAGTGGCAATTCCGCTGCCGACGTCTACAAACACACGAGTGAAAGCTCACGAGCTCAAGCGCACGAATGCCAACACACAGACGCAAAAAACCAGAGGACGAGGGCTTAAATTGTGTGTGAAAGAAAGAGAGAGATAGAGAGAGATGCTTACGAATTTATGTCGAAGTTAGTTGTTGGATAAATATTTAGAATGTTTAAGAAGCAGAAATGAAAAGAAAAACACAAAAACAACTACACACCCACACACACACACCACACGCACACAATAACGATGTGTGCAATGCACTTGGTGAAATGAAACAACAACAAAACAACATCACGAAGTATCGAAGCCCTTTCTTTGGCACGTTGGCACATGTGACACGAACAGTTGACATTTTTGCATGTTGATGTTGTTGCTGTTGTTGTTTTATTGCAAATATTTTGTTGTTGTAATCTTATCTTCTCTTCTATACTCTACTCTATACTCTACTCTACTCTATACTCTCTACTATACTCTTTACTCTACTGTAGCTAACTTTTTATCGTCCAGCTTGTGGCATGACATGCAATAAATTCCTGCTGCTCCATCTAAATTATTGCTGCATGCCAATCATGTTGCAATCTATTACGTTTTTCCTTTAATTGAGATTGACAAGCGTTGATATGCTGAACAATTCGCGGCGGTCGATTTTTACTTAGCGACAGCGTTGCTGAGGATATAAAGTGACATCAAATAACAACAACAACAACAACAATGACACTAACAACAACAACAACAACAACAACAACAACAGCCATGTCAAGAAAGAATAACAAAAACTTCTGATGCCGTCGCTGCTGCTGCTGCTGTTGTTGTTGTTGTTACTGCCAATCAATTGTGGTTTTTCCGTTCTAGTCTCTGCGAAATAACCCCTCCCCCCCCCGCCACCTCCCTCTTCGCCCACCCCTGCTCCTCATTATTAGTTGACTAGCCTATCATATTGACAAAACAGCTCACTTCTCTACAAGATACTCGCAGCCCGAAGAAGGTTTGAAGGCGGCAGAGGCGGCGGCGGCGGCGGCGGCGGCGGCTCTGAGACGCTGCGACTTGGAACAATCAATCGCTGCTGTTCGCCGCTGACTTTGACTTTGTTAAAGTCTACACTACACTACACTCCAGTAGCTATCTTTTGTGGGAAGCATTTGATGAACATAATCGATGTATTCAATGCCAGCGGCAGCAATCAAGCGGTAAATTTTACAAAAGCTAGTATAAATAATAAAGAAAAGAATCAAATATTCTAATAAAAGCGAATGCAATACAAAAAGAAAAAGAAAGCCACGCATTAAAGTATTTCAAGAATATATTTTATATGAACGCAGTAACCTACAATAGATTGAGTGACGCAGTCAAAAAGCGTTAAAAGACAAGCGATCAGAAGAGGAAAAAAAAAAAAGAAAAAAGTAAGAAAAAACAAAAATGATGCGTGCGCCACCCACTCAGCTCAAAGAATGCACTCAAGGCGCTTCTAATTACGGCGCGCTGCACCTTCGCTTCTTCTTCTTCGACTTCTTCTCCATCCTGTTCGATTCCAGCGATTTCATCTCTCGTCCATCCACCGCAACTGGCCAATCATCACGATAAACACCTCATAAATAAACGATTGACCCTCCGCTGTGTGTTGAGCACACTTCAGAGCTTCGTTTATTAGTTGGCAACTCTACCGGCAACTAGCAGTAGCTACCAACTATAACAACAACAACAACAATAACAACAACAATAATAATACTAGTAATAATAATAGTAATAACTTGTCCCTGGTTAATAATATCGCTTAAGCGGCTTATTAAAAAGAAAGAGAGAGAGAGAGAAAGAGAGAGAAAGAGAGGGACCGAAACATGCAACATAAAGCGTGCTTATAATACATACTTAAGTATTTAAGTGTAACTTGCTTAAGTACGTAGCTTAAGTATGCTTTTGTAATTAAATATTTAACTTTAATAGCGTTTAAATAGGTTTAAGTGGATGATCTTAATTTACATTAATTAAATTAACAACTCCATCGTATATTATTTGGAATTAATTGTATACGGTTTTCTTCAGGAATTTTCTCAGCACCTCATCGCTTCCATTCCTCGGTTTTCACTTGAAACATGAAACAGATGATTTCACTGATTTGGCAACAGATGGATCGCCATTGATAGCAGCGACAATAGCAACAACAACAACCACAACAATAACAGCAGCAGCGGCAGCATCATCATCATCATCCATTAGAATATCATCACCTGCTGTAACACCGCCAACATCAATCAGTCCCTGTGAGCCGCAGAGTCCTGACGGCCACACGTCAGTGAGTTCTACGGGCTCTTCAAGTGACACGATATCGGGTAGGTTTTTTTGAACACCTAAAAGCTAAAGAGAAAAAGGCACAAAGAGAAGAGCAGAGAAAATTAGAGAGAAGAATTAATTTAATGATGCATTTTTACATTATTGAATTCAATTTTTGCTATTTAATTAAATTATAAATGTAAATTAAGTAAAATTATTTTACTATTATTATTAATATTTCAATACAATATTATTATTATTATCGTATTATATATTAAATATAATTGTAACATGTTGATTTTGTCGACACGTACACAAAACCTCAACCTTTGAAACCTCATAACTTTTCTTCGTATTTATTTTCCTTCGGCAACAGCTGTGTGCTTACAATTCACAATGGGTTCCTTCACAACGATGCATAAGTATATCCACAAAATCTCATGCATGGAGTTCGGAGGGGAGTAGGGTGTTTAGGATTCTACTCAGGGGGTTTGTCCCTGAATTTTTAGACAAGCTGCAGAAAGTGAGTGGAGTTGAAGGTGGTTGAATGGAAGATGGTTGAATGGGAGGTGGTTGAGTGGAAGGTGGTTAAGTGAAAGGTGAGAGAAGGTGAGAGAAGGTGAAATGAAGGTCGTTCGGTGACCACATTAAGTTCAGAAGTTAAGATTTCACAGAACGGATTGTTCATTAGAAATTATGAAAGATTCAGGGCCTAGAAGACCTGTTATAGAGCCTATAATACGGACATATGGGAGTCTAAATTCAGTATTTACGACAGAGAAAATCTACTAGATATACAAGAGCCTTGTTAACAGTCTGCTTGAGAATATATAAGGCTCTATAGAAGTGAAGAGATTATTAAGATTTACTTCTGGGAACGTTTTTAAAGGGATTTGGGACCATTTTAAACTTTTTACATTTTCTAAATAGAAAAGTTTATTTAATATAAAACAACCGAACTAAAATATATACCAGAAAACTGTTAAACTATTCCACATAACGAAAAGCAATTCTGTTTCATTGCAACTGTAGATAAAAGAAAAAAAAATTCCCAAATTTAGAATGAAATGCAATTTAAAAAATTGCATTTCAACCCGGTTCATTGACCATTTTAGTGCTTTTTCTAGATTGCCGGGAAAAAAGAGAAGCAAATTAAAAATGCACTTAAATATTTCCTCATTGCGCTCGTTCGCAAATATTTCAGCAATAAAACGAATACTGATCTGAGTGCTAAGCATAATCTTTTGCGGTGCGGTGCTATTTACTTAAATTGAGAACAACAACAACAACAACAACAACAAACACACAATAATAATAATAAACTCAACATACAATATTTCGCTCGGACTTCAAAGTCGCTTGCAACATTCACCAGAATCAGAACAGAACCACAGACCAGCCGGACACCCGCCCATCCGCCGGCTGCCCACCTTCTCGCCCACCTTCTCGCCTACCTTCTCGCCCACCTTCTCGCCTACCTTCTCGCCTACCTTCTCGCCTTCTTTCTTGGCGTGTTGGCTACCATGTCCACCATCTCAAACATGAATGTCAGCAACCGCCGAAAAATGTTCACGACTTTTCCTGGGTCATGATCTGTTTTTCTTCCTACATTTTTAGAGCGATGCGAGAAGCAGCGTTTGTGGATGCATCAAAATTTGATGGCAACAACAACAACAACAACAACTGAAATGCTGTGTACTCGTACATGTCAGCGTGCATCTAATCCGAGCGCAACAACAACAACATCATCATCTACAACGCCAAAAGAAAAAACAGCAACAAATGTTGATGCTGCTATAAATAAAAGTCAGGAAGAAACGAAACAAGAAATCTTGTTTAGCATACAAACAAAACGAAACGAAACGAAAAAAAAGAGAGAGAAAGACAAAAACAGAGATTACAAAGAGACAAAAAATAGAAAGAAAGAAAAACATTTCAATAACAAAGTCAATGCGAACGTACATTGTTGTTGTTGTTGTTGTTGATGCTAGTTTTGTTGGCCAGATGGTAGAATTTTTGCATGACATGTGGTGGGTGGATGAGTAAGCGGTGGGGGGGAGGGGGGGGGGGGGATTTTTTGGACGGTGGATATGATTTCCACAGGTCATGATGGAATGATGTAGAGTGAACAATCACATGTACTATTATAATAACAGGTTCATCTTTCGACCAGCTTCGACCAGATGGTGGAAAATCGCTTGGAATGCGCTGTATATCGGGAGCGGTTCGCCCCAGAGAGGAGTCACAAGTAAGAACCAATGGAATCTATTATTTCAAGGAATTGTTATTTAGTCCCCCTCCCCCCTCCGCTCTCCCCACCACACTTCCATCACTAATTCACTTGCAGCTTTTTTGCTGTTACGAATACGAAAACCGTCTTCCTTATAATATGACTTCAATTCAGGGTAGTGTTAACGAAGAAGTTACTTCATTACCGCATCCCTGTAAGCTAATTCCTTGGCAGCATTCCCCCCACCCTACGGACGAGTGTCTCTTCTCGTATCTCGCTCCTTCCTCTGTTTCTCTGCAATGAAAACAGTAGGTAGATAAATGATAATTTGCTATAAATCGAGCGGATCTTTATTTCATTCCATCCACCCGGTCTCCCTCACCCCCGCCCCCCTTGTCCCGTATCGTGCTGTCTCTGCCTCACTCTCTTCGGCTTTCTTCGGTGCATTCGTGGGTGCAGCATCTGCTAGGGAACCGCTTACTCATTCCATTATCTATCTCGACAGCGTTGTTTTTGTTTACATTTCATCTTCTTTTGCTTCCTCCTTCTTCTATCCAATCAAGAAAAAACACACACAGGGAGAGAAATAGACGAGGGGGAGAGAGAGAGCGAGAGCGAGAGAGGGAGAGAGGCAGCTGCAATATCAACAGTGCATTCATATCAAGCATCCGCATTCAGACGCTGTGCATGACGTCGGCATGTCAATGAACTCGTCCACACTCTGAATGCAACTAGGAGCAACTTATCGTTGTTAGAGTGGGCAGAGAGGGGGGGGGGCGGGCGTGGGGAGACGAACACACAGACAGACAGAAAGACTGTGCGACAGAGAGGCAGTCAGAGAGAGATACAGAGAGAAACCAAAACGAAGACAGATGAAACGTGTTGTCAACGCTTAGAAGCTTAGAAAAAAATGCAAACAAAAATACTCCGGTTACGAAATAAAAACAAAAATCATACTAACAATAATAATATTGTAATAAACTAGAAATAAGAAATTGTAGGAATAAGAAATTGTGGTCAATTATTAGTAAATAATTTCAATTGGGATCTTCAGGAAATTTCCATTAAAAAAGTTTTCCCAATTATTGAAAATCTTTTCGTAACTTTCACACCCTTTTTCAGACATTAGAAACATTTTATATTTTTCAAAAACTGTCTCAATCTTTCAAAACTTTCAGGGGCTTCAAGCTTTTTCAACCTTTCGAATCTTCTTTAAAGTCTTTAAAACGTATTTTGTTATATTTGAGACAGTTGCAAATTCAAATTAAACGTGGGTATAATCGTTTCTAAGCCGATTTTTTTCAATTTGAATGTCGAACTAAAGTTTTTCTAGAAAACAATTTAATTATCGAGAATCCAAAGTCTCAAGATCGAAAGGGGAAGAGGAAAAGCTGCCAAATTTGCTGTCGGGTGCTTTCTTTACTTCGTACTTGTGATACTTTTTGAACCCACCCAAAAATGTATGGCTTGGAACTACAATACAACGTGACCCTCTATCAATATACATAGGCCCCAATAAGTCGATACTATATCAGAAGCATCTAACGCGAAGACGCTGCGGAGGGGGGGTTGTGGGAGGGGAGGAGATAAGTAGGCAACATGTGGCCAAGATCATAAACCAGATTATTCATTTATTTATCCGTCTAGTTTTTCGCTTTGTCTGTCTGTCACTTCGATGTTCGTCTGTTTGTTCGTTCGACTGTCGATTTTTCAGTTTTCCGAATTTTTTAAACTATGCATGTCTGGAGTCTGAACGTTCGTTTGTTTATCCGTCCGTCTTTCTCGTTTGACATACTCGTACTATCTGTCTGTCCTTCCGTGTGTCCATCTGTCTGTCATTCGTTATACTGTCCGTTTCTTGCCCACACTATTCGAAAGTTATTGCTTCTCCGCTGCAATAACAATAAAAGCATTACAAGCATTTCTTTCAACTCTTCTAGTAGATTGTTGCTGCAGCTGTTAGTGTTGCTGTTTCTGTTATTTTGATCGCATCGTAAAAAGCATTCCGCATACAGAGCAATCCTCAAGTCCACCTTCCCTCCCACCCTCCCACCCCCCCACCGCCCGACCGACCACATCTACCATAACTATTTTTCTCTTCCTGGTTCGGTGGAGCAGCGACATCGGCCGAGACCGCCACGCCACAGAATCGGTGCTGCTGCTGCTGCTGCTGCTTCTTCTTCTTCTTCTTCTTCTTCTTCTTCATCATCATCATCATCATCATCATCGCCTTCGTATTATTATCATCGTTGTTGTTGCTGCTGCTGCTATTCACACTATTTGGAGGCATGGCATTGCTTTGGTATCTCTTGAACACAAAGAAATTCGCTTTCGTATCGTGATTTTTTAACTGTTTCTTTTCATTTGTTATTTTCCTTTTTTTTCATCTTCTTTTTCTTCTTCTTCTTATGACATATTTCCTACTTGTTTTTCTTGTGTTGCTGTTCTTCTTATTCTCATTTCCTCGAGCAAGTTGCTGATCGTTGACTTTTCCCGTTTCCCTTTTTGTCACTCATTCGTCTACGATATTTGGAAAATAGAGAGAGAGAAAGAGAGGGAGTGAGCGAGAGAGAGAGAGAGAGAATAGAGTGTGTGTGTGTGTGTGTGATGAAGAGAGGAGAAAACTGAAAATTGCACATTTCTGTTTTCTTGGTTTTTCTCCTTTCTGCTGGTGTCCATCCTCTTCTTCTTCTTCTTTTCTTTTTTCCTCAGCAAATAGAACGGTAAACATTTCACTGAAACCGTTCGTTGCGTTGTTTTCTCTTTTCCGCTACATCTGCGCTGCGACAGCGGATTGCGTTTGCTTGCTTTTATTTTTCTTACTGCTTCTCATGTTTTCTCCTTTTTTTTCCCGTTCGCGGAAAAGTGAGAAACTGTTTTGTTGTTGTTGTTGTTGTTGTTGTTGTTGGTACTCGTACTTGGTACTTGCTTGTTTTTGTTTCTTTCTTCTTCTGCTTTTTATTTTTATTTTGATTTTCGTTAATCATGCTTTGCGCATGTTTTCCTAGATTTTCCATATATGTTGTTGTTGTTGTTGTTGTAGTTTTGTGATTGTCTTGTTTGCGGTTTTTGCTGTTTATCAGTGCTGTTGTGGTTGTTGTTGTTATTGCATTTGAATGTTTTTTCTTTAATTACGGCCATGGCAGTGATGTTGTCCAAGGAAAGTGGCTCGCTCTCTCTCTCTCTCTCTCTCTCTTTGTTTCTCGCTCTCTTCCTCTTGTTTTTCTTTCTCTCTCCAGGTCTCTACAGTATGTCTCCAAGTGTCTCTGTCTCTGTCTCTGTGTATGTCTGCCTCTGTGTATGTTTGTCTGTCCGTCCGTCCGTCTGCTCGCATTCGTCCGGGTCCGTTCGATGTTCGCCGTGTGGGTTGCTTGAGGTTGATGAAAATATTACTACGAACGGGGAAGAAGAGTTCGCGTTTCCTTATTGAGTGTCGGTCGGTTGTGTCTCTAATGAGTGCTCAAGTGTTCCTGGCGGAGATGGCGGTGGCTTTAATGGCTTCGTAGTCGTCGCCATCGCCATCGCCATCGTCGTCGTCGTCGTTAGCTGCTGAGTTTTTTGGCCTTTCACTTTGATCACTTCAAGTTGCCGGAAGTTTTTATTTTTCTAATAAAACACTTCATTTGTTATATAAACTTAAAATTAATGTTTTACTAAAGTCACGATCGTGTACAAATACTATATACAAACGTAGAAAGATCGAGAAAGGGTTCAGTTGAGTTCAAAATTCAGAATTTAGTCCAAAATTGAACGATTTTCAGGCAAAGTAAACGAAAGATCGTATATTTATAGCTCTTTCTCTATTCTACTCTTTCGTTCTTTCTTCCTTCACACATTTACTCTCTCTCTCTCTCTTTTTCTGGGTTTCTTTAAATCTACTTTTTTTAATTTTCATTCTTATTACTATAGACAAGAGTACTGATCTTTGATCTTGAACACTTTTCTGGTTTAGGTACCTATTAATGGATCTTAGCCCGGTATCAAAACCCCCGGCTAAGGTATCAACTTTTAATAATAACCATGTTATATAATTTCTAGTTGAATCTGTACTTGTACTGGATTTCTTATAGCATCAAATTTCAAATATGCCAGTAGTCAAAAAAGTGTCTCACGATCACGAAAGAGAACGATCAATGAATGGAACAATCAATGAATATATTGATCAATGAATCTAATATTCAAAGAAGATAACGATCATGGATGCTAACGATCAATAAAGTACAATCAATGAAATTATCAGCAAGAAATCATACTTTCTAAGAATGAATTCCTTCCGATCTCCTCGAAGTTCCTTTTTCTATTCATAGAGTATATACTCTATAATGCACTATGACAAAGTAAATTCGTTTTCTTTCCCACTCACTTTTCTTCTATGCAGCACACAGGAAAGGAGTTGAAATGGTCTCATCTCTGGAATCTCTTAATAAGAATCTGCATTAATTTGAATCAGGTTTCTTTTTATACTCTCGATTTCTATAAATAAAATATATTGATAAAAAAAGAGAGATGTGTTGAACGAAGGTAGTAAAATAGATGTTATCTTGCAAGAGAAGAAAAAGTACATCCATTATATTGATTAAGAAAATTATTGATTCTAAAGTTCTTCGGGAACTTAAAGACTTAAAGAGTCTCTCTTAGACTTTAGATTGTAGTCTAACTCTTCGGAAGCGGTTCTCTGGGAGAGGCTCTGGAGTGGTACCACTATTTTTTTAGTTGAATTGTGTATTTCATTGTGTATTTAACGTCGAATTAATTACTAAACCTAGATTATTGTGCTTCATTCAATATACTAGAAAAGAAGGGAAGAAAAAGAAAGAAGGGAAGAAAAAGAAAGAAGAAAAGAAAAAGAAAGAAGGGAAGAAAAAGAAAGAAGAAAAGAAAAAGAAGGAAAGACAAGGAAGGAACAAAGTTGGACTAAGAAACTTCTCTCTTTTCATGGAGACTGTATCAAAAAACACAAAATTATACGCCTTGTTTTATAGAAGACTCTATCGAAATGTCATCATTTTGCGAAAGTGATGATGAATTCTACTTCTTGCTTTCCTCTTTCTTTTGTTTTTCATTCCCTGCTACTTTTGCACTTTCTTCGGTTCGGTTTTGTTGTTGGAGTTGTTTTTATCTTTCTTTTTCCTTGCGCACTAGCGAAGTACCGATGAGCTCGATGAACGCCTTCTCGACCCACTCGCACTTGCTAACGGTTCAGCGCAGAGCTGAATGTGTGCTAGTGTGCGTGTCGACGTGTATCGCTCTCGTACATTTCTATGTGTGTGTGTGTGTGTGTGTGTATGTGTTCATGTGTGTTTCAGTGTGTGTGTGTAAGAGTGAGTCTTGATCTTGAGTCTTGATGGCTTCCCCCCCCCCCCCCCCCCCTTTTTTTCCGTGTCTTCTTTCACTATTTTCTTTCATATCTGGTTGTCTTGTTCTTGCTGTTTGCGTTGTTCTTGTTGTTGTTGCAAATAGAAATTGAAAAGACAAGAGAAGAGTACCACACAAACAACACCAACAACAACAACAATAACTACAACTACAACAATTGATTATGAACTGCAACGCAAATGCAATGCAATGAAATGAAATGAAATGAAAAATGAAGAAAAACGGGAAAATGTGAAAATGCAAAAAGAAAACAAAAAATGACAAGAAAGACAAGAAAAAAAAATAGAAATTACAACAACAGAACATAACAGAACAGATAGAAAACTGAAAAACAGGAAAACTCCGGAGAGAGCGAAAGAGAGAGCGAGAGAGTCTCTGTTCGTTGGTCTCTGGCTGTGCACTTCTTCCCGGTGCGTTCTCCCTGGAGGGGGGTGGGGGGGGGGGAGGGGGGCGGCAGAGGGGTGGTGGTGGTGCTGAGAAGGCGGCGGTGTGAAGCGTCGACCGGGTTCTGAGTGTACAGCGGCGATGTGGTGATGCGCGGGCTGCTACTCAGTGGATTGCGCTGCGCGCGGAGTTTCATTTTCTTTGCGAAATTGTAAATAGATTAGAAAGATAGAAAAAGGAAAAACAACAACAGCAACAACAACAACAGCAACAACAGCAACAACAGCAACAACGACAACAACAACAACAACTGGGAACAACTGCCGCTCTGTGCAGCACATGATGAAGCCGACTGAAGTCCACCGAGAAGTCGAAGTCTTAAAGTGTTCTTGTGCTCGCCGGGTGGTTCTTGTTCTTGTTGGAAGGTTCTACGGTTTGGTTTGAATTTCGGTTGCGCACCAGGAACGCTTCGCAAAGTTGGGGCGCTACGATCGTCTCGTGCTGTCGTCTCGCGTCTGTCGTCTGTCGTCTGCTGCTGCGGCTGCGGCGCATTTCTTTTGCGGGACTTTACGTGGATTTCGTGGATTTTGCAGATTGGGCGATTCGCGTTCTGCGACTTTCAAGTTTGCGGGAACTTCTACACAACCGCTTCAGCAGCTTCGTGAGCTTCAACAGCTTCAGCGGCTGCTCCCAACGAATTGTGGCAGTTTTAATTTCACGCCAGCGACGCGTCGAGTTGAAGCTCGAGCTAGAAAGTTACGCGTGCGCGCCCGCCTCTGAATGCGTTCAGCGCGTTGACTGTGTGTGTGTGTGTGTGCTTTTTTGTGTGTGTGTCCGTGCGTCGGACGACCGGAAACTCCCAAAACAAGGGACCCCTGACGTTGACTTCTGTATCGTCGGATCGGATTCTTCCTGCATTTCTACAATATACAACAAAAAGAAAAAACAAAAAAGAAAAAACAAAAAAACATTCAATAATAGTGAAAAACACGGAAGTGATTGTTTTTTATTAGATCGAAATCGCTCATCATTTCAAGCGATATGATTTTTTTTTCATATTCCTTTCGAACGAGCATTTAAAGAGCTTTAAATGAATTTTTAATCAGTTTTGAATTGTTTCTTAATTAATATTAGCTTCAAATTGTTTCAGTTTTGCGTTTATTTAATTTCGGTTTTGAATTGATTCATGTTTGCAATCGTTTTCCCGTTTTTGGGTTCATTTAAACTGAGTTTGAATTCATATCGATAATGAAATGATTTCAGTTCGATTTCAAATCGATTCATGATGGAAATTCATTTAAATTTTGGATCGATTTCAGCTCGGAAGAGTTTCAGTTTCGATTCTGCATTTCAATTGACTTCCGCATTGAATTGAATACTGAAATTTAAGAGAAATTTTGAATGGATATCAATCACGAATGGAGTTTTAAATAGATTTCAATTGCAATTTGTTTTCATTTTAAATAGATTTCAGTTTTAATTTGATTTGAAATAGTTTTCAGTTTTCATTTCATTTGGATTCTGGTTTCATATTGAATATGAATGAATATTTGATCATGAATCATTGAATCATTTGAATCATTTGAAGTCGATCGATCGAATTTATTTTGATTTCAGTTTTTTGATTGAGTTGATTTCATTTTTCAATTTAGTTGGATTTTAAATTGAGATCAGCATTGAATCGAATGAGTTTTGAATAAATTTGAACAGTTCTTTACTTTGTTTTTTAATTAATTTGCTCCTTGAATTTATTTGAATTCGTTTCGTTGTGCTTTCAACTTGATTCATTCGTGGCTTTCATTGATTCACTGATTTCAATGATTCACTGACTTCACTGATTCACTGACTTCATTAAGAGAGAGATTTCATTGATTCACTGATTTCATGTTCATTGAGAACCAAAGGTTTTTAAATCAATCTAACTTCTTGATTGATTGTCGTTTTGATTTGATTGCTTCCGTTTCTTGACTTGATTTGATTTCAATTCGTATTCATTTGATTTTTAAATTGCTGTCAGTTTTTTAATATAATCATTTAAATTCTTCTTTGATATAAACTATGAAATGATTTTGCATTGATTTGATCTTTCTTTTGATTGTGTATAAATTAACGAATTGATTTGATCGGATCTATTGAACTGCATTTGAATCTATTAACTTTGGCAACCCAAATAAAAGCTCCTCAACGATTTGAAATGTCTACGTTTTTATGACTCTTTAAAAGTGATGACGATTTGCAATAAAGACACCTCCAGAGCGGCGACCGGATTGGATCATGGGTTATGTTAATCATACATCGCAATGTGCTTCAATAAACTATCGCAACGTGCAACATACACCATGTGTGTGTAGTTCACTGTAGATAGATAGTGTGTATAGTACTCTAGATAGGTACTCTATGGTGTATAATCTGTGTAATTCGATACTTTGGAGTATGCGAGTACCTTCAAAAGACCTCCTAAAGCTTAGAAACTACGACCTGAATGGGATTTTCCTCTACCTCCCCTCTCAGCCCCCTCTCAGCCCCCCACAAAACTGAATCCGGCTGAGTTTGAAAAACAATTCAAGTGACTTAAAGTGAAAAACTTTATAATGCGGCCTCCGTTCGCCACAAGTGACAATTATAAACAGATTGCCACCAACAACAACGTCATCGCCATCGTCATCATCGTGATTGTTCCCAACATCATCATCGCTTGTAGCATCATCGTTAATGGCGCCGACGTATCGCAGCGCCGCCTCAACGCCTGTCAACAAATGGCACCAATGATGATGGACGACACCGAAACATGGATGTCTTCAAAATAGACGTGGATCAGTCGCAAATCCGCTCGAGTCTTGTTGTCGATAAAACCAACGCTGGATGCGCCGGCGGCGACGCCGATGACGACGAGGAACTGATACCCGAGGTTAGTTTCGATGCCAACTCAGACTTCAATTTGCACTTCTTCGACACCCCGGAGGATTCGTCCACGCAGGGCGGCTTCAGCGATGCGGGCTCCATCGAATCCGAGTCGCTAGCGTCACCCACGCCGCCGCCCGCCACCCAGCAGCTGACAAGCGGCTGCCTGGAGCCGGAATCGTTGCAGTTGTTGGGCGGCTTTGATGAATGCAAAGCGTCCTACTTTGCAAGCAACAACAGCAACAACGGCAACAACAGCAACAACAACAACAACAACACAGCAACAGCGACATCAGCATCATTGCATGCAAATTGCTCTTCATACAGAAACGCAGCAGCAGCAGCATCTACAACAACAGCAACAGCAACAGCAACAACAACAGCAGGAAGTACAACTGAGCCCAATCGAGGAGCCGCCAATTTTGATGGTTGTGCTGCTGTCGGCAGTGTTGTTGGCGGTGGTGGAGCAGCGGGCGCGGTGGGTGGTGGTGGTGCTTGTGTCGCTGCAGCCTCGTCCACGCTTGTCCTCGGCCCTGGCGGAGGCTCTCTCTACGCCCAGAGCTGCAACAATCAATACAATCAATCACACTCGTCCTCGTCATCCGTCTACTCATCAGCGTCATCCTCATCAGCTGGCGGTGGGTGTGGCGGAGTGGGAGGTGTGCCAACAACAGCTGGATCAGCGACGCTGGGTGTCGAGCATTTTATTGGGGGCAACAATCATTCAGCGGCGTCCGTCTCGGCAACAACAGCAGCAGCTGCCGCCGTCGCCGCAGCAGCAGCAACAACAACGTCGTTGGCTCATGTAAAATTGCAACCAGGTATGTTGGAAGGTTTCAAGTACATATACAGTATTTGTTGGTGTTGTTGTTGTTGTTGTTGGTGTTGTTGTTGCTGTTCTCGTAGATTCGAGAGAATCGAGAAGATTGAAAATGTTGAGATTGGATTGATTTTGAGCGGAGCAGAGAGTGCAGAGAGTGAAGAAGAACATGGTTTCACCCGTACCTCTCTGTGGGAGGGGGGAGGGGGGTTATTCCATTAAAATATAATTAAAACACTGAAATTTCAGGTCAACAGCGACGACTTCTTTTAACAACAACAACTGCAACAAGAACAACTACAACAACAACAACAACAAATGGGGTGAAAAAATTAATTTTAAAACTGATGTTCGTGAAGTGAAAATTAAAGCGACGTAGAAAAGGGATGGAAAATCAGTGTGAAGAGTATAGTGACAAGTACAGTAGTACCTCGATTCCTCGCACCATAAAAGAATCCGTCGATTTTCATGGTATATAAAATGGATTCGATTGATTTATTGATGGATTGCTTGATTTATTGATCGATTGATTGATTTATTAATGGATTGCTTGATCGATTGATTTATTGATTGATTTATTGATCGATTGATTGATTTATTGATGGATTTAAGATTTAAGATATAAGATTTATGCTAAGAAACCTCTGTGAACTCTTTGAATTGTCTCTGAAGTCTTCGGATGTTTCTTTAAGTCACAAAATATGAAGTCTTGAAGCCTGTTTTTAAGTTTGTAGAAATTGCGGCTTCCTTCGAGTTGATTGCCAAGAAACAATTCTCGAAGTTGTTGTTACTCAAAAGTAAGCGGAAGTTGAATGAATACTGAATGTAATAACAACCGATCGCCGAATGATATTGATCAATATTGATGTCTATTAAGGTGTGGCACCTTCTCTCTCTCTCTCACTCTCTATCACTCTCTCTCTCTCTGTCTCTCTCTCCAGACATGGACATGTTTTCCTTCTGCTTCAAAATAAAACTAAATCATGTGAAAGTTTAAAAAACCAGAAAGAAATTCAACACATTAATCAATATAACACAAGAACAGCAATATAACAGCAACAACAACAACAATGGCATGGACATGAAATAGCAATAAAAACAACAACAACAACAACAACAATTCCAACAACATACGAGTTTATGAGCAACTGAAAATAATTGCAACAGCGCGTTTCTTTTTCCCGCCAATAAAAAATTCCATTCAATTTGAAAACATCAGAAAAAACAACAACAAAAACACGATCGATAGCAAACACGATTGATGGCAACAACGATTGATGGAAAGGAAAACGAAAATAACAACAACAACAACAACAACTGCAGCAACAACAAGAATAAGAATCCATTAGAAAAGCAACAACAATAAAAAAATTCAGTTAATTTTAAGTTGCGGTTCGAATTGTTGTTGTTGTTGTTAAATATTACAGCTTTAAAGGCAACAACAAGAACAACAACAACAACAATACCACAAGATGCAACCCCCACACACAACAACAACAGAGGTTGCAATCAGCAGAGACAACAACAAACTATTGACGATGACAGCAACAAAGAAAATGTTGCTGATGTTCTTTCCAGAGTGTTTTTGTTGTTGTTATTGCTGTCAGTTTTTGTTGTCATTTTTTGTGCTATTTTTGGTGGTTGTTGTTGTTGCTATTGCTGCGCCTTTGAATAATCTACACGCTAATCTGCATTTGGAAAAATTCATAAATATTTATGTTTCCTTGTGTTGTTGTATTGCTCATATGCTTGTTCTTGCCGTTGTTGTTGGTATGGTTGTTGTTGCTGGTTTTCTGCTGCTGCAACAGCACTTGAGTACCACCACCAACAACCGCACTCTCAGCAGCGAACACGATCGATTGCAACACCGATGAAGATGGTGATGATGACAATGATGACGATGATGATGTTGAAGACAATGGTGATGATGATATTGATGATGGTGATGATGTTGATGACATTAAGTAAGACTCTTCTTCGTCGCTGGCTGTCTGTCAGCCCATCTGTCGCTCTGAGAGTCTCCCAGTGTATCTGTTGTCTGTCTCTGTGCTCATCTTTTTCTCTACCTCTCCCTCTCTCTCCCTTTCGCTCCGTGTATCTCTGTATGTATCTAGCTCTCTTTCTATTCGCTTCTTTCGCTCTCTATCGATCTGTTTATCTTTCTTTTTTTATATGTGGCTGTATATCTCTCTGTCTCCTAGTCTGTCTCTCTGTCTGTCTGTCTGTCTGCCTGAAGAGTGTGCAATCAGAGTGCCTGATAAAAAGAGCGAGACAAGCGACTTCAATGTTTGTTTGTTTCTATGGTTGTTTATTTATAACAAGTTTATTGAACTTCGTTGCGAAAGACTCTTTTATAACTATTGTTACTGCTGTTGTTGTTGCAGTTACTGTTGTTGTTGTTGTTGCTGTTGTTGTTGTTGCTGCTGTTGTACTGAATGCATTAGATTAAGTAACACTTGAAAAATATATCTTGTCGTCTTATCGTTAAGTATTCTATATAAAATAAACTTCGTCATCGTCGTCGTCGTCGTCGTCGTTGTTGTTGAAAAGATTTACTGTTTGTTGTGGGTACTCTTTTCTTTCGAAAGAAGTGGGAGGGGGTGGGGGTTGGGGGGAAATAATAGAAACGGTACAACGACAATAACATATAATTAATAAGATAGAAGTATCAAATATCGAAATGCAATTGTTTTGCATTTTTTCCCCCTCCCCTCTCTCAATTCCTTTCTCTCTTTTTTTCTCTCTTCTTCTCATCAGTTTCTTTCTCTTCTTCCCTACACTCTCTCACTCTCTTGATTTATCACAGATCACACTTTGATTTATCTTCTTTTATTTGCCCCTCTGTCTATTTCCCTCTCCTTTCTTCTTCTTCTCTTTTCTTATCTCTCCTTCCCCCTCCTCCCTCTTCTTGTCTACAATTCCTACACTTTCGCAGTTCCTATTCTCGTTTTTCACCAAATTTCCTTTTTCACCTCTTCCTGTTTTTCACCTCTCCCTGCTATTCACCTCTTCCTGTAATTCACCTCTTCATGTTATTCACCTCTTCCTGTTTTTCACCTCTCCCTGCTATTCACCTCTTCCTGCTTTTTCACCTCTCCCTGTTATTCACCTCTTCCTGTTTTTCACCTCTCCCTGTTATTCACCTCTTCCTGTTTTTCCCCACAGTTAACTTGCGAAGTTTCTTGTTCTTCATAACTTTTGTGAGCCTTCATTTTGTGGTTGTGTCCGTTTTTCGTTTTCTTTCTCCTTCGTTTCTCTCCCTTCTGTTGTACTGCAAGCCGTTTTTCATTTCTTGACATTTGCATTTATTGCATAATGGCGCTTCACACACGAGCACACGTGAGTTTGCATGTGTTGGTGAGTTTGGTGCTGCATTCACGCCATTCAAGTGAAATCGTGTATGGACTCGTTTAGTTGTGTGCACACTTCATGCAGGTCCGAAAGTGAAGAATTTTGAGCCGGCTCTTCACCTCCCTCCGCCCACAAGCGGCAGTTTTTAATGCATGCTCAATTGTTCTGGTGTGTGAGGTGCCCATGTGAGCCAGAGCGGGTCGTGCCCCGGCCCACGGCTCCCAGCTCCCTCCGCCCACGCAGTTTTCGCTTCTAGCAGCTGCACTTCGAGCGCGTGCGTGGCGTCAGCGTCTGCTCGGCGTCGGTTCGGCGTCGGCGTTGAGTTTGCTTCTATTTTCGCTATTTTTTGCTATTTAATTTGTTGTCGTTGCTGGCTTTGTTGGATTTTCATTGTATTCGTTTTCAACTTCAATCGTAACACAGAAACAGCAAAATTTGTGTCACTGATTAAGTTGTGGCTCATAATTTAACAGTGTAGCAACATGCAACAAGCAACACAGACGAGAAACACTCTCCAACACACTCATAAACACACACACACACACAGACGTGGTATATTGTGGTTGATGGCTTAATACGGCTGATGTTGTTGTTGCTCCGCGGCGGCTGATTGCAAAAAGTTCAGCGCTCAACGTTTTTGCGCAGTTTTTATGGCTGGCGAAGTAGGTCGAAACTTCTTAAATTCGATTTGAAAGAAAAATTTATTAGAATGTGACTCAGAGAGGGAGTGAGTGAGAGAGTGAGAGAATGAGTGAGTGAGTGAGTGAGAGAAGGAGTGTGTGAGTGAGTGAGGGGGCAAAATTAACAACTGAAACCTTTCAAAACTCTGACAGCAACAAATTTTGCTGACTTAACAAGGCAACAGCAACAACAACACCAACAGCAACAACAACAACATCAACAACAACAACACCAACAACAACACAAACAACCACAATAGCAACCACGGCAACATGGCTAATTTTTTTGTGCCTCGAGTGGGCGGCGATGTGGGCGGAAGACTGTAAGGAAGGGTTTTTCTCTTCTTTGTGGTTGAAATTTTTGCATAAATCAATTTCTTCAACATTCGTAATGTTCGTGATGTTGTTGTTGTTGTTGTTGTTGTATTTCCATTTGTTGCATTTGGTGGCTTCTTTTGCACTACAACAAAGCAAGAAACAACAATCAACAACGACAACCTTAGAAGAGGTTGCAACATAATTTTACGAAATTTTGTTGGAAAAATGTGCTGCTTCTCTTTAGATTTGTGTTGCTGGCCACACCTACGAAAAACAGACAACAACAACAACAGCAACAACAACAACAACAATGACAACAATGACAACAACAACAACAACAACAACAACAATGATAACACTTCAAGCCCAACAACTGTTGAAGACTACAGAGAAAAACTACATAAGATATGTAAACACAATAAAGCTGAAACTAGCAAGGAACCAACAACAACAACAACAACAACAACAACAACAACAACAACAACAACAGCCATCACGCCAATTATTATAACCGGGTACTCATGCGATTCGACTGCGTGACGTAACAAGGAAGTGTTTCGGCTGCACCTCTTTTTTTTGTCCCCACCGTAAAACTTCATAAACGTCTCTCGTGCGTTTCTATTGCAATGTTTATGCATCTGCGAGTATGTGTGAAGATGTGTACGAGCTCATGTACATGTAAGTGTTTGCTGTCAGCAGCAGTGTTGCCGTTCCTGGACCCATGATGTATACAAATGGAGCCATTTTTAAAGTGGCACATGGACACACACCGCTCTAGAAGGGGGACACATTCCAGTAAGAGCTGCACTACTGCAGAGATAACTTAACACCGTCCATCGTGTGTTTGCTCTCTGACAACTCTGACAAAAATCCTTCGAATAGCTTCTACACTGCTTCTCTTCCGTTAGTTAAGAGTTCCGCAGAAGCAGAGTGAAAGTTTTCTGGTTTTTTTTTCAATTAAGACAAAAAAACAAACCGTTTTATATTGGCCACATTTATTTCTAAAAGGACACATTTTTCTCAAGCACAGGACACAGTTAATTGTTATGCTAGCGGCAACACTGGTCTCTGTATACAGTGTTTAGGATCAGTGATGAAAACGCTCAAATATGTTCTGCGATCTCTTTTTATGCCGTTTTTATATCCTACCCGACGATGAAAGAATATCAGTACTTTTGCCCTTTCATTTGTAGTGCACAGAAGTAGGCGTGGCAGGTTAAGGAGATTGCTTTCCACTTGTTTTGGTGAAGAGTGAAGGAACCGTTTTTGATGTTTGTAATCTGTGGTTGTTTATCTGGAATCTTTGGAGCAATCATGGCCCGGAGAGGGTAGAATCATCCATCTAAAACCTGGTGTCTATTCTTTTGAAATGAAAAACGATGAATTTATTTTGAATTTTATAACAATGCGAATTATTAGAACCCTTCTTTCGAAGTTTCATATTCAAATTTATTGAAAACTTGATTAATTATGTTAACAAAAGTACTCATTTGTCTATAAACTACCATGTAGTGAAAAAAAACTACTTTTAATCTCTAATTTCTGCATCCATCTCCAAATAAATTCGTTATTAAATGAATTTAAATGATGATGGAACATTTTATATAAATGTTCCTTCTTTTAAAGCTCTCATCTTAACTTATAAAAAGCTTTTCTATGCCCAACACTTTATAATGAGCATTTTTCATAACGAACATTCTATAACGAACTTTAATAACGAACACTTTTTATAACAAACTCTTTTTATAACGAACATTTTAACGAACTTTCTTATTTCCGAATTTCGTGTAACGAATTCTGAACATTTTTGCTATTCACGATCTTCGTATCGAAGTTTTTGGCTCTTTTTAAGGAACTGTTTTTAGGGAATTTTTTTGCAACAAACTTTTTTCCTCTGCCGTTAAGTAGGATGTGATTGTTATTGATAGTGTCTCCCCCCTCCCCTCCTCTATGTTTTCCTCCCTTTTCACCTCAGTAATAAAAGGTTTTTTTTTTGCTGGGTTGTTCTCCTAACTACGTGAACAACAAACACTTTGGTTGGTTGGTTGGTTGGTTGTTGTTCTTGTTGTAGTTTTTATTTTATTACTGTTGTTGTTGTTGTTGTTGTTGTTGTATCCGTATCTGTATCTGAGCGATTTATGACCCACACTCCGCTAGATGCATCTGAGCGATGCAATTTATTAGCTCAACGAAGAGCAAAAAAGAAAAAAAAAAAATATGTAAACACAAAAAAAAAACCGACCACAAAAACTAAGAAAAATAAAAGAAAAAATCACTGTGATAAAATAAAATAAGATAAAATAAGAACAGAAGAAACAAAACGTGGAAAAATCATTAGAAAAAAGCTGAAAAGCGAAAAAAATTAGGAAAAATTGGAAAATTCGAGAAATATGCGAAGAAAAAATTGAGGAAAATCGGGAAAAATTCGTTAAAGAAAGGGAAAAAAGGATAAAAAAAGGACGAAATAAAAAAAATAGTGACATAGAATGACGACGACGATGATGATGAGGATGAAGCTTTGATGATGATAATCATGCTAATGATGCCTTGGGTGTTGTGGCTGTTGTTGTTGTTGTTGTTGTTGTTGATACTAGTATTATTACTTTCCTGTCAACGTTGTTGTTGCTGTTATTTTTATTGCGTTTTTATTGTTTTTTTATTGATAAAGTGAGAAATCGTTGGTTGACAGTCGTTCGTTGATAATCACAATGAAGTGTGTTCTTTTTTCTTTTTCTTTGTATATCATCCTCATCCTCACCCTCATCCTCATCCTCACCCTCATCCTCATTCTCATTCTCATTCTCATTCTCATTCTCACCCTCACCCTCACCCTCACCCTCACCCTCACCCTCATCTCTCCTACTGTCCCTCCTGTCGTCATCATCGTCGACTTTCCTCTGGCTGTTGTCGTTTCTTCTTAAAAGGGCGATCATCAATGACATTCTTGATTGTGATAGTAAAATGAAATGCCAACAGAGAAGTGATTGAATTATTGAATGATTGACTAAGTGTTTGGGTCAAGTGCCTGAGTGATTGACAGAGTTAACGAGAATTGATAGAGTTTTGTGCTGTTTGTGTGAATCCTCCTCCGATTCTCTTTCTTTTATTGGGTTTCAAATGAAAACGTTTCAGGATGTTTCTAGATATTTTAACTGAAATTAAAAGCACACACAGGCACACACACACAAGTTCTACAGTCTACAATCGATAAATTGTTATTGAGTTCTTTTAATGTCTCGAAGGAATTTAAATTTATTTCAATAAAGAGCGGTTTTTGCGCGATGATGCTTTATAGGGGCCTCCTGTTCTTCCTTCCTCCTCCTTTATGGGTGATAAAATAAGGAGCCGGACAGGGGGATGTCGGAGAAGACGGAGATCGTCAAGGAGCAAGCAATCGAGAATCGTTTCGTGGTTAAATTGGATTTACGAGAACTTTCAGTACGATTGAGATTACGATCAAACTTACGATCAAAGATTCTAACACTAGATCAGTGTATAGATCAAGCTTTAAATCAGTGTATAGATCGAATTACAGATCAGCTTATAGATATTTGTGCTTACAGATCAAAGTGCATATGAATATATTGTGCATCACAAGCGAATGCAGGAACCAGTTCACTCCACTCGATTCCAATCGGATCAGGGAGTGAGTTACTACGATATGTCAAAAGCGATTACATCCCAGTTCAGTGGGTGCATTTTTGGACATGATATGATTTTCTGTTTGCAGACTCGATGAAATGTTGCCAATGATCGAGTCCACTGATCGACTTAATTAACTGAAAGAGTTGCCAACTCGATTTCTTAACTGGTTGTTGTGTTGTCTGTTTTTTTTGGAATTTTGAGAAATTCGTACTGAATACTGTTTGAATAGCTGACTGTTTGATTGACTGACTGTTTGATTGACTGACTGTTTGATTGACTGACTGTTTGATTGACTGACTGTTTGATTGACTGACTGTTTGATTGACTGACTGTTTGATTGACTGACTGTTTGATTGACTGACTGTTTGATTGACTGACTGTTTGATTGACTGACTGTTTGATTGACTGACTGTTTGATTGACTGACTGTTTGATTGACTGACTGTTTGATTGACTGACTGTTTTATCGACTGACTGTTTGATTGACTGACTGTTTGATTGACTGACTGTTTGATTGACTGACTGTTTGATTGACTGACTGTTTGATTGACTGACTGTTTGATCGACTGACTGTTTGATTGACTGACTGTTTGATTGACTGACTGTTTGATTGACTGACTGTTTGATTGACTGACTGTTTTATCGACTGACTGTTTGATTGACTGACTGTTTGATTGACTGACTGTTTGATTGACTGACTGTTTGATTGACTGACTGTTTGATTGACTGACTGTTTGATTGACTGACTGTTTGATTGACTGACTGTTTGATTGACTGACTGTTTGATTGACTGACTGTTTGATTGACTGACTGTTTGATTGACTGACTGTTTGATTGACTGACTGTTTGATTGACTGACTGTTTGATTGACTGACTGTTTGATTGACTGACTGTTTGATTGACTGACTATTTGATTGACTGACTGTTTGATTGACTGACTGTTTGATTGACTGACTGTTTGATTGACTGACTGTTTGATCGACTGACTGTTTGATTGACTGACTGTTTGATTGACTGACTGTTTGATTGACTGACTGTTTGATTGACTGACTGTTTGATTGACTGACTGTTTGATTGACTGACTATTTGATTGACTGACTGTTTGATTGACTGACTGTTTGATTGACTGACTGTTTGATTGACTGACTGTTTGATTGACTGACTGTTTGATTGACTGACTGTTTGATTGACTGACTGTTTGATTGACTGACTGTTTGATTGACTGACTGTTTGATTGACTGACTGTTTGATTGACTGACTGTTTGATTGACTGACTGTTTGATTGACTGACTGTTTTATCGACTGACTGTTTGATTGACTGACTGTTTGATTGACTGACTGTTTGATTGACTGACTGTTTGATTGACTGACTGTTTGATTGACTGACTGTTTGATTGACTGACTGTTTGATTGACTGACTGTTTGATTGACTGACTGTTTGATTGACTGACTGTTTGATTGACTGACTGTTTGATTGACTGACTGTTTGATTGACTGACTGTTTGATTGACTGACTGTTTGATTGACTGACTGTTTGATTGACTGACTGTTTGATTGACTGACTGTTTGATTGACTGACTGTTTGATTGACTGACTGTTTGATTGACTGACTGTTTGATTGACTGACTGTTTGATTGACTGACTGTTTGATTGACTGACTGTTTGATTGACTGACTGTTTGATCGACTGACTGTTTGATTGACTGACTGTTTGATTGACTGACTGTTTGATTGACTGACTGTTTGATTGACTGACTGTTTGATCGACTGACTGTTTGATTGACTGACTGTTTGATTGACTGACTATTTGATTGACTGACTGTTTGATTGACTGACTGTTTGATTGACTGACTGTTTGATTGACTGACTGTTTGATTGACTGACTGTTTGATTGACTGACTGTTTGATTGACTGACTGTTTGATTGACTGACTGTTTGATTGACTGACTGTTTGATTGACTGACTGTTTGATTGACTGACTGTTTGATTGACTGACTGTTTGATTGACTGACTGTTTTATCGACTGACTGTTTGATTGACTGACTGTTTGATTGACTGACTGTTTGATTGACTGACTGTTTGATTGACTGACTGTTTGATTGACTGACTGTTTGATTGACTGACTGTTTGATTGACTGACTGTTTGATTGACTGACTGTTTGATTGACTGACTGTTTGATTGACTGACTGTTTGATTGACTGACTGTTTGATTGACTGACTGTTTGATTGACTGACTGTTTGATTGACTGACTGTTTGATTGACTGACTGTTTGATTGACTGACTGTTTGATTGACTGACTGTTTGATTGACTGACTGTTTGATTGACTGACTGTTTGATTGACTGACTGTTTGATTGACTGACTGTTTGATTGACTGACTGTTTGATTGACTGACTGTTTGATCGACTGACTGTTTGATTGACTGACTGTTTGATTGACTGACTGTTTGATTGACTGACTGTTTGATTGACTGACTGTTTGATTGACTGACTGTTTGATTGACTGACTGTTTGATTGACTGACTGTTTGATTGACTGACTGTTTGATTGACTGACTGTTTGATTGACTGACTGTTTGATTGACTGACTGTTTGATTGACTGACTGTTTGATCGACTGACTGTTTGATTGACTGACTGTTTGATTGACTGACTGTTTGATTGACTGACTGTTTGATTGACTGACTGTTTGATCGACTGACTGTTTGATTGACTGACTGTTTGATTGACTGACTGTTTGATTGACTGACTGTTTGATTGACTGACTGTTTGATTGACTGACTGTTTGATTGACTGACTGTTTGATTGACTGACTGTTTGATTGACTGACTGTTTGATTGACTGACTGTTTGATTGACTGACTGTTTTATCGACTGACTTTTTTATGTCTGTGTGTGGAAATCGTTGAACTAAATAATTTTGTTGCAACTGTTTTTTGACCTGAATTTAATGCAAAGTAAACCGCAGCAGTAGCAGCAACAGCAACAACAACAGCAACAGCAGCAACAACTCGCTCACTAACAACGTCAATTCAGACGCTACGAAAAAAAATCCAAAAAATCGAACTCGACTCGAGTGTTTTTTTTTCGAATGTTTTTTCTTGAGCTTTTTACTGCTTGAGTAGCTACGAGGATTAGCTGCTTATTTATAGTTGTAGTTGTTGTTGTTGTTGTTTGTGTTGTTGTTGTTTCTGTTGTTGTTGTTGTAATTGTGGACCACTCACTGCCACTTCTGGCGTTGCGCATGCGCTTGCAATCACGTTCACATGCAGCGTCATTGTTTTGAGCACACTGTATCGCTGTTTTTCCTATAACATCGTATTAACAATTTACAACAACAACAACAAAATAACAACAACAATTTGTTGCACTTACTTTCGACACAAATACTCATGCTGCTGCTGCTGTTGTCGTTGCTGTTCTCGTTGTTGTTGTTGTTGCAATCAGTTTGTTGTTGTTGTTTCTTCATGTTGTCTGCATGTTGTTGCAGTTGAATTTGTTTCTTTTTTCTATGATGTTGCTGTCGTTTGTTGTTGGTTTTTTTTTTGTTTTTCTCGTTGTTTCCAGTTTCTTTCATTATTTGTTGTTGTCATTGTTTTAATATTTAATTCGAAATATTGAAGGAAATCTAAAATACAGCATTTTTAACTAGCAACAATTTCGCTATCGGCAAACTAGACTGACGACTGTCAGTTGTTGCTGTTGTTGTTGCTGTTGTTGTGTTGCTGATAAAATGTCAGTTGTTTCTTTTTTTGCGTGCCGTTGCGAAAGCGGCTGCCTTTCGATTTACGAAGTGAGACAAGCAAATCTTTTGATCTGCCGACTTTAAGCTTCGTTTTTGAGTACGAGAAGACGACGACGACGACGACGGCGACGAAGAAGCAGAAGCGATCATCACGTAACTCGCTGCGTCTGTCATCTCGCAAGGAAGTGACAAGTCACTAATTTCGAAAACAGCTGTTTGTTTCGTCGAATTGTTTGTTGTAAGCTTCAAATCGAAACTGAAAGTCTGAATGATCTCCCGGGTTCTCGGTTCCTGTTTTTATGGTATTCTCTGGAGTTCTCTGGTGTGCTCTGGAGGTCTCTGGTGTGCTCTGGTGCGCTCTGGTGTGCTCTGGTGTGCTCTCGAGTGCTCTGGTGTGCTCTGGTGCGCTCTGGAACGCTCTGGTGTGCTCTGGTGCGCTCTGGTGTGCTCTGGAGTGTTCTGGTGTGCCTCAAAATGAGCTGATAGACTTCCAAATGCTGATAATCACATCGAAACTGGTGAAAAACCGAAATCAAAATCTTGAAATCAAATTCTTGGACAGATCAGCAACAGATTTTGAGCAACATGCAACATTAAATACTGATGCTGTTGCTATTTGCTCTTCTTTGGCGTGTGTATTTTTGTATCCTTCCTGCTCTCACACCAGCGTCTGCTGTCTCGTTTCAGATCAGCAACAGTTCGTTGTAGCGGACTCGAACACCAGCAACGTCTCGAAAGCGTTCGTACCCTGCAAAGTCTGCGGCGACAAAGCGTCCGGCTATCATTATGGAGTAACATCCTGCGAGGGTTGCAAGGTAGGCCAGGGTTGCATCCATCCGTGCATTCCACCAACCAACCAACCAACCAACCATTCAGTCATTTTGGACACTTGAATCCTTTGATTATTGTTAAATGTTTCTTCATTCATTCTGTATTTTGTTGACCTTCTCTTCCAGGGTTTCTTTCGCCGCAGCATCCAGAAACAGATCGAGTATCGCTGTCTGCGCGATGGCAAATGTTTGGTGATCCGCTTGAACCGCAACCGATGTCAATACTGTCGCTTCAAGAAATGCCTCTCTGCTGGGATGAGTCGAGACTGTAAGTGAATATACTCCATTTTTAAGCTAATTTAGCGAATTCTTCTATCAAGTGTAATGAAAATTAATTGAAGGATAGGCGAGAGGGGGGGGGGGGGAGGGTGGGCTGGCTTGCTATGGTGTGGGCGTTGAGTGTATTTTATAGAATATTTAAACTGCAAAATCATTGAAGCAAAGAGTGAAGTTGGACTCATAAACGTCATCGTCATCATTTCGACATGATTTCTTTTTTTTTTTCTTTGTTTTTTGATTCAACATAAGTTAGTTTTATTGTGCGTTGTTGTTGTGGTGTTGAGGGTGCTCGCCGTCGAGTTGTTTAAAATAGCTTTTAATATCGCGAGCACGTTCTCGCTTTTTTCGTTGCTGTTCTGGATGGTGAACGATTTTAAGAAACCCCCAAAAAAGAGCAATCAACCATCAACAACAACAACAACAACCATTACAGCTCCGTTTGTTGATCGTTAAACTTCGGGTTTATACGTCTTATTTTATGCATGCAATCGTTTAACTCGAACTGCAGTCAAAACGGAGCAGCGTATAAAAACAGAAACAACAACAACAACAACAACAGAAACAACAACAGAAACAATATTAATACTAACCCATTACTGCCAGCATATTAAAAAAAAGTTAAATTTTGTGCCATTAGAGAGAGACTTCAATTTTGGCTGCTGTTGCTTAATTGTTGTTGTTTTTGTTGGTTTATGTTTGTGCTTTTTTGCGGTTTATGCCGATGCTGGTGACTGCCGAATTTCGGTTATTTTCGGTGTGTTGTCGTTGTTGTTGTTGCTGTTCTTAATATTGCATTCTGTGGTTATTTATTATTGTTTTTAATGTTTTCTTCTTGTAGCTTTTTCGGTTGTTGTTGTTTTATGGTTTATTATTGCTTGTAAAAAACTTAATACAGCAGTTCTTGCAGTTGTTCGCCATTTTGTCCATTAATTTATTCCTGCGGTTTATTTTTTTTTTATTACTGTCGTTCTGGTTTATGACACAATTTGTACACAATCATTGTTTCATTAAATTTTATCCAAGCGGATGTCAGACTATAGTTTAGGAGATATAGCATCGAAATTTTCGCATTTCAAAGGGCCATAACTCGGGAGCCGTATGAGGGAGCGGTAAAACGGATGCTGTTGTTGGAGTCTGTGTGGATTTCCGAGCCTAAGCTAGATTTTATTCAGCTTTTTCTAGTTAATAGAATCCTCACACACAAAATTTGATGTATCATTTATTCGTTGCCTCAAGCGCAGTGACTCTGTTGCACCAACTCACATCCACCCACACACACACACACACACACACACACACACGGTACCAGAAAAACCAGCAGAAGAACAAGAAAAGGCAGCTGCTGCAACAACAACAACAACAACAACAACATACAATATGCACAGTGCAACAACTGCTCTGCTTCGCCACGCAGCAGGGAGGCCGGCCGCGCTCCAGAAAGCAGCAACAACAACAACAACAAAAGCAACAACAACAACAACAACAACAACAGAAATCATTCAACTGCATGATGTGCAAATTCAGCAAATTTAATTTTGTTCGGGCGCTGAAGAAAAAACACACCAAAACTCAAACATGTTTGAATTTGTACATTTTTGTGCATATCTAGTGAAGGCTCTCCTTTTGCAATGAAGCGAGTTGTTGTTGTTGCTGCTGTTTTTATTGCATCTGCTGCCGAGCTGTGTACATGCACAGAGCCAAAAACACCACATAAAATCAAAGAAAAGCCATCAGATTCCATGACGGTTGTCAGTCGAGAAGGAAGTCCTATCAAAAGCATAGCAGAGACGTACTGTAGGATATCTTTACACATATTCTTAGGTTTCATCGTTTTGCTCTGTGTAGAGAGCTTCTGACTTTTCTAAAAACGGCGGCCAGAATGTCGACTGGACGTGACGTGACGTGACGGTGTCGTTTGGCATTTGAAACTACAGCATCAAAAACAACAACAACCACAACACCAACCTACCAGCAGATGGTATCAATAAACAAACCAACCATAAATACGAAGAAAAAAACGAAGTCTTCATGAAAAATTTGACATTTCAAAGAAGATCAGAGGCTGGCGGAGAGTTGAGCGGTGTAGAGAAGTTGAAACACCACAACAACAACAACATCAACATCAACAACGAGAAACCAGTAAAAAATTGCTATAAAAAATAAGAATTGAAAAATCTTAAAATTGACGATTTCAAAGTTTAAAAATAATAAAATTACAAAAATTACAAAAATATTGCAAGTTGCGCATCGAATTACGATACTTTGGCACTTCAACTTTTTATGGAGGTGTTTTGCAAGTATTTTTCTTCTTCTTCTTCTTCTTCTTCTTCTTCTTCCTCTTCTTCTTCTTCTTCTTCTCCTTCTTCTTGCTTCAAATGTTGCAGCTGAAACAATGTCGTTGTTGTTCTTGCGTTTGTCTGCAATCTTCTGCAGTCAGTTTGAAGAAAATATTTTTTAAAACAACGCTTTAAATCTTGCTGAACATTCATTAAAAACTCACTACAAGGATACTCAACAAAAAGGACAAAGAAAATCTTTTTTAAATTTTCATCACTGGCTCGTGAAAAAGCTGAAAGAATTCATTAGAATTCATTAGAAGAATTCATAAGTTCATCAGGAGTTTAGCAAAAGTTCATCAAAGATTCATTAAAGTTCATCGAAGATTCATTCAAGTTCATCGAAGATTCATTAAAGTCCATTAAACATTCATTAAAGTTCTTCAAAGGTTCATTAAAAGTCCATCAAGAATTCATGCAAGTTCATAAAAAGTTCATGCAAGTTCATCGAAGTTTATTAAAGTTCATCAAAGATTCATTAGAATTCATCAAAGACTCATGCAAGTTCACCAAAGGTTCATGCAAGTTCATCAAAGATTCATGCAAGTTCATCAAAGATTCATTAAAAGTCCATCAAGAATTCATGCAAGTTCATAAAAAATTCATGCAAGTTCATGGTAGATTCATTAAAGTTCATCAAGGATTCATTAAAGTTCATAAAAGGTTCATTAAGGTTCACCAAAGGTTCATTAAAAGTTCATCAACAGAAGTTCATCAGAGTTGCATTAAAGGTGACCATTTTTTTTATCCGTTGACATTTCAAAAAAGAGTACGAATTTTTATGCAAATTAAGTTTGTGGCTAAAAAATGTCCAAAATTGCAGCTGCTTCAACGCTTCGACAAAGCGACAAAATGGCATGGCGACAAAGCGATTTCGTCATACAAAAAAATGTTTGCCGACTCTTAAATTTGAGTGGCGTGGAGAATTTTTAACTGATGTTAAAAATCGCACATTTTTTTGAAGCTGAGTTTTAGTGGAGCCAAAAAAAAAAAAAATGCCAACAAATACAAACAACGGCAACATAAAATAATAATAACAACAACAACAACGGCTCCAAAAGATTGGGGAAAAAAATGTGGATGGAAAATGTTGAAATCACTTCATAAATCACCGAGTCGTTTGCAAGTGTTTAAGTTCAATTGTCGTAGTCGATGCAGTGGTGCCACCTGGGACATTTTTTGTCACTTAATGTATGTCATGGTGAAAATAACGCAATGCAACGTCACACAACGCATCAAAACGAAACGTCGTCAAAAACGCAATGCGACATAACGACATAACGACAAGCAACGTAACGCAACGCAACGCAACGAGACATAACGACACACAACGTAACGACACGCAACGTAACGAAGCTGCGTCGCTTCATAATTCAACTGTTAATTGAATTTTTTAACGCGGCGTCCTCGTTTTTTTGAGTGACACACTTTTTGTTGGTTTCTGTATGATCACCATCATCATCGTCACCATTATAATTGTTGTCATCATCACGATTATCATCGGAATCATCATCGGTGTCTTCATATCTTCATCATTAGTAACAGTATCATTTCTATCATTATTATTATCTTTAATCGCGTCATCATCTGCGTCAAGATAATGATACTGTATTGATTAGCCTCATTATCACCATCACTATCATCTTCAGCATCGTCACTGTCACCAGCATCATCATCGTCTTCACTAGCAGGATCATCTGTGTTTTTATCATCATAATTTTTACCACCAGCAACATCCTTATTAGCCTCAACACCGTTTTGATTGCTGGGCATGATTATTGGTGGTATCATCGTAAACATCATCTGCAGTATCCTCATCAGCAGCATCTGCAGTATCCTCACCAGCATCTAAATTTTTGGGGAGTCCCTGCATTAAAAGCGAGGAGCTTCTTTTAGAGAACATCGCCTTGTAAAGAGGGGTGGATGCGGGTGGAGGGGTAGCGGTGTGCAGAAGAGAAGTTGGACGGTGGGAGGGGGGGGGTGTTAAGAGTCTTCTGCTCAAGAATAATTGGAGCAACGCAAGCGTCGACAGCGGCGACTCGCTGACTCGGCGTTTAATTCGACGGTGGGTGGCAGAAGTCACCAACTGTGAGTGATGTGGGTGTGGGTTTGGGTGCGTGTGTGTGGGTGCGTAGCTGTGGGAAGGCGTGACGCATGCGTTACCTTTGAATAAACAACGTCGCAATGACCGCAAACCGTTACTCGTTATTATTTAGGCTGCTTTTTTTAGGTCGCCTCTGCTGCTGCTGCTGCTGCTGCTGCGTGGACCCGATTTCAATTCCTGTCTGGTTTACGAGTTCTTCGAGTGCAGTTTCTGTGCTCAATTTCGCGTTATTGCGACACAAATCAGCTGCAACGAGTTTCTTGTTGCACCAAAAAAAACACACATACACTTGTGCCTGCATTCATTCGTTTGCTCACAGTGCCACACACACACACGCATGCATGCATGATTGACAAACATGCATGACAAACATTCGGCGCACAGTGGGTAGGAGTGCTTAAATGCTACTGTGTTAAAAAAAAAGTGGGGTTTGAATTCCTTTTTTCACTGTTGTTTTTTCCTGTTTGCCCCACTGTTGTTGATGAATGTTGAAAAGTTTGGCGTGCAGCAGAAACTGCGATCTTGTAACAGAAAAAAATGAGCGCTGAACTGATTCGTGAAGCAGCGAACACGAACGCACACAGAAACACACGAACACATCGAAATATACTCGTGCTTTGTAAGACTCACGAAGGGGCCAAAACAGCTGTTGTTGTTGTTGTTGTTATTTTAGTAGTTGTTGTTGTTGTTGCTGTTTCATGAGAAACAGACGCTTGTTTGCAGTCGCAGTCGCTGAGTGACCCAAATTCAACGCACAGACGAACAAAATGACGATGTTCAGCTTTAATGTGAAGTGCATGTGATGATGTGTATATGTATGTGTGTGTAGGTGTGTGTGGGTGTAGGTGTGTGAGTGCAGCATATTTTTTGGTGCAACATTTGATTTAATTGTGAGCCAAAAAAAGAGCCCAAGCGATGTTGGTGAAAAAACGGCTGCTGCATTGTTAACATTTACGAGTAAAGAGTAAAATAACAACAACAACAACAAGAATAACATTCATAAAATACCAACTGAAACAATAAACGAACAACGACAACAATTTTAAAGACAACACAATTGAAATCTAGTAGAAGGGGGAGGGGGCAAAATAGCAAAAATGAGTTCAATGACACACACAACGCTTTAATCAATTAACTCCAGAAGCCTAAAGAACAACAACAATGATAATAACAACAACACTGATAATAACAACAACAATAATAAGAATGAAATCAACAAGAAGCTTCTAAATAAGAATGTTGAAAGTGAATGCATTTAAATGCAATGCAGCGACAGCGACAGCGACAGAGACGCGACCCGGCATGAAGGCGCTGCGACGCTTGATTGTCGCGGCGACAGCGTTGCATCGTAGGCGGGGCATTTTTTGTGCTTCAAATGAGACGCGCTGCTCGAATGTGGACAACAATGCGATGAAGTGCAAAAAATACAACAAAAACAAAAAGTGAAGCAATGAAAGCCCACAAACTAAATCATTAAAAATAGAATAATTGAATCTTTTTGCTGTTGTTGTTGTTGTTGTTGTTGTTGTTGTTTCAATTGTACTCCGTTCGTGTTATCATCATCTCATCTCTTGAAGTCTCTCTCAGAGATCGAAGCAGCACAGTGGCAGCGAAACAGCAGCAGCAGCAACAACAACAACAACAACGATAACAATTCACGTTACATACACAAGCATTGATGTCATTTGTTTCTGTTGATGTTTTGATTGTTCACTGATTATTTTATACTTAATTAAGAATTAATTAGAATCGCCCGCTGCTTCGCATTTCACACTCCTCGCACTCATCGTCGCCGGTCGGCTTTCCACCCACCTGTCTTGGAATCATCGGCATCGGCATCATCATCATCATTATCATCACCGTGCACCTGGCTGCATCATCCACGCACTGAGAATTAATGATGATCTTCATTGAGTCATAGTTGGGTGCTTTTATTAATGATGTTATTATCGCTCTGCAGTTGCTGTTGCTGTTTCACTCTTTCCACTCACTGTTGTTGCTGCCAGCGTACAGCGATGTTAAGAGTACGGTGACTGCACAAGCAGCGCGCCGTCGGCGGAGTGACGTCGGCTCCCACTCGCAATGTTATTGTTGCCTTCGTGGTGTTGTTGTTGTTGTTCTTTTTCGCGTTGCATCACTTGCACATTTTACAGGGACGGCGACGGCGACGACGACGGCGATCTCTTTCGCTGCACTTCGGCTGCATATGCAATGAACGAACGAACGAACGAACGAACGATCTACACGACTGACATCGTGCTGCGTTCGCTGCTGCTGCTGAGCAGTGTTGCCGATAACTTCAAATTAATTGTGTCCTCTGCTTCTTAAAAATGTGTCCTTCGAAATAAATGTGTCCATGTTTACAAAAATATTTTGTTCATTCAAAAGATTATTTTTAAAGTTTTTTTTTAAGAACAATTTATTGTTCATTGAAAAATATACAAAATAACAAAACAACTTAAATTATTCTGTCGTAGAAAATCACACAATAAAAAACACAATAAATGAGTAGTGCAACTCTAATGGAATGTGTCCCCCTTCTAGAGCGGTGTGTGTCCATGTGCCAACATTAAAAATGCTTCCATTTGGATACATCATGTGCCCAGAAACGGCAACACTGCTGCTGAGCAGTTCATGTAACAGTAAAAAATTATTAAATTATTCTAAAATACTTGTTGGTTTTTTATTACATATAAAAATTACATTAGAATTATTTCGATTGTGTTTTTGGTGGAAATCTTGATTGTTTTATTTTTTAGTTTTTTTAAAAAAAATGTTGTTTTTGTTGAGTCATGAAAAAAATCCCTGACCTGCTTCACGTGAAATTTTTAGCTCAAATTTCAACACTCATTAAATTCTGAATTAATTTCATTCAACTTTAAATGAGTTTCATTCATTTTAATTAATTTTATTTAATAATGTTTATTGTGTACATAATTGTTTTTTGTTTTCGGGTACAAAAAAAAAATAAAAAACAATTCACGAGTTTGCAAGCCTTCATTATTAAATCATGGAAAATATGAAAAAAATGTGAAAATATAAAAAAATTAGAAAACAATAAATAATAATAAACAAACGAAAATTCATGCAAATAAATAAGAATAAAAAAAAATATAAGAAGTAATTCGCTGGTGCGTCGGTGACGCTGAACAGTCGCTGAACTGCTGACAATCGACATTTCTTAGAAATGCTTCAAATGCTTTGAATGCTTTGTTGTCTCATTAAAACTGACACAAGAATTAGGAAAAAATTCAGTAACAACAACAACAACAACAACAACAATAACAACTTCAACAACAACAACAACTACAACAACAGTAATCATTAAAGCCAGCCAAGCAACGCAACTTGAAACATTCATTTATTCAATCAAATAAAAATGCTGCTGTTGCTGGGTTCACAATCTGTTGTTGTTGGTGTTGCTCTTGTTGTTGTAGTAGTAGTTGTCATTGTTGTTGTTGTTGTTGCTCACAAATGCATAAATTTTGCACTAATACGCAAATAATGCTGGCCACGTACGAAGCCGTTGTTGTTGTTGTTGTTGTTGTTGTTGTTGCTGTTGTTTTAATAGACGTTTCATTGCTGTTCTTATTGTTGTAGCTGTTGTTGTTGTAGCTGTTGTTGTTGTAGCTGTTGTTGTTGTTGTAATTATTATTGTCTACTGTGACAATGCGTTGCATTGCGTTTCTTTGCATTTCAAGCGTTCAAAGACCTAAGCGATGCTATAAAAATCGCTAATGACGTCAAAGCCAACGCAGCGCAGAGCGTGAAAAAAGGAATAAAAAATACAAAAAAATTAATAGAAAAAAACAGTATAAAAACTTAAAAAGAAAATTCATCAATCAAACACGAAAAAATGAAGAATAAAAGAAAGAATAAACTAGGAATAAAAATTAAAATCAAAGGAAAAAAGAAAGAAAATTAAAACTAAAATCAATAAATAAATAAATAAAAAAAATTGAGAAAATAATAAAAGAAAAAACAATAGTAAAAAAAAAACACACACACACACAGAATCAAAAAGAATGCGCAAAAGAAACGCTTGCAAAATGAATCCTTAAAAAAATTGATTCTCCAAAAAAGTGTAGTAAACTTTTTGTTCCTTTTTGGCTGCTACTATTTTATGCAGATGGTACTATTTTATGGTACTATTTTAAAGTACGGAGCCGCAGGAATTCGACGACGCTGATGCCGACGTTGACGCTAACGATGCGTGCACCAGTCGAAACACTCAGCAACACGGAGCAACGACAAGAATAGTTGTAGATACAACAACAGCAACAACAACAACAACAACTAATAGTACTACACCCGTTTATATCAGCATTTAGACGGAGCTGCAGCGGGTCAACGCACTTGAAGCACCATGCGTTGCTTTCAGATGCGTTGCGTTGCTTTCAGATGCGTTGCGTTGTACGTATGAAAAATTAATGGCGTTTGTTATCTGCGTGTGTGTGTGTGTGTGTCTGTGTGTGTCTCTGTGTGTCTCTGTGTTTGTTTAATATGTTGTCAACGGCCTGTGTTGCTGTTGTTGTAGCTGCAACATTAATAAACAACCATCAGCAGCATTAGCATAGAAGACAACAACAACAGCAACAACAGCAACAACAGCAACAACAACAACAACAACTGAATACATTCGTGACTTGCTTCATGATGAAGAATGAGCAACATGTACAAACTATCGTTTATAATGCTAGTTGTTGTTGTTGTTCTTATTGTTGTTGTTGTCTGGTGTTCTTCTTCTGCGATATTTTTTGTTGTTTTTGTTGTTGTTGTTGTAAAACATCGTCGTCATATTTTCGATTCCGGAAAGCATTTCAGCAACATTTCGCCAGAGACAGCAACATGTTCTGCTTTTATTATTTATTATTCACATCTTTTCACTTACATTTTCTTGCTTTTCACTTGAGTTTAGTACAAACGTTGTTGTTGTTGTTGTTGTTGTTGGGAAGCCCAAAGTCGATTATTCATCATCAGCAGCAGAAGTAGCAACAAAAACTATGTTGTTGTTGTTGTTAATCAGCTTCCTGTGTTTAAAGTGCTGCTGCTGCTGCTGCTGCTGCTGTTGTTGTTGTTGTTGCTCTTCTTATTAATATTATTATTGTAGTTGTTGTTGTTGTTGTATTTATTCTTCGTTATGATGGCGATAACGATTTGTTGCCGTTGTTGTTGCCGTTGTTGTTTTGCGCATTCATTGTAACTCATTATTTAATAAAATGTGTTATTTTTTTTCTCTACTCGAAAAGTTACTCATTTAAATTAAGCAAAGAAATGAAAGGGGGCGGGAGGGGGGAGGAGGGGCAACTGGACCCCAATTAAAATGCGGACAGATGGTGAGTTCTGTGCGTCGGAACGCAGTGAAAGTTGCTGCAAATACAGGAAAAAAACTGAAAACAACTGAAAACAGCGCAGAAACTTGAGGAAATCGTTGCCACTTCCAGTTACAACAACAACAACAACAACACAGCAGAGACCTCATTAATCTGTCTGTCTGTCTGTCTGCTTGTCTGTTCATTTATCTGTCTGTCTGTCCGTCTTTTTTCACTGTTTTCCGTGTTACGTTCGCGTTGGTTGCTTGCATCGTTGACGGTGACGATTTATTGTTGTTGTTGTTGTTGTTGTTGCTGCGTTGTGTGGCAATCATTGCAACAAACTGGCTTGAACAACATGCAATCGGCGAACGAGAGTGTGGAAGAGTTGGGTGGGGGGGAGGGGGGGGGGGGGGGGGGGGGAGAGAGAGAGAGTGCGATTTATTAGAAAACTAAAGAAAAATGGAGGAAAACGAAGCTAACGAAAGGAGACTAAAACTAAAGGAACCGCTTTTTTAATGTGTTTAAAGTGAAAAAGAAGAAGAAGAAGAAGAAGTCGAAGGATAAGAAAGGCAACAGAAGTAGCGACAACATTTACAACAACAACAACAACAACATCAGCCGACTAGGAAGCAGCAGACCAACAAAAAACGCAATCGATGGAATGAGAAGGAAACGAAAAGAAGGGGGGAAAAGAAACACACAACAACAAAAACAATGAAAATAATAAACAGACAATAAAAGTGAAAATAAGAAAGGATGACGAAGAGGAAGTGGAAGTGGAAGAGGAAGAGGAAGTGAATGAAGAAGTGACGGCGTCTGGATATCAACAGCGGTGAACATGCAAACAACAGCAACAACAACAACAACGACGGTAACACTCTCCTCTACTAACAACAAAAACAGCATCAACATCATCAGCATTAAAATAACAACAACAACAACTGTTACCTCATGCATCGTGCAACATGCAACAAGCAACAACAAGCAACTTCAAAAACTGTTAACAGTTATTTTTTACTTCCTTCGGCCGACGCTGCGCTGCGCTACGAAGACGCCGCTAGTGCTCAACTCTTCAGCGTCGTGGTGCTGCTCTCGCCATCGAGAAGCAGTGAAGTTGGCACACAGTGAAGTAGAGCAGCAACAGCAGCAGCAGCAGAGGCAGCAGCAGCAGCGGCAGCGACGCAGCTTGCGAGGGCTTCTCGACAAGCAACCGAATTCGTTGACCTTTTAGCGGATGGTTTTCGTTATTTTTTTCTTCGGTTGCAACAAAAAAGAAACAACAGAAGTGTTGGAAAATGCATGGCAAGTAGAAAGAGACACATGGTTATACGGAAGGGGGGCGTGGTAGGGGGCGGAGGGACGTAGGCAGGCAGGCGGAGATGCGGAACGATAGACATGCAAAAAGACGTGGCAGGAAGAGAGGCCTACCGACAGAAGGGCCTGCAACAGAGAAGTGCAAAGGGTGTGAGTGAAAGAGAGCAAGCGGGCCAGTGAGAGAGTGAGAGAGAGAGAGAGACAGAGACAGACTCTATAAGACTGAAAAATAGTCGGCAAGACACTCAGACAAGCAGACAGGCGAAGGTAAGTTGAACTAATCGACGCAGAGAGGCGATGACACAACAACAACAACAGAAATAACAACAACAACAAAAACTGTAATAAAAATCAGCTGTGTTGCAAACTACCAAACTTTGTCACCGTCAAAATGTCAGCAACAAAACGATGGCCGCAACGACAGCAATAACAACAACAACAACAAGAACAACAACAACAACAAGGAAAACAAATAAAAGAACAACAACAACAAGAGGAACACTGAATAAAAAGTGAATTCGTTGGCATTCTAAGAGTCAGAGGCCGGGTTTTGTTGTTGCTGTCACAATTGTTGTTGTTGGTGTTGATAGTGCTTGTGGCGAGTCGAATGGGTAAAACGGCAACAACAACGACAACCCAACAACAACAACAACAACAACAGCAGCAACAACAACTCAACAACAACAACAACATACTATAAACTGAAACAAAAACAAACAACATACATAGTAAAGAAATAGAAAGAAAGACACAAACATTCAGACAAACATATGAGTTGACAGACAGACTGACAGACGAAAAGCCTGACAGACAGACAGACGGACAAACAGACAGACAGACAGACAGACAGACAGACAGGAGCAACGCATTGAAGACGAGTTTTCAACCTCCTCTGAACACAAATCGACTGACAGCGAAAATGGTTGGGAGTGCAGCGAATGTTGTTGTTGTTGTTGTTGTTGTTGTTGTTGTTATTATTATTGTTAATTATGTTCTTGATGATGCTGATGATGATGATGATGATGATGATGTTGTTGTAGTTGTCTGTTGTTTGTTGCTATTTGTGTAGGAAAACACTTTTAATATTTCCACTTTTAATCACATTATAAACCATTTTGCATAAAATTGCATGATTTCGCACGCAGCGAGAAGTTACAAAAAAAAAAAAAAAGAAGACGAAGAAGAGGAAAAAGAAGAGGAGGAAAATTAAGACATCGAAGATGATGAAGAAGAAGAAGAAGACGAAGGAGACTGTAAATTATGGCAAATAATCGACGGCAATGAATTTAAATGCAGCCTCAAATAGA
Organism: Myopa testacea; assembly: GCA_949629155.1. Lineage (NCBI taxonomy): Eukaryota > Metazoa > Arthropoda > Insecta > Diptera > Conopidae > Myopa > Myopa testacea. The sequence goes on along the minus strand of OX451348.1, from coordinate 35,781,871 downwards.
AATGAAATTGCATCGCAAGTGAATCTCAGTGTGTGTGATGTGTGTGATGTGTGTATGTGTGTGTAACCGTAGATTGTGTATGTAGACCGTAATTCTTAAGGCTCAAAGAGTAAGTTAGGGTCCAGAACGGTACCAAGCTTTGGGTTTTTAATCTATGAATGCTACTTTTTACACCTCTCACTCTCACTTCTCTCTCTCTCTCTCACTCGACAATAATAATAGTCATGACTCATTCTCAAAAGGTCTTGAAAGGTAACTATTCTTCTTCTTCTTCTTCTTCTTCTTCTTCTCTCCTGATAATCATCAACTGTATTTGTCTTTGTATTTAATAACTCATTCATTAATATTCATTCTTTAAGAATGAAATAAAATTTCTTCATTCCTCATTTTATTTGCTTGCATTTCCGATTCCTAAACGAAAAACCTAAAAAAAAAGAAACGCAACCAACCAGCAACAACAACAACAACAACAACAACAGCCTGAAGAGTGCTGAGGTCATTAGACCCATTTGCAGTACCAGGTTAAAAGGAATTCTTGTCCTAACAGCGGTGCTCTTCAAGTGGTGCCCACTTCTGCGGCGGCATCCACTCGCAACAATTAAGTTCTCATTTGAGACGGGCGAAAACAAGCCCAGCGAACCGAACCGAACCGACCGGCAGAGCCGACCGCATATGCAAATGTTGCGAATTTGCATTCGCCTGTGTGCCGATGTACCGCCGAAGCGACCGACGTACCGATGCGCCTACGAAGCGGGCAATAAAAATGCGGAAGGCGTCAGAAATGTTGGAAAAAGTGTACTGCGAGTGAACGCAACCGAAACTACAGGTTGATTATAACTCGTGGTGTATCGCGGGGGGGACGGGGGACGGATGACGGCCAGGCTTCACATGCGAACTCGTGCGAACGCGGGGAGAGGCGGCGAGTGAGACAATAAATAAATGCTAGACACAGACATTTAGTTGAGGCGTTTAAACCACGCACACACACACACAAACACACACACACACACATACAATCTAAAGACTTTCGCAGTTGATTGTGGTATTTAGCGTGCGTTCTCTCGTTCATTATGTTGCAGTGAAAATGAAGTATGTGACAAGAATTTCTGAAAAAAAAAAAAAAGATAGAAAAAAAAATTAATACTAGTCTATAGACTGAGCAGCGAGATGGTGAGAATAGATTAGACAAGCAGCAGCGAGCAGCAGATGACGCCTCCGAACGGTCTGCAGGCATGCCATGTACACGGTTGATGGGGCCGCAGTAACCGCAGTTCGGGCAGTTGAGGTGCGGTAGTGCCGTAGTTTGGATAGTTAACCGAAACAGCAATTTAAGCACATCCGCCATAAAAGCGAAAATCAGCACTCGAACTTAATTTAAACTTGTTACTTCGCAGTTGGAGAGAAGTTAGCATTAAGACCGCGATTGGGTCTGAACTCAGGTCGAGTTGGGAGAGGTTGGGCCTGGGTTGGGAGCTGTAACATGCTTGGGATCACTGTAACATGCTTGAACCAGTTGACGAAAACCCTCTCGGGAACCGCCGACCCGGCGAAACTTCCACAAAAACTGTAATCAGATAAGATTGTAGAGGGTGGGCCAAAGACACGTCCACTGTACACCTCAAAACCTTCGAACAGCCCACGACTTTTCTACGGAAGAGCTTCTGCGAGACTCGAATGAAGACGATGATGATGATGAATGATGATATGATTTCCCAAATAATTTCAATGTTTATTATAGTTTCTAGTTTAAAATTAAATATTATAATAAAAATATTGTTCTCGATTCTACTCAATTTTTAAGTATTTCTTCATCATTTGCATTAATTTTTTAAATAGTTTTTTAAATTTCAAACGAGTGCTTAAATAAGTTGATGAAAACATAAAATATTCGATTTCTAAAACTTCGTATTCCAAAAAAAATTGAGTTTTTTTTTATTCAAATAATGATAACAATCAAAAAACGGTTTCAAAACTGTTATAAATACAAATGAACATATAATAAAAGTAAGAATTACATAATAATTACAACAAAAATTGCAATAACAACAACAACAACAATTGCAATAACTGCAACAACTACTATCGACTTCAATAACTGAACAGTGAATGCATCCGCAAGCGATGGCCGCCATCTTTAAAATCTTTGCATGTGTGTGTGCGTGTATAGTATGTGTGTGTGTAAGTATATGTATATACCTGTGTGTGTGTGTGTGTGTGTGAGCGATGGCATAAAGAAAATTTGGAAATAAGAGAGGCACCCAAAAACATGAAAAACAAACAAGACAACAACGAGTACCAGTACTATAAGTACAACAACAACAACCACAACAACAGCGACAACAGTGACAACAACAACGAAAACGTACAAAAAAAAAAAAAACAACGGCAATAGAAACTGTTCGGCAACGCAATCGAAGTGCTGCACGAAGCAGCAGCAGCAGCAGCGACAACAGCAACAGCAGCTCCAGTGAACTGGCAGCACAGCGGATTGTAAGCATGTTGCAATGTTGTTGTTGTTGCTGTTACAAGTGTTGTTGTTGTTGTTGTTGTTGTTGTTGTTATTCTTGTTGGGTGTCGTTTCCGACGACGATTTTCTGCATGCTGTTGTTGTTCTTTTTCTTTGCCATCGAGAATTTTCTGTAGTTGTTGGTTGTTGTTGTTGTTGTTGTTGTTGCTGCCAAAGCGCTACTATGTACTTATTCATTAGAGACACATTCCCCTCCCTTCCTCCTCCACCCCACAAACACGCACACACACACACACACACACACAAAACCTCCATAGTTGCCACCTTCTTGCAACATAATCTAATCCGCACGCTTTGCTTTTATTGTTTTTGTTTTTGTTCCATTTCTTGGATTTTTCTGTCATTCGTTGCAATCGCCAGAAGAGAGTCAACAGCAGAACAACAACACCGCTCTCACTACTCACGAATACACTCGCTCAAATCGACGCTTTTTCTCTCTTTCTCTCTTCCTCTCTTCGGCGACAAGCGTTTTTCCAACAACAAGCGGTTTCTTCTCTCGTGGATCGGCGGCTGCTCTCTGTTTTTGTTTTCATTTCTATTTCTTTTGTTTTCAAATAAACTGCAGTCGTTGTTCTTCGTGTTGTTGTTGTTGTTGTTGTTGCCGTTGCAATTCTCTGTATCTATGCGAACTCTGCGGCGGCATCGGCAACCGCAATGAAGCTGAGTTGTGTGCATGTGTGTCTGTTATCTTCTCTCATGCAGGCCCCCAACAAAACTGACTGACTTTCGAGTTTTCTCCCTCACGCACGCACACTCTGCGGCTCATTGCTGTGTCTCTCTCTCTCGCTGGAGAGACGAAGGGAACACTCGATGTACGAAGTCCCACGAACTGCACAAGTACGCTACGTTCAGTTTGTATAACTGCCGGGCATTCCATCACTCGCCAAGGGGGAAACTAGAACAGGGGGGAGGAGAACACGACCATAGCGACTAACCACTGAATACACACAGAGAGTCAAGCAGCGCTTCTCTCGGTCCGTCGATGTATGTTAACGTTGCCGTTGCTGCTGCTGTTGCGGTTGATGTTGCTAGTGTATCTCTGCCCGGCTCGAGCGCGCTGAGCCATTCGCAGTTATCTTTCGACTCTCAATGCAGGTGGCACGTTCGTTCGTTAGCTCGCTCACTCGGTCGCTGCTGTGACTCGCCGCTGATTCGGCACCTCGTTTTTGTAGCTCGTAATAATGCGCGGCACAGAAAGGTAACAACAGCAACAACAACAACAAGCAGCGGTGCAACGCTGCTGCTCTACTGATTTTTCGTATTTACAGCGTCGTGCAGTGCTTCTAGCTTCTTCTTCGCGTTGCAGTGTCCATCGCAACGGTTCTCCGCAGACCGCAAAAAAATCCGCTGTCAAACAAATAAACGGAATAAATAAAGAAACCAAACAAATCAAGAAACATATAAAATAACGTATTTAAATACAAATTTTAAATAAATCCCAAAACAAAAACAAAAACAATTGTTGTGTGATCCGCGTAACGTTCAGATAAGTTACATTATATTCTTTGTACGCGGCGTGACGTGATGTGATGTGATTTGCATGTAAAAGTTTTTTAAAAAGTTGTGTTCTGTTGGAGCCTTTAGAAGCGCAACAACAACAACAACAACAGCTGTACAACGATAATAACAACAAGCAGCAAACAAACAAGCAAAGAAACAAACAAATAATAGAAAAACACCAACTTTAAAAGAAAGAAATTAAAAATTCTAAAAAAGCAACACGAAAGAAGACACAAGTTGCTACGTACTCCTCTGCTCTTGCTTCTTCTTCTTCGTCTCCAGCGTCAGCGTCAGCTTCGTCAGTAAAAGTGTTGAAAATCTACCTGAAAAAGTGTAAAAAGGTAAACAACAATTATAATAACAACAACAACAGAAACAATAAAAACGAAGAAAAGAAAGAAAGAAAGGAAAAATTGAAAAAAAACGGTTTTTTGTTTAAATTTTTTTTTTTGAAAAAAGTTCAAAAATTTGTTCTTTTTTCTTTTTTTTTTTTTTTTTGGTAAGGAAAAAAAGATGCAAATCTGTTGCAAATGAATTCGGCGAAGCAGCAACAACAACAGCAACAATAAAAAAAAACAAATAAGAATGAGAACAAGATTAGGAATAAGAACAACAACAGCAACAACAACAGGAAGAACAACAACAACAACAATTGCAATTCATTCGAATTGTTGCATCTTCAGTAGCTTTAAAGTACGTATGAATTCTAAGCAGCAAAAACAGCTGTTAAAAATAAATCACCTCCTTTTACCCGAAAACAGAACCCCGAAAAGAATCACGATGAAAAGATAACCAACCCAACCCAACCCAACCCACTTTTTGTCTGACAACCTTTTTAATTGGTTCATTTAATCAATGAACCAGAATGAATCAATGAATAGAATCCGTTGCAAGAATTCTTTTTGAGCCGAAATGAAGTTTAAGAATGGTTTTATTGCCATCCAAAAGCTTGATATACTTTTAGTTGGAATACTTTTTTATGGTGAAGATTTTTTTACTTTACATGTGGTACTTTATTAGAGTAGGTCAACAAGTAGAACAAGCATTCGAAATTTCTACAGAAAGCTTTAAGAGAGAGTGAGAGAGAGAGTGTGTGAGAGAGTGAGAGAGAGAGTGTGTGAGAGAGTGAGAGAGAGAGAGGGTGAGAGAGAGAGAGATGGTGAGAGAGTTAGAGAAGGAGTGCGTCAAAGAGAGCGAAAGGGGGTAGAAGAACCCTCCTCAGCGACTATAATCTGTGTTCATTCATCTTGAAGAAGGTTCTTTCTTCTACTTTTCTACCTTTAATTTTTTTGAGAATATAATACATCGTCTTCATACATCACTTTTGACTCAATGAGAGATGGACTGGCTGATGTTTTGCTATTAAAGCATTCCCTTGCTTTAGATTTGTTCCATTTTTTAAAGAAAGGATTCAAGAGTTTCTGCGTCCCCGAAACAGTCTTTCGATATTTTCGAGTACAGTCCAGGTCAGTCCGGATGATTTTGCAGACCTCTGTTCTTATTTTCATTAATTATTGTCTATTATTAGAAAGCGTAGAGTAGTTCGCCCTCCGAAGAAGGAGTATCGGGGATCTTGAAAGAGTTCCCTATGAAAGTTGATCGGTTGAAGTTGTTGTATAAATTTCATGGTCTCACAATATCTTCAACTATAATTTAAGGCACTGACTAAATGACTAAATGATTACTTATGACTAAATCAAACCATGATGTTGACTGTATATCGTATTTATATTTGTTTTATGCTATTCTTAGATGCATCTGAATGATATCCAGAGTATCTGAATTGAAATCAGTAGTGTCCGTAGATAGTGTGTATAGTAGAGACAGTATAGGGACCGACTCAGATACGGATATATACATTCGTATATAATATGATGTATTATTTTCCTCTATAATAAGCTATACTATTTATTATATTTTTGTTAAAAAGTGACCTAAAGCGATCCTTCTCTGATCTTTTGGCTTCTTTATTTTTTTTCTCTCTCCCTCTCTCTCTCTCTCACTCTCTCTGTCCCTCTCTCTCTTCCTTCCACCCTCTTTTCCTGTTTTTCATCGGAATTTCATATATTTTCTCACTTGAAACGGTTTTTGTTTTTACTACAAACCGGTTTTTCACGTTGATTTCACTTTACGTAAAGTTTTAAATAATATTAAAATACAAGCCGAAAAAATAAATGAAAATATTGAACAATTTATAGGTTAAGAGGTTGAGGTCATGGTTTGGAATTCCAACGCTGCTCAACTCAAGCCAGCGAAGTAGTCAACATTGAATGCAACATAAAAAGTATACAATATATTGCATGTACATGCACACATACATATACACGTACATGCACACATACATATACACGTACATAAGTACATACACTTTGTTTGGTGTCTTTCTGTTAACCTTTTTTATTGCTGTTTCTTTTTTCGGTTTCTTTTTTTGTTGCGCTTGAAGTAAGTACGAGTAACATTTAAAGCTTGGCTGTTTACTTACTTAAGCTTGTGTTCGGACGGACTGAATATCTGAATGTCTGAGTTCTGAATCGCAGTAAAGACACTTGGTTGAGTATCGTAGAACACAACCTGTGCTTTTGGACTCCCAGTGATTGTAGACTCTCAGTGCTTTTGGACTCCCAGTGATTGTGGACTCTCACTGATTGTGGACTCTCAGTGATTGTGGACTCCCAGTGATTGTGGACTCTCAGTGATTGTGGACTCCCAGTGATTGTGGACTCTCAGTGATTGTGGACTCCCAATGATTGTGGACTCCCAGTGATTGTGGACTCTCAGTGATTGTGGACTCCCAGTGATTGTGGACTCTCACTGATTGTGGACTCCCAGTGATTGTGGACTTCCAGTGATTGTGGACTCCCAGTGATTGTGGACTCTCACTGATTGTGGACTGTGGATTCAAATGCTTCGCTTCAAACACACCTTCTTTTTTCGTCACTCGCTGTGGTTGTAGCATTGACAAATTTTGCACTACAACGTAATCTGCATCCCGTCGGGTTCATTAGCATTTTTCGTGTACTTTTCGGATGGCTGAAATAAAACAAATACAACCGAAAAGCATCAGAAAAGAAGCTCATTTCAATAAACTCGCATTTCCACCTTCACCCCAATCGGTTGCCCTGCTCGTATACACCTCCATCGGCCCCATCGAATCGCCCATCATCGAATCGCATACAATCAACAAAGCAATCAGACTCGAAGTTGGAAAAGCAACGACAAAGAGGAACCCGTAATGAGAACCAAAGATCCGAAAGCCAGCTGCAGAAGGTGTGGGATTGGAACAACAACAACAACGACAACAGTATCCACGACATCGTTTCCTTTGTGCATGCAATTATTTCTCCCGCACAGACACATAGAAACATTTGAGATACCGATACTATTGTTGAGTATTGAACGAATCTCAGAATATTTAACTTTGATATACGCACGCACTTCAAGGTCAACACAACGGTAGCAAAACAACACCGCGGAGTGAAGAAGTAAACACCATCGAGCGAGAAGGAGAGCACAAAAGAGAATAACAAGAAAAACATTTGAATAAAAATATCAAAGACGAATTCTCGGATATCGTCAAGCATTTAAAATCGTTCGAACGGACAAAAAAAAACCCAAGATATGGAAATGAATACAGATCGTTTATTGATAGTATCGTTGATGGCATACGTTGTTCCGATAGATATATGATAAACACACACACACACACACACACATACAATAAAAACCATACAATACTCTACAATAATCAGAGGAGTATTAAAACACTGACTCCGTTATCCCGGAGAATACGCAGCAGCGACAGCAACTCGTGAATGTGCTTTATAACGAAACGCAGAGGAGCAACCGTATTCCAAGAAGGAAAAAATAAATAATACCGTTACAATCAAGCGGTAATCGTAGTAAAGAAACAACAAAGCAGCGAGAGCAGCAGCAACAACAATGAAAGCAACAACAACAACAACAACAATGAAAGGAACAACAACAACAACAACAACGAGAAGAACAACAACAACGAGAGCAGCAACACGAATAACTTAAAAAACAAAAAGAAGGAAACACATAAAAAAGACCTAAGAAACTACAATGAAAACGAAGAAACGAAGAAGAACGAAAAAACAAACGAACAAGAAAGAGAAAACAAAGAAAAAACAAACGAAGAAGAAGGAGAAAACAAAGAAAAAACAAACGAAGAAGAAGAACAAAAGCGGTTGCGATAAATAGTGCGCCGAGTTCAAGGTTTGAGGAGCTGTTGTTGTTATTATTGTTGCTGTCGCCGCTGATGTTCATGTTGATGGTGATGACGCCGCTGCTGCAGCTTCTCTCCTGCTCACTTCAAGGCTTAGATAAGTATGCCGTGATTACCCAGGGAGGGGGCAGGGGCAAAGGGGGGCAAATGAAAAGTGCATGGCGACGCCACCAAAAAAAAACTTAGCGTGTTTGGAATAAATCACTATTTTTCAGGATCCAGCTGTTGATGTTCCTGATGCAAGACTCGAAGATGAACGCGAGAGAGAGAGAGAGAGAAAGGGGAGAAAGAGAAACAGAGACAGAGCGAAGGAGAGAAGGAGAGAGAGTGAAGAGAAGATGGGGAAAGAAGCTCAGCTGGACTTTGCTATTATTAGTCGTCGTTAAGGCTGTCATTGGGTTTATTTGACGCTGACCTCATAAAATTTTACGCAACAGCAACAAAAGCGAGAAAAACAACAACAGATAGGATGAAAAGGAAACCAAAACAACAACAACAACAACATAAGAAACACAGCACTGAAATACGATAAGAAGAATCTACTCAACAACAACAACAACAGCTCTCCTGATTCGGCCTGGCAACAATCTTCACGCGATTAAACTTTCATAGCGATTGCATGCTCTGATCTTTCCAATGATGCGTGCGCAGATACACAAGACGCATCTGCCCAGATACTACATGGACTGAAAGGTCTTTGGCCTGATGGCGGTATAGATGGCGCCGTAAACTAGAAATCCTTAGGCTTTCTCGAGAGTATCAACCTTGACTTAGACAATGGATGAAACATGGAGCCATCGCCGGATCCACACCGGAGTCCAATCGCGACGGTCAGCGGAGTGGTTTCACCAAAGACACAGCAGTCAGCCGACGAGGTCAAAAGTCAAATGGCGATAACAGACGATGAGGTGAAGGAGTTGGGTCCACAGCCCCCGTATTCTCCAGCTGGCAAACGATTTTACTCGAAAGAGGAGGTCAAGCTGCAAACAAATGCCTATTTTGAGGGACTTGACGCCGAGGAACTTGGGACCGGGGTATCCACATCATAGCGGACTGTTACACTAAGTGTATTACGCTAGATGGGGGAATAGAACACTTCTTTCATTAAAACAAGGGTTTTCAGTGCCAGACCAGGGAATTTTCAACTCATGTAGTATACACATGATTTCCTTAGTTGAACCATCAGCGTCATAGCTTAAATGAGAGCTTATTTCAGCCCCTCAATCAATCGTCATCATCATCTGTGCCATCACCACTATCATTATCACCTCCATCAGAATGATCACCTCCATCTTAATCACCATACTCACCGTAATTATCAACATCACCATCGGGAACTCGACCACCAGCTTCATCATCATCCTCGTTATCACTGAAATGAGACGTCGTCTCAACCGCTGATTGTATCTGAGCCTCTGAAAGGGTATCCTTTTCGCGAACCTCGAATGAGTGGAAGCTGCCAACACTTGGATTGGTTTCGTCGCTACGAATGTGCGTAGTATTCTTCTCTGGTTGCTGCTACTAGATGCGCTGCTGCCCTCCCCTCCCCTCCACTTCGTCGAGTTTCCCTCCAATTTATTTCACGCTCCGCATCGTTATTTCATTCAGTTTTTTTGCTCGCCTCCTTCATTATGTGCCTGTGTTTTGTTTCGGTGTTTTCTTTGTTTTTTATTACAAGATTGACCTACATATTCGTATGTATTTCATTCGTGTGCTAGTTTTCCTTTGTATTGCAGTTTTTTCGCTTAATTCCTCTTCTTACTTCATAATTTTATCTTCATCTCTGCGTTGTATACACTGCGATACTGTATACATGTCGCTAGGTGCGTTTCTAGACTCTGTCCCCCCTCTTCTGTGGACTTCTCAACGATTCATATGAACCACCACCACCACTACCACCACCACCACTCAACAGGGTCTCCGACTACAAGTTTCTAGACTTCAGTTTTCAGCTGCGGTGCAACGTCGAGTAACGTCTCTGCTAATCGTATGCGTGCGTTCTTTTTTGCAACTCTTATGAACTCTGAAGCTCGCCTCGTCTGCGCTGCGGTACCACCAACCATCGTGCAACAACATCCACCGCATCCGCGTCCGCTCCGCCACTTCTTCGCCAGCTTCATTGTCGTCGTCTCCTCGTCATCTTCGTCGTCATTATCTTCTTCGGTTTGGTGGCACTTAAGGTTAAATGCTGGTACCTGCTTGATTTTATCGCACCTTCAAGACAAACAGTCGGCTAGGAAGACGGACAGACAAACGGGCAGACAAACAGGCAGACAGACAGACAGACTGACAGAGTCACTGGCAGAGTCAACGTAGCAGTCGCATTTAATTTTATTCAACTGAACCTTTTTTATTCTTGTTTGTTTTCAGGGCGGTTGCTTGGTGGATTGCTTGGATTGTCGCTTTTGCAGTGTTTTTTGTGGTGCTTTTGTTGTGTTACTGTCGCTGTCGCTGTCGCCGCTCGTTGCTGGTGCTCCGGTGTCAGCCATGTTTGTCGCTGTGCCCCGGTCGAGTCTGTGCGCCGACCAACACTCTTGCTGGCCGCAACTCCGACTGGAGGTCGCTCTGCGCCGCGATACACTTTCGCAATCAACGCATCTCGCCGGCGCAGCACAGAATTATTTATGCTGGCGAATATTACTAAATATAGCTGCCTTTTGTTTGCAGAATTGAGCGCATGGCTATCCGAGCGTGCAATCTGGCGGTCTGTATAAAATTCTTGGCACAGAACGTCAATGAAATGCACGATAGACGGCCAGGCGGGTGTGTGTAACCGCAGCAGACTCATTTATATACAATATATACGGCCGGTAGATGGCGATGGCCGATATAGATTTCTATGGAACGATATTTCTTCCTCAGAGTTCAACTCAAGTCACAAATATTTTGATTTACAATAGTTTTTTGAAATACTTTGACTGCGATTCCGTCGAGTTTCGTTTCAAACTACTTGTTGCATAGTAGGACCGCTTCAGGTTGCTTAAATTAAAGGCGCTCTTAACATCCGTAAAACTGTTCAAAAGAAATCTTTCTCCGAACACCAGAAACCCGTCTCGACCACCAGAAACTCTTCCCGAACACCAGGAACCCTTTCCGACCACCAGAAACTCTTCCCGAACACCAGAAACTCTTCCCGAACACCAGAAACTCTTCCCGACCACCAGAAATTCTTCTCGACTAGCAGAAACTCTTCCCGACCACCAGAAACTCTTCCCGAACACCAGAAACTCTTCCCGACCACCAGAAACTCTTCCCGACCACCAGAAATTCTTCTCGACTATCAGAAACTCTTCCCGAACACCAGGAACCCTTTCCGACCACCAGAAACTCTTCCCGAACACCAGAAACTCTTCCCGAACACCAGGAACCCTTTCCGACCACCAGAAACTCTTCCCGAACACCAGAAACTCTTCCCGAACACCAGAAACTCTTCCCGTGCCCAAGAAACTCTTCCCAAACATCAAAAACTCCCCACAAAAGCCAGAAATTCTCCCAAAGCACTAGAAATACTCCCCCTGAAGGCCAGAAATTCTCTCCAGAACTTCGCAATACAGAGAACTTCCAGAGGTTCTGCCCGGACACAAAAAATTGTCCCGGAATACAAGAAACTCTTCCCAGAATACAAGAGACTGACTCTTCCAAAGCGGATGGTTTTCCACTCTGAACTCGAGAGACTGTTCCAAGCAAAACAGTTTTTTCTGAACATAGGAAACTCCTTCAAAAGACGAATCCTTTTCCGAATACGAGACACTTTCGAAAACTCCTTCGAATATCGAAAAATTCAGAAGTTTGAACTCAGATTTACTAAAGCAACTCTGGAAACTGATCCGATCCGGTGGGATCATCTGGGACCTGCTTGTCTCAGGATAGTATTTTGATTTTAGGGAAATATTTCGAACATCCGACTTCTCTGCCCGCACTTCCTGAGTTCAAAACAGTTCAAGTCCATAAAAAAATAAAAACAATTGACACCGTTAAGCAGCAAAGAAAATTATTCAGATGTCATTGTTTATCATTGTTCTTTCTTTTATAAAATTCAATTGAAATTTTATCACCTGGTTTACTTTAAAGAATTTGGAAGAAAAGAAGTCTAAAGAAAGAAACTAAAAACCCCAAAAAACTAAAGTTCAATGGCTTCGGTTTAACTGCTCGACGAAGAAGAAGCAGCACCAGCAGCAGCAGACTAAAAACCTCATCATCATTATCATCATCATCGTCGTCGTTGCTAATTCTGTCAAGTACCCGTACCATTTCCGGCTCACTTTGGACTGAGCACAAAGAAACCTCCGCAGAAGACCACCGAAAAGAAAGACGAAGCGAATTTTCAGCGAGTTCAAGACGAGGTCAAGAATAAATTGAAAACTTAGAAATGCACCCAAAATATTTGATTCCTTTTTGAAGCAAATCCGAAGTGAATTCTTTGCCCGATTGCAACAACAACAACAACAACAACAACAATAAAAACAGCAGCAAACAAGAACAAGCACTCGAAGAGCAACAACAACACGCGCCGCCAGAATGCGTTTCGACATTGAAACGAACACGAAACCAATAGAAAGAGGTAATCAAAGGGAAGAGAGCGCAAATTAGGCGAGCCGGATAGAGAGAGGGGTGGTGGGGGGGGGAGGGCCGGCGGACTGGTCTGCTGAATACTCAGACGCGTCGCATCTTCTTCGATTGCAGCCACGTCAAAGCAATGAAAGACTCTGGAGACTGGTACGCATGGAAAAGGATTGCGTGGAGCAGGAGGAGGTGCGGAGGGAACGGACGGAGAAACCAGTGCATTGACTCCCCGGTGCTGCGACAGTGCGACAGTGTTTCTTTTTGCTGCTGCTGCTGCTGCTGCTGCTGTTTCGTTTTATGTTGCTTTTGTGAAGAGGCGTCGCTGCTTTAACAAGAACAAAGAAACAACAGAAACAGCAACAGCAACAATCCAAGAACAACCAGAACCATAACCAGAATCTCAAGAATGTCAAACTCTCGTTCTTGGGCGAGCAGCAGCTGAGGCCAGCGGCGGGTGCTAGCTTCACCCGGGAGAAAAGGCGAGAGTGACAGAGAGAGTGAGCGCGAGAGAGTTCGGAGCATAGTTCAGAGACGATCGCAAGTAAAAGCAGCTGATCGTGCGTCAAACAAACCGAACCTTGGGAGACGATCAGATCGATCGCACGCTGCTCTCAGGCAACGATTTAGCGCATTCGCTCGTTCGGTTGCTGGTTCATTCGGTCGGTCGGTCGTTCGGTCGGTCGGTCGGTCGCTGTGCCGAGTGAGACGCAAGAGGAGCTCCAGCGCCGAAGCATGCCTCAATGACGCGCCGTTGATTATGCACTGCGATCCTCCGCTCCTGCTCCATCTTCTTCAGGTTTAACGATCAGCGGCGATCAACGAACTATGCAACGACTGCGGACTGTGAGTGTTTCTTTTGCAGTTGTTGTTGTTGCTGTTATTGTTTTTGATATTTTATGGTACTTTTATGGCATTCGATGGACCGACTTGGAGGAGTCCTTAGTCGACAACACTCAATACAACAACAACAACAACAACAACAAGGGACAAATCACAAAAAGATCGCGCTGCAGTTCCAATCCGACTTAAAGTAATGATAACTACTGCATGGAGCGAAAGAAGCGTCGGACGGTAGGAACGTGAGGGGGGGGGGGGGGGATGGCGGGAGTCAGCACGGTCCGATGGAGGTACGACACTGAAGAATGGGAAGCGAATGAACTCTTTATTTCGATGATTATTATTTTTATTGTAACTGGAAAGTCACAGCGAATGCAGGACTGCGGCACTCTTCGGCATTTGAAGAGCGGCCACAAGCACCTTCGCACGGCTAATGAAATCGCCGGAGAAGCAATGAAAAGAGTCGGCGGCAGAACATAGAGGATAGTGTTGAAAGAGCGGACGGAAGCGGTGACTAGGAGCAGCCAGGAAGAGTGTCGGGTTTCCTTCCAATCGAACTGGATGCGGACATGTTCTGTCCGAGCAGCTTTTTTACAACCTGCAGATTGGCATTCATTCATCGAGATTAAAATCCCATTTAAGAGGCGGCCATAAAACATGTACGCTGGGTCGGAGCGGACCTCAACCAGGCTGCAGAAGGCGGAAGTGTTGCTGGACCATCAATCGGACATGCAGGCTTCTTAATAGCGAGCGACGTCCAGGTGCTGAGGTGCCAACTCTATGCGAATGATAGCTCGCTCCACGACAGACGACGGAGAACTCTAAATACGAGACAAAGATCTTGATGATTAAGGAGATTTTTATTTAATGAATCAATATTGTTACACAAAAGCACGGACTCCTCAATGAAGAGCTGTCTTAGAATTCTGGGTACAAATGAAGGGAAGAAGAGACGCGAAAAGGGACCCAAGCGGCGGTCTGCTTCGATTATCCCCGAAGGAGGAGAGGTTTTAGTGGTTAGTTTACTTCTTGTTAAGGGTCCTGTGTCCTCGTCAATGTCCTGTGTTCTGTACAACCGGAACACATCAGGCAGCTGATCAAATAAGGAAGTCCATCGATTTGGGGTCTTCAATCCAGCAAAAATAACGAAACTATGTTCACCGATCGGGAAACTAGGCAGACGTGGGGTTCTTCTAGAGTTCCCCATTTCACTGCAATGAAAGTGAAAGTCAACTAAAATGACAAGCGACAGAATGACATCTCTGATGCCATTGAAAATTAATAATCTGTCGACATGGTTGCCTACACTCTAGAAGCGGACTGAGCAGTTACCTGAGTGGTGACTAACGTACTCCTCAAGAGTCTCACGAGTTGCCTTGAAGTGCAATTTAATCGTTTTAAGGTCCCAAGGCGACGTCTGACAGCCGTAGTTAGTCGAGAGAGAGAGAGAGAGAGTGACAACACGAAAAGAAGTGCGAAGTATGATTTATAAATTGCTGTCTAGCGTAACGGGGTGCGAGAGCGGGAGAGAGCCGAAGAGAGAGTAGAGTAGAGTAGAGTTGATCCTTACTTATGATTCTTCCGTCGCCGCCGTTAGTCATGCGTCCGGAAGTAAGTAATCAACTCTGAAGACAAACTGTCGCTGGGTGTCAGATCGAATGGGCACCATCTCGCTCCTTCATCACACGCCGGTGTACTTCAACGACCCACACCGTGTCCGAGAGTGTCCAATAGACGACTCTCCCTGAACGTGGACATGAACGTGCATGAAGTTTGTTGTTGCTACGAAGTTTGTGGCTAGTTTGATGAATTGGACTCAGATAAAGTGACTGACTGAGTAACTGACTGAGTGAATGACTGAGTGAGTGTCATCACATGTTCGGCACGGTGTGTTTGTCATTTCAGTCGTAACCCTTCAAAGCTTCTCCTCCGACTGGATGGCAGATTATGTTGTTGGCGACGATGTGGTTGTTGTTGCCGACAATCGCATTGACGTTGGCGTCGACTTCAATAGTTCAACGACTCTTATCGGAAGCGGAGAACAGCAGCAGCAGTAGTGACTAAAATCGGAGTCAGTCACTCACACTTAACATCTTGTTACTCACTCACTCATTCAGTCAATCAAACATGCAGTCATTACCTTCACCTCCTTGTTTGCCTCCTCCTCCTCCTCCCTCCGTGCCTTCAGCTCGACGTCCTTCTCTTCATCCTTCTGTTCTGTGGGATAATGTACTTGACGCCTTTCCTCTGTCGCTGTATCGCTCAGGGTGCGTAGTTGTTGTTGTTGTTGTTGTTGAGCTCGTTGGACTCATTTGTCTGGGCTCGTGGCTTGATTTCGGTCATTGATCGTGTGCAGTCGAGTGCGTTGATGACGACAGAGACGAAAGCCAGCACCGACAACAACCAGCAGCAAGAACAACAACACGATCAAAGAGCATATTCACCCAGCGATATACATACTATGTTTGTATTTATAAACATATTATTTGTTTATTATTTTTTCATCTTTTCTTGTGTTTTATGTTTATTTTTTTTTGTTTGCTGCCCCGAGTATTTTATGGGTCTCTCGATTAAATCGATCGTCCCGAAGATCGCAAAGGAGAATTCTATTATATTTTCCACTCTAACATCATCAGCGACAAACGATATTCAAAGTGCACCCATTTTAGGAACCTGAAACGTTGCTTTTGAAGAAGAAAAAAGAAGCTGTTGTAAGGAAATCCGTTTGGAACTTTTTTTGCTGGGTGATCTTCGTCGAAAACGCGTTTAAAGGCGTTCTAACGATCGCTCGATCGAGCCGTCGTTGTTGTTGCTGTCGTTTTTTGGCCCCGCGGTTTTGTAACTCGTTCGGTTGCCAGCCAGTTCACAGAACAAGCTGGGGCATTAATTTATCTGGGGCCGCCAGAGAATTGAGTCTTGTAATTCTTCTAGTGAGCTGGATAGAGTACACACACACACACACACACACACCGGCACACACACACGCTGGCACATCCTAAAATATTCAGATCAATGATCTTTCCAAGCAGAGAGCGAACTCGTTCCACTTACGATAGATTCGTTGGTTTTTTCTGCTTCTGCTGCCGCTGCTTCTGGTTTTAGGCAGTTTTTTCTAATTGTTGTTGTTGTTGTTGGATTTTTTGTTCATAGTCCCCACTTCGAGCACCGCCAAAAGAAGCTGAATTAATTGAATTAATCGGTTATCTAAATGGAGTATCTTTACATCTGACAGCTACACACACAGAACATACACACACATACACAAACACACACATACAGGAGGGGGGGGGGGGGGCTACTCGTGTTCGTACATTTAAAAATAACTGAAATTCTTGTGTCGCTGCGTGTTTAAAAAATTTAAAGGCGGAAGAAACAAAAGCGGCGGCGGCGACGACGGCGACGTTGACGGCAACAAAAAAAGAAACAACTTAATATTGGATTTTATAATATTTTAAATATATTATTTTTTGTGTGTCATTGTTTATTTAGTTCTTCCTTTTGTTCTTCTTCTTCTTCTTCTTCTTCTTCGTCTTGTATTTCGCTGCTGATGCTTCTTCTTTTCGCTCATTATTAACTTTATTGCTATTATATTTTGTTTCTTTTTCGGGTGCCGCTTTTTGTTGGTGTCAATGACTTTTTTTAATGCCTGATCGGTGGTGTTGTTGTTGTTGTTGTTGTTGTCGTTCTTTCGCTTATTATTATATCGGCAACAACAACGGCAACAAACGCAATTACAATAACAACAACAATAGCAAAAACCACGACGATTATTAATGCAAAATAATTACTTTTATTTGTTTGTTCCCTTTTTTCTGTTTCTTTCTTTCTTTCCTCTTCGTTTTGTTGATTTACTGATTTGCTGATGTTACCAAAAATTTATCGATTTGCATGTGAAAGTGAGCAAAAGAACAACAACAGCAAAAAAGAAGCCCACAAAAAAATAATAATTTAAAAAGAACAAACAAAGAAACACAAACAAACGCACACACGGACAGACTGATAGATAGACAGAAGACGGCAGACAAACAGACAGACAGACAGACAGACGAACGTACGTAAAAGTGAATGGAATTTCAGTGAAATAAAATTACACAAAAAGAAAAAAAAACGTGACAAAAGGTAGTGAAGTGCATCGAGCAAAGTTAAATATTTGCCTCGAAAATTTAGCAACAATTTCAAAATAACAACAGAATAAAAACCAAATGAAGACAAACGAAGAATAATAAGTAAAATCTTTGTTCGTATAAAAGAGTTGGCATCAAAAAGATTCAGTAACTTCACTTCATTCTGTCGAAAAGCTTTCTATCTGTCATCCGATCGATTCTCGTTTTGGGCGGTGAAGGGAGTGTGTGAGTGTCAGTGGGCGTGTGAATACAAGCCGGAAAGTGTACTCAAAGCGTCTCTATTATTTGTAGTCTCCACCATCAGCGCCGGGCACAGCCGCCGCCGCCGCAGCCGCCACAAACATGCAATGCGACCTGCCAACGAGTTTGTTGTGCGACAACATATCAGTAAGTGATAAAAGTAAGCAAACCTCAACACTTTTACGTATATACAGAGTGCAGAGACACCCTACCCCCCCTCCACCCAAGCCCTTGCCTACGACTCTGTACCCCTTTCCAACATCCCAACGTCTCAATGACCGAAAATGTACTCGTACTCAAGTATTCAACCTGGTAGCAGTCAATTCAGTAGTATTGAATGAACTAAATTCATTAGTTTATCAGAGGCTTTGGCAGCACTGGCCGAAATAGACACCCAGCCGTGCCTGCCTGGTCCACTGGCTCAGAGTGGAGCTGCTCTCTTTTTATAGCTGCTGATGCAACACTGAAATTGCCGCTGCTGCACCTGCACAAAAGAGAGATAAAACAAACAAAGAAGGACAGACGGAGAGAGAGTGAGAGAGAGAGAAGGAGAGAGAGAGGGAGAGGGTAGATAAAGAGAATCACATGCATGCAATTTGGAAACAGGTTGAAAATCATTAAATGTGTACCATAAAAACTAAACCTCGTATCTTGCATAACACGCTTAACGGAAAACGGTGCATTTTAAATCAGGTTAACATTATAAAATTTCATTATTTTTAGATGGGTATTGAATGGTTTTTACTGCAGTGCTGAGGTACATATTATATATTAAAGCCACCCAAGAGCCTTAATTACAATATATAAACCCTAATAATATAATAATATATAAAACATATATCAGTCGTACAATCTTTTATCAATTTCTATAAAAAGTCGATAAAAGATTTCAGTCTATAATTAAAATCGGGCAATACTGCGATCAAAGATATTCCATCAGCTGATCTCTTCCGATCGTTAAAGGAAAGAAAGAAGAAAGAAAGAAGCAGAGGTAAGTATAAGTAGGACGATTAAACTCATGGCCATGGTTAGGTTAGGATTATAGGTCACCTTAGCTATACCAACTCCTCTAGATCAAGCAGTTGAGTGGGATATCACTGGGCCAGTTTGATTTTAAATCCAATGTGATTTTAAATCCAATTCAAGTCGAAGAAGTTCCTTAAGAAGTTCCTTTTTGAGACCACCACCGAAGAAGCTCTCTAGAAGCCTCAAGCTTATAAATTTGGTGAAAGATAGAGTACTCTTAAAATAGCCAAATGTTCACAGCAAAAATATTGATAGTCTCTTCCCTGGTTTGTTAGTGGGTCGTTCCTTCGGTTGGTCGATTCAACGAAGGTCCCAATCTTGCCCCACGTCTTCCTCACAGGTTACAGAGAGAAAATGAGAGAGAGAGAGAGAGAGAGAAAATGAGAGAGAGAGAGAGAGAGAGACAGAGGAAGAAATACAAATAGCAAAGAGGAGAGGGAGAGAGACAGAGAGAGAAAGAGAGAGAGAAAAAGAGTGAACTCCATTGATGGAGCTTAACAGAGCTCAGTAGGGTTTCAAAAAGTGCCGTTTTAAGTAAGTACCTGAACAAATCATTTGCGATTCAGCCAGCTTCGTTACTTTAACAGTTCATTTCCGGGTGTGGGTGGGAGGGAGGTGACACATGCGGGGAACCCACTCGGTGACCCATTAAGGGCGTTGATATTCAAATCAAATGCTTGGGTAGACTGCAGCATACAGAGTACAGTACAGAGACTAAAAGAATAGATAGAGAAGAAGGAAGAAGAGAAGAGAGCAATTTAGATAATATACAATGCAGAAAAATGTTGATCTAAGGGAAATGACCCGCACTTGATTACGAATGAAGAGCGAGCAGAATTCATTTATATTTTTCGCAGCAACAATGTTGCCAACTAAATCAGAATTTAGGGAGAATGGTCAGGGGTAGGAGGGGGGGGGGGGGCGTGGTGCAATATGACAGTTGAAAGGAAACTCTATTTTGTAAAAGCATTTTGCAATTTGATGTAATTAAATTCGTATAAAAAAGCATGAATCAACACGAAAATGTGCCAAAGAATTGAGTTAAATAAACAGGGGGGGGGGGGGGGGGGGGAACAGGGAAAAAAGGAAAAACCAACAAAACAAATGTTGAAATTTTGAATAGGATAAAAAGACGAATGAGTAAACGAAAAGTTTATTTGTTGTTTTAAATCAAATTAAGAGAGTTTCATGGGGAGGAAGGGAGCGACTTCTCGTCCCCTCTGCTTCCCGGTTCCACTTCCTTCGCCCCTCTACTGAAATCTTAAGCTTCTCTTAAATGAGTTCTAATTGTGCACTAAAGCATTAAAAAAGCTTTTGAAATTCATTTCTTCGTCGGTGGTTTTTTAAAAGAAACATCATCATCATCATCATCGTCATTCCGTGTTCGCGGCGTATTTTTGGTTAGTAGAAGAGGAGGTGAAGGAGCAGGGGGAAGGGTGTGGGGAGGGGGTTGGTAGGAAATCATAATAAACACAGAACTCGGTAAGATGAAAGTAGAAAGAAAATTAACCTAAATCTTTCTACAAGTAGCGACAAACATTTATATGTTAGCAGCAACAGTAACAACAACAACAACGATAACAACAACAGTAACAACAACAACAACAGCAGTATAAACAACAACAATAATATGGTTTATATTTATTTTTTGTGATAATAAAAGAAAATAATCAAAAATTTGGTAGAAAACTATACGGAAGACCGTTTAATACAGTCATCGGTGCTCTCAGTTTCTCTCTCTTTCTCTCTCTCTCTCTCCCTATCCCACTCCCACTCTTTTCCCTACTCTCTCTCTGTCGCGTATTCGTACCGAGAATCACTTTAGTACCAGCAACAGCACAACGAGCGTTGACATTTTAGAACTCTATAGATTGAAATTGAGGTCGTTCATCCCGCCTGGCTTGCCACAGTACGTGTACAAAAGCAGTCACAGCGACAGGGGGATCCACAGTCAAGCAGACGGGCAGACCGGACAGAAAGAGAAACAGACAGACGCACCGACAGAGAGACAGACAGACAGACAATCGGGCCAACGAGCTGATTATTTATTGTGACAAAAACTTGACTCTGCTTGAAGTTGCTCCAGTTCTCAGCGCTACAGAGTCCCCAAAAAAAAAAAAAAAAAAAACAAAAACAAGGAGGAATCTCGTATATGTTGTTGAATTCTTTTTAAATAAATTAAGTGAAAAGTGATTATGTTGTTGTTGCTTCTGATATCGTCGTATATCTCGTGATGCTGTTTATTGACGCATCTACATAAACCATTCATTGGGTACTTTTTTTGTTGCAATTTGTATTGAATATTCTTTTCAACATATTTATAGATCCATAGATATTTATAGCTCCATAGATATTTATAGATCCATAGATATTTATAAGGTTTAACAATATGAGCAGCACTTAAATGTTAGATTAGGTTAAAAGTCACCGAAGTTATACCAAGGTACCTAATTAGGTATGATATCAAGATCATTATGATACACATGACCCGAAGAAAGTTCATGGAAATGATAATTAATTAATAAATGAAGAGTATACAACCATAGCAACTGAATGAATGAATTACAACAACGAAAACGAATGTGAGTTCCAATGGTGCAACTATCAGTCGACCGGTACCTCGGATGTTACCACAGGGTGGTCCAATCCATGTAAGTATCCGAGTTGGTATCTGCGAGGTCTTTCAATTAAGAACAAAGCAAGCAGAAAGACTCAATTGCTAGTCAATTGCTAGTATGGACATTTAAAAAGCAACAACAACAACAGCAATACCACGACCACGACAAGAACAACAACAATACCAGGACCGCAACAACAACAGCAGCAATACCACCACCGCAAGAAGAACAACAACAATACCACCACCGCAACAAGAACAACAACAAAAACAGCACCGCAAGAAGGACAACAACAAACAAACAGCAGTCTTAGTCTATCGATTCCATTCGTATTTTTTATCGATCTGCAATTCGTTTGAGTTACTTGCACAAGAGTATGAATAGTTTGGCCATCGCTTGTGTTCCACGAGTCCGTAGATTTTCTATGGACTCGCTAACATAAGAAGAAGAAGAAGAAGAAGAAAAGTCGTATTCCTCTTCGCTATTTTTTTTATGCTAACTAAAGTTACTGCTATTTTGTTGCTGGGCCCTCTGGCGTTTGTCGCTTTAACTTCAAGAGCCGCATAAAAATCCCCTTAAAACACGACTCTACTAAAAAAAAGCTCTGTCAAAAGAAGACCCTATCAAAAAAAAGAACCCTATTCAAAGAATTCTAGTGTTGAGTGTGAGAGTTGTTTAAAGTACTCGTATTTATATGTTTGTCTCTCTCTCTCTCTTTCTTTCTCTCTCTCTCTCTCTCTTTGACTCTGGCTCTGTGTGTGTATATATATATGTGTGTGTGTGTGTGTGTGTGTGTGAGTGTATGTGTTTACAACAAGTTTAATGCAATTGTTGTTTTTGTTTTTATTTCGTTTTTTAATAATAGTTTCGGAACCTTCAACCTACTCATGAATTTCAGTTTTTATATCCTTCGAATCCGGTCGGTACGTCGGTCGTCGGTTGTATTTTGCCCATGTTGTTGTTTGTTTTTCTGATGATGTTGTTGCTGTTGTGCTGTTGTTATTTGTTTGTTTGTTTGTTTGTTTGTACAACACAAATTTTTACCTTCAAGCGCAATGCAGCGATGTGCAATACTAACGCTTTAATGGGCATTGAAGTCAGCGAGCCATCGAGTCAAACAGCCGGTCAATCAGGCAGTCAGTCAACCAATCAACTAGTTAGTCAGTCAGTCAGTCAGTCAAGCAGCCGAATGCAAGCCATGCAACGAGGCTGGATTTAAGCACGAAACCAACCACAGCGAATCGAGCGCGCTCCAAGATTGACAACATAAGCCGCCAACCCACACAAACTCACGCATAAACACACACGCACACGCATATTCACACACATACTAACATACAAGTGAAGGCCTACGTCGCCGCCCCCGGGTCAACGGACGCCGTTTTTAATTTTTTGCCTTTTTTAATTCAACGAGCATTTTTTTTTGGAACGTTTTCTCCTCCAGCACCTCACAAGCACACCCCCGCCCCCTTGCATTTGATCGGCACGTTCACATAACTTTGCGTTAACGATATTGGATCTGTTAGTTGTTGACTTTGTTGGCGTTGTTGTTGTTGTTGTTTGTCTATTTTTCTAGCTACATCTAATTAATTGTAATTACTTTAAATTAACCCAGTTTAAGAAATACTTGCTTTAATGAGTTCAGCGTGTTAAATGAACGGGACAAAGAGTGGAGAAAAAGAAAGGAGAATAGACGATAAGGGAGAGAGAGAGACAAAGAGCGGAGAACACGATAGAAAAATAGAGAGATAGAGATAGAAAAAGAGAGAGATAGTTATAGAAAAACGAAAGAAACTCAAGGAGAAAACTGAAAGAAAGAAACACCAAGAAAATTTAAGAAAAAATAACAAAAATAAATAGAAGAAGGCGACGATGAAAGATGACGAAAGAAGATGAAAGAAGACGAAAGATGACGAAAGATAAAATAAAACTTTGTTAAAGCTTCAGTTACTATTAATACTTAATCTTGACCATATAATATAAGTTGATATAAACGCCAACTTATGGTAAATGATTTGAAAAAACTCAGTATTAGAGTCCATTTTGAATCTTTAGTTAGTTTCTAGAGATACTGTATTTGCTACAGATACTAAAGATAGAACTATACAAAGGACTCGAACTCAAATAGAAGATTTTTTTTACAGATTAAGTGTCACCTACACGGATTTAGTTGTGATTCAAATTGATCTCTTCATTTAGTAATACGATACACAATCTACGGTCTTCTAAATAAAGAGTGTCTTATAGTTTTCTATAAATACTCTTATATCAAGTTTCTTTCGTGTAAAAGACTCTCTGTTTCTTTTTCATTCGTCGGGTCCATTTTTCCAGTGATTTCCAGTGAACAGGCTCTCCATTTTGTCGGCATCAATCTCTACGCATTGGGGAATCTGTGGCTTTTCCAATGGCTTTTTAATCTCATAATCATTACCTCTGTTTCTGATGTTGTACTTGGAGAACCGAATTCGAATTCCCAATCCCATAAAAGTACCGATAATTACTCCATTTGCTTGCACTTGAACTCCATTGGGTTTTGAAATCATTATTTAAAGTTGATTTATTGTCTCTGTGAAACCCATTAGCATTGATTTGAAAGAGAAATCAAAACTGTCAACGGACAGATTTTTACTTGGACAGACATCGAGATACGTCTTTTGAAATCGTCGTGCAATCGCAAGAATTTAAAGTTTAAACTCACTCGATAACGAGATGCAGTGGATGAGTGTAGGAATGTGTGTGTGTGTGTGTGTGTGTATACAGTGTGTACGGTTGGTTGGGCGTATGGACGACTGATAGACTCCGCCAGATGCACGATGGACAGACGATATGTTGTTCGCAGTTGTTATCAGTCAGGGCTGGACATTGACCAAGTGCGCCCAATGGATTTTTTTGCTCCAAACAGACAAGCATACGGCGATCATACACACGGCCATACATAACTGAATACAGACGTGAGTTTGTCGAAATGAAATAAAATTTAATGGAAAATCTTCAGAAATCTACGATTTCGAATTCATATCAGTTGATTGTTTTCTTTGTTTTTCTTTTGTTTTGTTGAGTCTTGTTACGGGGGGGGGGAGGGGGAGAGCGGAGTAGGAAGAGGGTGAGGAATGGAGCAACAACAACAAAAAGTACGGCCTACATTCACAGCTAGACTAAACTTTCTTTCTTCCATTCATTCATTCTTCTCGTACGAAGAAAAATCTAGAGAAATACAATATCAACATTTATACTGCACACACACACACACACACACACACACACATACATAAGCACATCCAGATACAAACTTATGCATATTTCGATATACATTTATATATTTATATGTATTTTTAGTGAGAAACTAGTTGAGTAGAAGAAACTGTAGAGCAACAAAGCTACAGACACGAAAAAATGTGTGACAAAGAAAAATGCTCTGGTGAAAAATCAGAAATCACAGAAATCAAGCGAAATAAATTGAGGGAAAGAAGAAGAGAGAGAAAACTGTTCAACAACAACAACAACGAAATAATTGTACTCAAAATTTGACAGAGTAGTCGTCGTTGTTTTTGTTGCTGGTGGCCATTGTAACCATTTTTTATGCAGCGATTTTATTTATCAAATTTTAATAAACAAAATCGTGTAAAACTTTAAAATCTGTCGTATATTTTAGAATATACAATACAATGTTTATTACTACTTTTTTTACTTTACTAGTACTTCATTTACTTTTATTATAAAAATGGTTTCACATACTCTTCTATGGTTCCTTCTCATTACTATTATTCTGCTGTCATTATTTTAGTATTATTATTATTTACTCCTTAAAACTCAACCCTGATCGTGCTTGAGGTTAACAAACACTGACTCAGCTACAGTTATACATCAAATTCAGTCCCCGTTAAAATCCTGAACGAAGATTGAAAAAACCTCAAATTTAGAAGCCATCGTGTCTCATTTTTCGTCGTGTATTTTCTAAAATAAACAATGCTTTAGTTGCGATAGAAACTTTTAAGAAGTGGCGAAATTTGTGTCAATTTTATAATTTTTTCTAGTGCACAAAATCATGTCAATTAACTGTGTGTAAATTGAAAGGCAAAGAGTTATACAAACAAATATTAAGATGAATAATTATTAAATTAGAACAGTGCATAAACTATGTAAATAAATCGATATGATGATCGATTGATGGGACTCATCATCGGATTATGGTTAATAATAAAGCATGATCTTCGGCTGTGTTTGAATACATACTATAAATAATAATAATAAATCAACAGTAATTACAAGTTCTAGAAAAACGCCGAATAATTTGTACACTTTTCACATGTGTAGCTGTAAAAACATGTCACTATTAAAACAACAACAACAACAACACCAAAGAGAACAGTATCAACACCAATAATTTCATTACCTTCAGTGTTGTTGTTATTATTTCTCCTTTCCTAAATTCAACACACACAGAAAAATCTTAATAAATTTTATTTAAAAACTAAAAAATTAAAAGAATTTATTTGAAAATTTGTAAAAAGTATAAAATGAGTGACACTGATCAGAAAATCCATCGCAAAACAGCTGATGATGTCGATGGTGACATGAATTTTGATTCATCGTCTGACACAATCGAAGACGCTTCAGGGTCAGTTTGTAGCGTTGTGGTCAGTAGTACAGTGGGCCAAGAATTGGTTTCCGTCTTTAAGAACAGTAATAATAGTGGTAAGAAGAAGAAGAAGATGGAATATGTATATGACACAAAAGCTATTTACATAAATCAGAGTGTGTTTATCAGCTTCCTTCCGTCCTTGTTAATTCATCATCACAACCAGAGGCTCGCTGATCTCCATCCAGCACTATAAACCACCATCCACCATCCATCCATCCATTTATCCATCCACTTATCAATCTTTATATTGTATTGCATTTAAATGTATATCGGGCTGTCATTCCGACGCGTTGCATTTGCTTTGCCATTTTAAATGCAAATTAATCACTTTATCTGAAGGCTGGCTGGCCGTGTAATCGTGTGAGCGGGGGAAGGAGGCGGGGGAACAGAGGTGAAACCACACATTGGCAACACTTTACAAAATGAATTAAATTGAAATTCGTCTCTCTCTCTCTCCTGTCCGTCGTCCCGCCGTCCACCGGAACCCACTCCTCTGAACACTCCACCGCATTCGCATTCGACACCCTCCTCCATCAACGACCAACGTAATCGGATTTGAAAATGCATTTTGGACATTATCATGTCCATCGCAACGCTGCATTCGTTGTTGTGCATTTGAGTGTCGCAGCCGCAGCCGCAGCCGCAGCAGCTGCTGAGCCATAAAATAAACTGGGTCAGTTTGCCACCGACACTGCGCTTTGTGTGTGTGTGTGTGTGTGCGTGTGCGTGTTTGTTTATGTGTATGTGTCCCGCCACACCCCCGCCTCCATTCCAACTCAGCGCTTTGAACTGATCATCTGCAGTTGAAGCAGCTACGCGTCGTCCATTGCTTTGGTCCACCGAACCAAACGATATCAGGTTAAACGTTGATGTCTTTTGTAGTTGTTGTTATTGTTGTTGCTGTTGCTGTTGATGATATTATTAATATTGTTATCGTTGTTGTTTTTGTTTTTGGTTTTGGTTTTTCTGTTTAATGCGTCGTTACTACTATGAACACCACCAACAACAAAAGCAACACCAACAACAACACCAACTCTACTCAGCCAAGAATTGTGACAGGGTTGTTGGTTGATTGGTCGGTTGGTTGGTTGGGCGACTTCGATGTTGATGTTGATGTTCTTGTTGTTGTTTCAGCATTTATTGTAACTATTGTTGTTGTTATTAACTATTTTCTGTTGTTATCGTTGCTATTTGTTGCTGTTGTTTTTTGTTACTGCGATTTATTTAAATGTTCACCTCGCATGTACTCGTACTCGTTGTTGTTGTTGTCGCTGGCCTAATTTGAGGTCGTTCGTTGGTTCATTCATTCGTTTCATTGTTTTCCTTTCCGTTCGCATTTGCATTTAGCATTAAGGTGGCAACGCTTCTCACCTCGCCGCACTACCAACCACTTTAATGTCACAGCACGAAGCATTATTAAATTTTCACACCCAAACACAACTATTTTTACTATTTATCGTAGTTTTTTCTTTTTTTTTTTCTTTTTCTTGTTGGTTATTGTTTATTTTCTGTCTTCTCATCATCATCATCGTTGCTGTCGTCGTCGTCGTCGTCGCTGTTGTTGTTGTTGTCTTCTTCTTGCTTTTGCCATTTGACCGAATTCATTAAAAAAAAAAAAAGTGTTTATTTTGTTTAGTTAGTTGATGCAAAGTTGGTCACCGTGTTTTTTATTAATTGTTTTTTAAAATTGTTGTTGCTGTTTTTGTTGTTGCACGGTGCTTTTTTAGAGCGAGCGAGTTGAGTTGAGTTGAGTGAAAGTTACACAAAGAAGTTGAGTTGATTCGAGCCGATTCCGAGTGTTGTTATTGTAGTTGTTGTTGTTGTTGTTGTTGGTAGTAGTTTCTGGGTGTTTTCATTGTTGTTTCTGCTGTTGTTGTTGTTGTTGTTGTTGGTATCTGGAACGATCTGTAAATCGACCGAACCGAGATTCGCGTGCTTCCGAAAGTTTTTAAAATAATTCGCTGTTGCGAAAAGTGGTTGTGTAGTTCCATTGTTGTTGTTGTTGTTGTTGTTGTTGCAGTTCGATTGATGTTGCTGTTGTTGTTGTTGTTGTTGTTGCAGCATTTGTACTTACACATGTATTCAAAATTCCTCTACCTGTTTTTTTATTATTATATTATTATTATTATTATTCTATTATTATTATTATTATTCTATTATTATTATTATTATTCTATTATTATTATAATTCTATTATTCTATTATTATTATTATTCTATTATTATTACTATTCTTATTATTATTGATGTAGGTCAATAAAAGTTTTGTTGACCTACAAATTATTCAAGGACCGCATTCACACACATTGATACTGTGTAAGTTTTGTTGTTGGTGTTATTATTCTCTCTCTCTCTCTCTGTTTCGCTCTCCCTCCTCTCATAGTTTTGCAGTCAACTCGTTCTGCTTTTGAACGATTTTAATTGTCTTCAAAAATCCGCTGCTTTTAGCAGTGTTTTTGAAGTGATTTCATGTTTGTCCCACTTTTTGTTTTTATTTTGTTTTGTTTTGTTTTTGTTTTGTTTTGTTTTGTTTTGTTTTGTTTTTTTTTTGTTTTGTTTTGTTTTGTTTTGTTTTGTTTTTTCTGTTTCCTTTTCTGTTTCTATTTCTGTTGCTTTTTCTGTTATTTTTTCTGTTTTGCTGTTTTTTATGGTATTTTTTCTTTGTTTTTGTTGTTGTCATTTTGTTTTATTTGTTGTTAGTCTCTTGTTGCTGTTGTTGTTGTTGTTGTTGTTGTTGTTGTTGTTGTTGTTGCCACTAATAGAGTTGGCTTTATTGTTAATTTAGATTTATTGCAAATTTTATGTGGCTGATCGAGCGGGAAGGTCGGCGGCCAGCCGATGGTTCAAGAGTCTTGGAAGGTGACGCAAACAAACGACGGTTGACAGTGTTTCGTGCATGTTCGCCTCTGATGACATTTCAATGCATTGTCGATGCATCAGCATAGAAGAGGTCGATAGGATCCATAAGCTTCTCACTATCATAATTCTTTTTTATTTTTTTACAATTTTTTATTTTTTTGACTTTTTTAAATCAAATTGAAACTAACACTTTTTCAAAGCACCACCATTTTTACAATTCTTTTTATTTATTCATTTATTTATTTGTTTATTTCTTTATTGATGACACCTTTTAAACTAGTCTGATGTGAACTCAATTAAATGCTTGAAATCTTGTCAACAACATTTTTGTGTGCTATCGATAAACACTGATTAATTCGCAAAATAAATAAATAATTCCATTCAGCGAATAGCTAA
This sequence comes from Myopa testacea, assembly GCA_949629155.1. NCBI lineage: Eukaryota > Metazoa > Arthropoda > Insecta > Diptera > Conopidae > Myopa > Myopa testacea. Next base: position 35,752,294 of record OX451348.1, on the reverse strand, counting down.
AAAAAGTTGCAAGTTGCTAAAATATAATTTCTCATAGTTTAGTTTAGTGTTAGCGTGTTAAGTAGAGCGCGTCATTAATTAGGAAATACTTTTGACACACTTCGGAGTGGTTGTACAGTGGTGAGTACAGCAACAACAACAACAACAACACTAACAACAACAACAACAACAACACTAACAACAACAACAGCAACAAGTCAGATACAAAAAAGTGAATCACAGCAACACAAAAGCTAAAACTAGTTATTTATTTAGTCTTCTTTTCGCTGTGTGCGTGTGTGTGTTTGTTTGCTTGTGTGTTTGTCTGTGTGTGTGCTTGTGTGTGAGCGTGAGTGTGCAAGAAACACAGACAGCCAGTCAGTCAGTCAGTCCAACGAGGCTCCCGCTCGCTTGCGATTTCTGCTTTTTTATCTGATGTAGCATTTTTAGTTATTATGTCACAATTAATTCAGGTCAATTAACGCCCCCCCCCCCCCCCCCCCCCAACGACACTGAGAGTGCGTACACGCTAACAGCAGCAGATGCGAAAATGTGTTGTAGTAATTAAACAGTAGTAATTGAATTAAAGTGTGAAGGCTTCTCATTTGTAGCGAATGAGCTTGAGTTTTGTTGCTGTTGTTGTTGTTGTCGCCGAATGAAGGGTGACCCATCGGGGGTGGGCCAAAATTATTGATTCTTGAAATTCAATGGATAGATTACAGTTTTCATATGTCATTTCATGGAGCAAAATATACTAGTACTTGAATGCAAGATGCCACAATCAACACATGTCATTTATTATCCCTGCCTGTGCGAAAACTCTTCTTCTTCTTCTTCTTCTTCTTCTTCTTCGCTCGCAACGCATCATTTTTTGAATACCTTCGAGTAATTTTTCATTCTGTAGCCCAATTTTTGTTGACAGTTTTAATGAAGCAGAAAATAAAATTAATAAAACGTAACACGGTTTCCGCATTCATTTCGTCGTATGTACGCACGATTAACAGGCACTGAAATGAAATGAATTCCTTCAAAAACAACAACAACAACAAATACACTAACTATGCACTTCTAGCTAAAAAATAGAAGGAGAGCCGAATAAATGCAGCCGAAAGTCCTTCAACCATCCACATGCTATAGAAATCGGCTGATGAACTTTAAAAATTCAAATTAAAATTCTATTCGTATAAAATAAATTGTTGAGAGAAAAAAATTAGATGAACTCATTAAAGAATCCGTCCACTTAAATTCGCATGAGAAATACATCGAGTGCGAGGGAGAGACATGAACAAACAGACAGACAGAGACACACTTATGTACATACATACATAGACAGTAAGTGTATTTATATATCTAGACAGATAGACAAGCAGGCGTATGGACGGACAGACCGACAAACATACCGACAGATGCACGCATGAATAATTTAAAAAATGCATCTAAAAAAATTGGCAGCTCAATAAATTTGGTTCATTTAGTTTTTGTTGTTTCTTTTTCCTATCAAAAATATATGAAAAAACGCTGCTTCCCTCTCTGTCTCTCGTTCTGCGTCTCTTTTCAACATTTTCAAATCTAGTTTAATGACATGTTTTAATTGTAATAAAAATAATATATAAAATAAAATAAAAATGATATTAAACTTTGAAATTAAATAAATTGAAATTAAAATTAATTAAATGAACTTTTGTTTTATGTAAAAAATGCTTTTTCCTTTATATTTAATTTATTTCTTTCATTCAACATTGAAAGTGAGCAATGTTTAATATTTTTACTATATTTCAAAATTGGCTTAAATATTTGGTATATAATAAATAATAATAATAATAATAATAGTAACACTCTCAACGCCTTGAGTGGTTGGTCTTCGTGTGGCCAGGCTCGTTACGAATTGCGGTCGATGTGAATGCGCCCATCGATAACAAGCTTTGGTTTTTTCTTCTACGGCGATAACCTGCAGAGAACTTGTTTTTCTTCGGTTTTCATCTGCTCGCGAACTTTTGGGTGTAAACCACAGCCACCACGATACTCCTCCAAGCGGACCTACCTTAATGCCAGGCAGGAAATGATCCGGTGGCCTCATTACATCCCATGCAACCAGAAAAGGGGCCTCTGGTGAGACCTCGTAGTCACGTCAAGTGGTCAGATGTACTACCAGGTGAGTTCCTTTATAATTCCGGGCTGGTTGTTGTTCAATTAAGGCACGACTGGAGATTGGAACAAACCTACACGTGATGAGAGCGATATTAAGTCCCTGCACATGATCGCTAGCTTCCTCACGGTGGGAGCGAGTGACTCGTAAGCGTGTTACTACCAGTGAGCTCCTTCATGATCGGTTTTTTTTATGTTTTTTTTTGTGGTTCCTGTTTATAAACTAATACAGGATGGGCCATCGGTTGGTTTCTTTTTAAAATTCCTATACATAAAGCACCGTCTACCGTGTTTTTGACAGTTTATTATTTAATTGTAAAGAGTAAATCTTCCGATTAGTTGTGCAATATAATTTCATTCAAAGGGCTGCCTTTACCCCCACCCCCTTCGTATAAAAGTCGAGATATTATTGTTGTAGTGGTTTTAAATGTTTAAAAGTGTGTGTTTGGACTTTTTTAAAATCCAACAATGATTTTTTTATGACATCATTAAATTATGTATTTTTTTTTTGGTTTCTTGTATGTTTACCAAAAAAAAACAACTGCCAAATAAAAAAACACACTCAAAGGAGATTCACTAAAAAAAAAATCACCATACACAAAAGTGTCAATTGTTTGTGTCAATCAACTTGTTGTTGAATTTGCTCTTTTCTTGTTGTTTTTTTTTTGAGTTCTTGAAGTTAATTCAACTCTTTAAACTAAAGTATTCACTTTTTATATTCGCATCATTTTATACACATCGAACACGTCGAAAGCTCTTGTATTGAGCACTACAGTGAAATGACTTTCAAGTGGCTCAAGTTGTGAACGATGATGATCAAGTTGTTGTTGTTGTTCAGTAGTGGGCTGTTGTTGTTGTAATTTCCTTTAATTCCCTATTTGTTCACAGATAATTGAGTGCTTTATGAGTAGAAACAATTAATAGAGTTTATAATAACTTTGTTTTGTTGTTGTCAACGTTTGAGATGCTTATGAGTAGAGCAGATGTGAGTACAAGTACTTGTTTATAGAGATGTCAGATTATATAGCGTATTAAAAACATTGTTCACTTCTTTTTTTATTATTACAAAAAATTATTAATATTATTTTTTATTATTACCTTTTTTATATTATAATTAAATCGAAGCTTTTCTTCCCCATTCTAATCTCTGTTCTTCTAATCTTTCTGTCTCTTTCGCCAGCTGTTCGTTATGGTCGTGTACCGAAACGTTCACGTGAGCTGAATAGTACACCTTCCTCGACGGACGAGTCTAATCTACGTGTGAGCACCCCGGGTACCCCGAATACGCCGCAAACCCCTCAAATGTGTTCCGTTGCCTCCCCGGTCGAGATGGGATGCAACGCCCAGTTGTCCACGGATGCCGAGGTGCCTGGAGCGGCGGCCGATCTCACCGTCTACGATGTGATCCTTTGCGTATCGCAAGCGCATCGCATGCACTGTACCTACACCGAGGAACAGACGCGCGAGCTGATGCGCATCCCGATCGTGGTGCCACAGAATGGAGTGAGTATCAAAAGAAAAAACAAAGAAACAGAAAGAAACAAAAGAACCCAATAATCACAAGATCCAAGGAACCGGTGAACCATCGCTAAACCGAGGAATCGCCGTGTTTCTTAAGAATGACCTGAAAATTAAATGGATACGCAATGAACGAATCTCAGTGCTACACTCAAATCGACACTCAGTTCTTCTTCTTATTCTCATGGTCCACGATATTTTGTGGTTCTTTTCTCTTTCCAATGAGAACTTTCTCCCCGCTAAAAAATCAATAATATTGCTAATCTATTTTCTTTTTCATTCCCATCGCATGCTTGCCATCTCAACTCAACTCAACTCAACTCAACTCAACTGAACTCAACTCATCTCAACTCAACTCAACTCAATTCAAATCAACTCAACTCAACTCGACTCAACTCAACTCAACTGAACTCCAATTCAACAAGATCGCAAACTCAATCGCCGAGTCTCTGGAGTTCCAGAAGATATGGCTTTGGCAACAGTATTCCGCTCGCATAACTCCAGGCGTCCAGCGTATCGTCGAGTTTGCTAAACGTGTACCTGGCTTCTGTGATTTCACCCAAGACGATCAGCTGATTCTCATTAAACTGGGCTTCTTCGAGGTGTGGCTCAGTCAGGTGGCTCGCATGATAAACGACTCAACGCTGACATTCGACGATGGAGCCTATTTAACGAGACAACAGCTTGAAATATTGTACGATGTAAGTTCAGATCAGCTAAAGAGAACGAGAGAAAGCGAAAGAAACAGATCAGTGAAATGAAATGTTTCAAAAAAGCTCGCAATTAAGAGAGTCTTTTAAAGTCGAATCGTAGTTTGAAAAATTAAAATTTCAAAAGAAACCAACCGATGGCCCACTCTACTTTTTAAGACGAAGAATTTTCGAGAAGCTTCAATCGATGAAAACAGAAATGAATCACTTTTGGATTCTGCTTCAAAAGTTCTTTTATTACTTTTTATATTTTTATGATATTATTTTCCTTTATCTGTTATTTTTCTAGTTTTATTATTGTTTTTTATAATTATTTTTAATATTGTGATTACTTGTGCTTGATTTTTTTTAATAATAAAATATCTAAAATGTATGCAATAAAAAATTAAAAACTCCTCCTAAAATCCACCAAAATTAAGTTTGCATACTTTTAGGAGCAAACTGTTTTATTGTGCCAAAAAATGCATAGACTTCAATAGTTTTCAAAAAAATCTGTATTAAATAATTTATTTTATAATAGAAAAGAAGTACAATTGATGTAATTCGTTTAGTAATTAATTATTGTGATTTAATATTTAAACAACTACATAATTTTGTGTATATTTTTCGTTTCTATTTGTTTAAAATTTCTTTTGTGCTCACAGTTTTAATTTAATTGTTTTTTCAATTGTAATTTAATTAATGTTAATTGTGAACATAACTTTGTAATTATTTAGTTTGTTTAGTTTAGTGTATTGTTGCTTTTCTAATTGATTACGTCCGTTCATTGTTTCTTCCGTCGTTGCAGGGCGACTTCGTCAACGCTTTGATCAACTTTGCCAACACCGTGAACGCTTACGGACTCAGCGACACGGAAATCGGCCTCTTCTCCGCCATGGTTCTGCTCGCCTCCGATCGCTCCGGCATCACGGAGCACAAAGTGATATCGCGGGCACGCGAACGCATCGCCGAGGGGCTGCGCGTTCAGATCGTACGATCGCGACCCGGCTCTGCGCAGGCGCTGCAACTGATGCCGGCGCTCGAGGCTAAGATACCCGAATTACGTGCGCTGGGAGCGAAACACTTCTCTCATCTCGACTGGCTGCGAATGAACTGGACGAAACAACGATTGCCGCCGCTATTCGCAGAGATCTTCGATATCCCCAAACCGGAGGATGATCTATAAATGTATGGAGTTCGGTGAAGGGTGGGGGCGGGGCGCGACAGGGGCGCGGAAAGTGGGGGCAGACAGGGGAAAGACAATGTAATGCACTAGCAGCTAGAAAATGGAAGGGGAGAATACTCACGAGTATAAGTATGTTAATGATGATAAGGAATCGATGATCAGTGATCAGTGATCATGATTATGGTCACGGTGATGAAATGGAACGATGAATAATGATGTTGTTGATAAAATAATCGTACTAACAAAAACACAAAACAAAAAACAAAACGAACTAAAAATGATTAAATATAAAATATAAAAAAAAAACGATCAAAGGCTGCAATGAAAACAAACTAAAAGAAATTAATATAATTTTAAGCCATGAAGCATGGAAACACACAAGCAGAAGAAATGCAAACGTAACGGTTAGTTTATAAGTTTTGAAAATAATTAAGTTCGTGAATAATTTAATTAATGCTATAGGAACAACAGTAACAACAACAACAACACAATTAAAGTAACTTTAAGACAAGTTTTCTATTCTATTCTCTCCTCCTCCTCCTCCTCATACTCCTCATTCCCCTCCCATCCTCCTCATCCACCTCTTCTTCTTGTTCTTCCTCCTCCTCTTTCTCGTTCCTTTTTTACATTTATTATTATTATTTTACAAGTTTATACATTTTACACATTTTTTACATTGATCGATGACGATTTCAGTCTTCTAAGATTAGATCTAAATTAGATTTAAGCGGAATAAATTACAAAATAAAATGCAAATGTTTCTAGAGGAACAGTCGTTGGGCCCGAAGAGAAGCTGCTCCTTTCATTTTTTCAGATGTCAACCGGAAGAACCGTTTTTCGATTTCCAAGTACGAAAAAACAGAAACGGAAACAGAAACGAGCCACTTTTTAACTGTACTCGTAACATAACGCAACATGAGAGCAACATTCAAAAGCACCGTTAGCACGAAGTATATCATGTCTATTTTAAAATACATATAAATACATATATAGCATAAATCGAAAATTATATATCGTACATACTTACATAAAAATAAATAAATATGAAGAGAGGAAAAACAGAAGATGTAAATGGAAAGGAGGAAAAATAATAAAATAGGAGAAAACAATCGAAGAAGATGTTATAAGAACACTACAAAAGAGGAAACAAAATTAAAGAAACAAGAAAGACAAAAAATTATATGAAATTAAATGAAAAAATTGTGATTTTATTTACGTTGAAGGAAAAAAAGAAAAAACAAAAACAATGACAACATGTAACATAAGCGTGGTTTTTCGGATCCATACACACACATACACACACACCTACATATGTACACACAAATACATACGATAGATCATTTATAAATACTTGTAATTACTTGAACTAAAGCTATAAGCAACTAAGATTTATGAGCTGCGAAAAAAGGCTCTACAAAGTAATATCGTAATGAGAACAACACGAAAAATAAGAGAGAGAAAAACGAAGATATATATACACACACACATACACACAGAGAGATAATATATATCCGTATATAGAAAAAACTGATCAAGCAACTGAAACTAAAGTGAAACTAAATTAAATTTAATTAAAAGGTTATCCAGAAGAAGAAGAGCGAAAATTCGACTAAAGTGGAAATCTTTCGTATTACAATAAAAAGTATAGAAGTAAAATAAATATAACGGAACTAGGAGTATATGCAAAATAAGTTAACACTTGAAAAACACTCGAAAAACACTCGAAAAAAAATTTAAATAAAAATTCATTTGAGAATTGAAGGGAAATGAAAGGGGAAAAATTTATGAATTAATAATAATTTAAATAAATCATTAAAGGAATTCAATGTTTCACAAAATTCAATTATTCAATGAATTGGTAATGAATGAATGAATCACCGCAGTGAATTACGAGATGTGAATGAACCAAATTAAGGCACAAAACTTATTCAATAAATCGCCGAAGTGAACCACATTTAAGTAGAACACGACTAAAATTAATCAAGTGGATTGAAAATTAATCACGAACTCATTCAAAGCCTCAGTTCGAATGCAAATAAATCACTGAATCAGAGCTTCATTTCGAGTGCAAATGAATCACTGGATCATGTAAAGCTTCACATAGCGAATGCAACATGTTCTATATTCTAATTTCCAACAATTCAATCATTTAAAGCTTAATTTTGAATGATCAATGTATCAAATTTTAAAGACTTGTCGGTTCTTATCGAATTTTTTTATCGCTTATGACTTTCTTATGGTCTGTCTACAGTTTTATTTAATAAAAATACACTAAAGAAATAACAATTAAAAGACTTTTCATTTAAGAACTAAGAAAAGAATTTAAATTGAAATTCTCAATACTTTTGAATGATTGAATTTATCGCAAAGATACCACTTTTTTTAGGGATTATTTTGATTCTTAATTTTTACAATCAACTTTCAAGTCATTGGTTTCAAAAGGCCTTTTAATTCATTCTGATTACATATAATGAGCGATTCTATAATGAGCGCTCTCCTTAAATTATAACTTTAAAACGCTTCTTTAAATTTCTTCGAATTAATAAAAAATTTATCGAAAATGAAAAATTGAACAAAAAACGGTTTCATTTAAAAAAAAATCTATTCTTTGATCACAACACAAACGCTTTTAGTTCTGAGATGTTATTCGAAAAACCCAAGAATGTTACGATAATAATATAAGTTAATATTGTACTAAATTATAAGTTGTTTTTCTAAAATAAAATTAAAAACTTGTAGACAAAGAAAAAACTTCTTGAATAATGATTTGCAATCGCTCAACATCACTCAATAAAAACTCTCGTTAAAAGTAAAACTGCGAACGGGTTAAAAACAAAAACAAAAAAGAATACAAAAAAATAATTTAAAATTTTTAAAAATCTCAACAACTTTAGATAGAAAATTAAAATAAAATAACTTGTCGTTACTTAAGAATAAGCGTAAAATTAGAATTTTTAAAATTAAAATCTTTAAAATTAAAATACGTTCAACAGATTATTTTCATGATTATGTTAAAAATTAAAGATTTTATTAACCTGAGTGGAGAAACCGTCTTAAGGAAAAACTATTATACAGGCTGGTTTCTTCTTAAGTGATTATTTTTTTTTAAAGAAATACAATCTTAAAGAGAAACCAGCTGATGACCAACCCTATTAAAGAAAAAATTTTAAGCATAGCCTAGTAAAAAATATAGAATGCAAGAAACTGTGAAGTTAATGAAAAGGAAAATAATATTATAATTTTTGTTAAAACAACAATCGGAGAATTCTTTTAATCGGTGTCTCCTGTTTCTCGAGTAGGCTTTATTTTGCGGCTGCTTTTCATTAAATCGTACTTTTAGAATATCGTGAAAACAAACAAGCCTCAATAACAAAAACTACCACTACTACAACAACAACAAGTCGCGTTGTAAATCGTTTATTTATTGTACTAAAGTAATTCTCTCATACTTCATCGAAATCACGTAAATTAATCACAAGTATAAAAATCACACGAAATTCCAAAAAACCATTATAATGAAAAACTAAAGGAAAGTGAATTTTTGGCAATTGTTTTTCCTCTTATCTCCTGTACTTTTAATATTATTACCATATTATGTATATTCATTAATATTAATATAACGTTTATATTGCATAAATATATACTGAATACTGAATCTAAGCCATGAACGGATGGATTTCATTCATGAACGCATTGCAATCGAACACTCAACATATCAGTTTCATTAATTATTTCATTCAAACAAAAATAATCACCTGTTTTCTATACTATACATCGTTATTAATGTTTGTGTTCATTTTTTATAGAGTAAAGTTCAAAGGTCAAGTGAACGCTTCTGGGCTTGAAAAGCTAAGCAACAAAAAATAAGACAAACAACTAAACATAGAAATAAATACTTGAAATAATAATAAACAAACCATCAGATCAAATAAAATAAAATAAAATGCAATAAAATAAAATACAATAAAATAAAATGCAATATAATAAAATAAAAATCAATTAAATCGAATCGAATCGAATTTAAAATAAAATAAAATAAAATAATAATAAAAAAAATAAAACATTAAAAAAAAGTGATTTTTTTTTTACATATTAAAATATTAATAAATAAATAAGTAAAAATAAATATTACAATAATAAATAAAAAGGAGATTTTTTTTTACTGTCTTCTTTTCTTTTCGTTGCTTCTTTGGTAATTAATTTTATGTTTGTTATATTCATTGAACTGCATACTTTTTAAAAATAATATTATTCTAAAAAATATCCAACTTTTTATGTACACAAAATGATCGAGCGATTTTACGATTGTATTTCTTGTTAGTTTACAGCAGACATACATAAATAAAAACATCTACAATACACTCACACATACACACACACACGTATATTATATATACATACACACATACCCATACACACATACGCATACACACATATACTGTTTATCTACAGATGCATACATATGTATTTCTTAACAATATTAATAACAATAAAAGACCTTGTATATTAATCGATTTTTTTACCTTAGAATTAAATACAAAAAGTTTTCTTTTACTATGCTTCAAACAACTTACACTTAATTATGCATGTAAATACTTTTATATCCTTATTATATAGTACGAGTATATAGTATATAATAAATAAAGATAAACGAGTGAAAACGAGTTTTTCGTGTTATGATCATTTTTTGTTGTTGTTTAATTATTCAAATCCACTCAAATTTATATCGAAACTTAATTTTTAAGACTTGAATTTAAATTTTATAACAGCGCTTCTATAATAAAAAGAAAAAAAAAACAAAGAAAAACAAAACAAAGGATTTTTTTTCTTATCTTCTGAGATAAAAATTTATATTCAATTTTCTGTTTTTTTATTGTATTTAAATTTAAATTTAAGCTTTAAGAAAATTATTGAAAAGTTTTTTTTTTCGTTTTTATACTCCTATTATTGGTTTTATTTTTATTATTAACCGTATTATTATTATTATCATTCATGTTATCATTATTATTAATGTTATTAATAATAAACAAATAAATGAAAATTATTGTTATTATTATTATTTTAATTATAATTGTTATTACTTTCATTCATCTTCCGCTTACTATAATTACTATATCTATTTGTATTGTTTTTGCCTTTGTTTTTAGTAATTTCACTCATTTTGTGGTCTTCATTTTTATTATTATTTTTATAGTTTCTATTTTATAATATCTAGATCAATGAATAAATAAAATTAGGAAAAATATTAGTAAAATAAAAAGTTTTTAGCTGAAATTTATAAAGTTTTTAAAAAAGAAAATATATTGTATTAAAAAAAGAAAGAAAAACATTTTAAAATATGTATATGAATATCGGTTCATGTATATGATATGCTATCAATATGATGATCTAAAGAGTCCCAAATCACATTCCTTCCTTTCATCCTTCTTTGTTTAATTTCATCCTTCCCGTTTTTCCTTTCTTTCGTCCTTCGACCGCATCTTCTCTACTTCCATCAATCAATCCATCAATCTTCAGTGCTTTTTCCCATTTAAATACATACCTTTCTATACCTTTCCAAGGCATTTTTAATACATACTTTTATTTAAGATCTATTATTTCTGATATAACTCTGTATAAAATAGTTAATGGCGATATATTGATCGATGATTTCGAAAACAAAGCATATAAACAGCATACAAAAAGAAGCAAAAAATCCTTTGAAAGCATTAAAAAGAGTGTCTTGAATTCGTGCAAATTAAACGCAACTAAGTTAAATATATTATATAAAATATGTGTATTGTATTAAATATTATAGACATGTATTTGTAGTGAGTACATTTATCTTAACTTTAAGTAAACTTAAAACATGTACAATCATCAAAACTTGCGTTGCATTATTTGAATTAATTGGTGCTAATTGCAGCTTAAGTTCAAAAAAGCGGAGAAGAGCATGAAGTAGATGCTTTAGATTTCAGCAAATTATACGACATACTAAATAATTTAGTTGCTTACGTAATTAAGATCAATTTCATTAAACTATTAAGAGATTTATATCGAGTTTTACACTTTTAGGATTTTAAAGAGAATTTTATTAAGGAAAACATTTCATTTTATTAATGAACTCATTGATTAGCGTTCATTCGTTCAAGCGTTCATTCGTTTGGGTTTTTTTTTTTTTTGTCATTTGGGCCAAACTAACGAATAACGGTTAATTCATTTCTAGGAAATGAAAGCAACAACAACAACTAAAAGGAACAGCGAATTCTTTCGCATGCTTCACAATTTCTCAAAACAAAGGAGAAGAAGTAGAATAAAGTTTTACTTTTTTATTATAAAACTCAATAATGATTAAAAGTACGTATTTAATTTAAAGAAAAACAGAACAGAAACAGAAGAACAGAGAGAGGAAGAAAGTTTAAAAACAAGGAGAACAAGAGTACGAACGGGAGGGGCAAAAGGGGCAAAACTTAACTCATTGATGTACGCATAATTAACAGAGATTAATTTTTTTACATTTATAATAACAATAACACTTTAATATGCATTTCCTTCTACTTGTTTTCTTTGTGAATTTAAAAACGTTTGCAAACAACTGCAACCAACATATTGCAAGCAACAACAACAGCAACAATAACAAAATTCAAAAACAAAAAAAAAAACAAAAAACAAAAACAACATCAAAAGATCTTAGTTTGTAATTTTTCCAGTTTTTTATTAAACTTTTTACACGTACTAAGTATGTACTAATTAAATTACTAATTACTAAGTACTAATTGATTATTAAAAGTGTCAAATTTTTTTAAAACCTAATCTTAAATCTCTAAATTAATTGAACGAAACAAAAACGAAAAAAAAAAATAAATAGAAAAAACAACCATCAACAACAAAAACCGAAATAAATCCAAATTTTTTAAAAAACGATATTAACAACAACTTTATGAAGAAATCTTACTCTATGCAAAACCCAAAAACAAAAAGAAATACTATAAACATATGTATATGTATATATACTATAAAAGTAATCAAAATCTGCAGCAAAAACTACTACGAAAGAATTCTTATATATAGAGAATAGAAACAGCAAAAAAGAAAAGAAGTAAAACAACAACAGGAACAACAGCAACTCTTTCAAAGGCTTTTCCGAAGCCATTCCTATTCGCTACGTTACTCTTCCCGTACGCACACACACACACATACACACACACTCACACACACACACAACTACCTACAATTACATACAAACAACTACAAAGTAAAAAATCGCTTAGTAACTGTTTAACTTGAAATTAAATGCATATACATATAAATATATATCTACGATCAAAAAAGAAACGGTAAATTCTTAAAGTAAATACATTCAAAGTAAATACATACCCACACTACTACTACATGCTACATACATCAATAAAAGCCGATAAAAACGCATCGTTGCGATTCGAAAACATGCGGTTATCGAAACACTACGAAAGAAATTTATTACTGTCTTGATTCAGATACGTAGCGAAAAGATGTATATGTATATGTACGTATGTACATAAATTCGTATAGATGCATATGCATATATACATACATTTACTCTAGTATATACAAGATAGAAATATCCGTTTATTATTTAAAGACATCAAATAAATAAAACACATCAAATAAATGATTATTAAAAGAAAATTCAAGTTCGTTTCCTTAAAGCCATCGATTTATCAAGATGACGATGATGATGCTTCCTTGTAGCTATGAAATGAAAAGCCTAGAAACCCTGAGTGCCCTGAGTGAAAGCATAGAACCTACATACATATAAGTACAAGTGGCGTATTATTGACACTAGGCTACCATTATGTTTAAAACTGTGTAAATCTTACTATGGTTAGCAAACTGCATAAATAAATAAACTGAAACTGAAAATCTGTAATGGAACTCTTCGGTCTTCGAAATTTGCTTCCAAAAAACGGGTTCAGCGTCACAGCCTGTCGACGATCTCCCACTGTCCTGTACTCAACAAAATTCGACACCAAACAACGAATAGTGTTGTCAGACGGTGATCCTTGGACACGATATTTTCGATGATATGCGCTTTGAGTCAACACAACTGAAAAGCTATTCTTCTTTGCGTCTCTCCGACTCGAAACTCTGCGAAGACAATCATTCCGCTCGCGAGCATCATCAGGACCATGAATACAAACACTAAACACATCATGCTTGCTATTATGTTACGTGCTTCGAAAGCTTTTGTATTCAACATGGCCAAGAAATGGCCTGGTAAATAAAAGAATTTTATTAACATTATATTATATTATTTTTATTTTGTTTGGTTATTAATAATAATTTTACTTATTATTTTTTTATAATTCGACCTTAATTGGGTTATAAAATTAGTATTATTCTTATTTTATATTATATTACTTTATGTTCTTTAATTTATGTTATGTTATTTTGTATTTCATCTTATTTATTTTATTTAACTTATTTTATTAATTTATTTTTATTTAATTTATTTAGTTTATTTTATTCCAAATAATTTATTTATTCTTATTTTTATTTTCATTTTATTTTATTCTATATATATTTTATTTTATTTATTTTAGTTTTACTTAATTTATTTTATTTATCTTATTTTAGTTTATTTTGTTTAATTTAATTAATTTATTTTATTTTCATTCTATTCAACTTATTTTTATTATATTATTATTATAAATAACTAAAATAACTCTTCTTTAACTAAATAACTAAAATAACTTTCCCTCTTCTGAGTATCCCCATATTTTGTTCTACGCTATGACGCTGCGATAATATGTAAACATTGTGTGCGAATTATATAAGTGCATTCCTAATAATTATAATTAAAATAACTTTCTTATGCAATTATTATTGATTATTGCTACTTCAGTGCACGCAGCTCGTTAGTGGCGTAGCTAGGGGGGGAGGCGGGGAGGGCGGTCCGCCCCGGGCGGCACAATTTCGGAGTCGGCATTTTTGGAAATCAAGTACTGACTTATTGAAATCTAGGAATTTTTGGGAAGGCAAGTTGATTAACCGCCCGGGCGCCATGAGTCCTAGCTACGCCACTGTATAAATATTACGCGTGGTCGTTACCTGTTTTCAAAACAAAATAACTAGCTTAGTTGTTTTATTATTGTGTTCAAATTTAAACTTTATTTCCCTGGTGAGAAATTTCTTTTCATGAGTTATACTGTATAAGTAGTGAAAAAGTAGGCGGGCCGCGCCCAGTTTTGCTGTTATAATGTTTTATTGAAAAATAAGTTCTTATGTAAAATTTTATTCAGGAAGTTTATATATTTAACAATATAACCATTTAAGACCCAATTTTGCCTGTGTAACCTAAAAGTAGGCGAATCACGCCCATATTTGGCACATTAACGTATAATGCTACTGCATATCCAGGAATGAACGGACGGACATGGCTAAATCGACTCAGGAGGTCACGCTGATCAAGAATATATATACTTTTCTATATATAACTTCTCTATTTCTATGCGTTACACATTTCGTGACAAAATTAATATACCCTTAAGGTGTAGGGTATAAAAAGGATCAATTATATACTGCTCAAGACTAAATATTATAATGCCATGAAACCTTGCGAGAAAAATAGCTGAAGTTTGTATGAAATCAAAAGAAAGGATATTGTCTCTACCAAATATTTAGAAGAGGCAATATCAAACAGGAAAAACAATACGGATGGCGAAATTGTACAGTGGCTAAAATTATGCTGGATGAGGTTTAAAAGAGATAAACCGACCAAAATTTTTACAAAACTAGTACGGAAGAAAATGCTCCATTTAAAGCACTTCTTGTATTTGGAAAACAAGGAAGACCTAAAAACCTCAGAAAAATTACTATGTTGGAAGAGAGAAATACATTTACATTTTATTTTTATCGTCTTTTTAATATGACTGAAATTAATCCTTAATAAACTTGGTGTGTTTAATTATCTTAATTTTATTATAATTATAATTTTTTACATTAAAAACCCCATTTCAGTGATGTCTATACAAATATGGACTTAAATTTCCTCATGATTTTATTTCTTATAATAAGTTATTTTTGAAAGTGGTATAAGTCCATTTGAAGCTAAAAAATCCTTTATTTTTTTAAAGATTTTCAATAATTATTATTTCATAATTAAATTTAAAATGTGTAAAAAAATGTGTTAAAAACATCACTCGAATTGATTAACGTTTGCCAATATTTTTAAATTAATTCAAATGCGAACCTTTAAATATCTCGATACATGAAAAAATGGACTTATATCACTTTCAAAAATAACAGCTCATTTAATGAATTTATCTTTACTTTGACGAAACACTTATTAACGCGAAATGCTCTCAATCACAAGGATATCAAATACAAACAATTTTGGAAAAATTTCAATATTCATATGTATTAGACGTATAATTTTATGAAATACTTTCGCAATATTTTTGAACCATCCTGATCCTTTTCCTTTTTCAATTCAGTACTCTGAACTCTGATGTTTAAACTTTTAATCATCTCTCGGTTGCGGGTAATATTGTGTTAATGTTTTGGCGATTTCCTGCGCCAATTCCGGCGAGGCTGCTGCCAACACACGTCGCGACATTATATCAAAGTCGCCGCCAGCGGGGTCGATAACAACTCCACCAGCCTCGCGTACAATTAAATCAGCTGCACACACATCCCAAGCATGAATTCCGAACTCATAGTTTGCATCTGCAGCACCAAGCGCTACCATCGACATGTTCAGAGCAGCCGCTCCCAAACAACGTATGCTTTAAGTAAGTAACAAAAGCCGCAATAAGTGGGACATATAAAAAAACGTTCATTTACCCATGTGCCCTGCAGACCATTTTACTAAAGTTCTCAATGACCACTTGCAATTTTTCTGGATCACGTGTTGTACCAAATTCGCTGGTGATCAACGCCTTTGACAATTCCTGCTGACAACTGACATTCATGCGACAACCGTTGTAGAATGCTCCCTGGCCACGACGCGCCGTAAATCGTTGCTTCAGTATGGGGTTATAGACAATCCCGATCTCGGTGATTTTTTCGACGACGAGTCCCACCGAGATGCACGAATGGGGAAAAGCATGCACAAAATTCATAGTACCATCGACGGGATCTATAATCCAAGTAGGTGCGTCGGTTAACTTGTTAGGAGCGCCACCAGCACTGCTCTCTTCTTCACCAATGAATCTACGGGTAGAAAGCGCAGATATTTCTAATCAGATATCATTAGAAATCATTGGCGACTGAAATAAAGTACTTGTGAGTGGGAAACTTTTGTTTGAGTGAATTAATTAACAGCTGCTCCACTTCTTTATCTGTTTCTGTGACCAAATCAATGTCACCCGCTTTTTGGACGAACTCTTTTCGTGTTTCATTTCTCCGTGCAATAATCTAAAGAAAGGAAACAAAATATCAAATAAAGAAAGAAATTATTACAGAAGTCATACTTCGCCAGCTTGATCCACCAATTCATTTATTGCTTCATAGCATTTATCCAAGTTAGTGTCAATTGTGTCGCCCATTTTTTGAAACCACCTTTTTTGTCCGTAAAATGTGTCTAGTTTGGGAAGTGCTCGTAGAAACGTTTTCCCCAGATTACTTCCCAGCAACTAAGAAAAGCACAGCAAAAGAAGCCACAAATAAGTTCACACTCAATATTTGAGTTTTGTTTTTTTTTTTTTTCATTTTCATACGTAATTTAATTAGCAAAGGCAAGCACAAACCACAAAAGGAAAAAACCACCCACCATCCAGTAAAGTGTGCTGAAAAGAAAACAAACCGAAAACTGCTTATTATCAACGCAAATAAATAAACTAACGTGACCAGTTCACAATGATACTTTTTTCTAATACAAGTTTTTTCTAATTTTTTCGATGATTCTCAAATATCGTAAATCAAGTTGGAACCTATTTATTTACATCAAGCATGTCGCTCAAATTTTGTTGTTGTTTTATTTTTTAGCTTTGACCCCAACAACAACAAGAATTGGGGCCGGAGTTATAGCCCTCTGAAAATTGAAATTTAACCGCCTGTATCTCCTAAACTATATTTCTAGTTTATCGCTATAGTATTGGTACCGTTGGAAAGTATTTTAGAGTAAATTTAATTTATGTAAACGAAGTTGTATCGGAAACCGTTATTATCACAATACTAAGAAAGTAAAGTATTTAGCTTTCTAAGCATATTTCTTTCATCAGGATCGGTGGAGGAGGTTAGGAGAAAAATCCTTTCAAAACTCAAAATAACGTATGCAAATAAAAGACACTTTCTTGAACAATAAAAGTTATGGTAGGACCATGAAACTTCGCCTAATAATTCTATGCTCGCCCAGCTTTTCCAACAGGCATTAATTGCAATATTTCGGACTACCTTAAGTACACCTGACTCTCGATTACATGAAACATTGATTGCGAAATCAATTTATGTGCTTATGAAGTTACTTTTTTATTATTGTAGTATCTAATAAACAAAAGAAACAAGTTTATATTTTCCTTAATATTATCTAATGTAATGTAAATCCTACCTGCTTTCGTTTCTCCGACGAAATTTGATCACAGCACCAGGATGTTAAATAATGTTGCTTTATGACAGATGCATAGATGTAAGTATTACATACATATTAAGGAATAAACTGCATTTTATTTATACACATATTTATATATTTTGCGCTAATTAGAGTATCATTTTAACTAAAGTATGTAGTTTTTATTATATATTATTGCATTCGTTTATATTGTACCTCTTATCTCATCATTTAATCGGTTACTCTGCAGCAAAACCAGTCGAGAATCACAAATCTCTAAGTTTACATTGTGTCATGTTATCAACATAAACTAATGCTGTCGATATACATATGTACAATTTAATAAAAACACCTTGTGCTGATATATTAATTAGTCCCTAAATATCAACGAGTATAATAAATAATATATTTATATTAATTAATAGCTTAATAGTTGCTTCCCTTTAATAATTCATTGATATGTTTGCGTTGTCGAAAGTCTTTTTTTCAATTATGATTTAGCAGTGACATTTAATACTTTGATATGATTTTTCCTATTATTTAGAACTTAAGACTATTAATTAATCAGAAAAAAATACTTCGAAAAAAGAACCCAAAAGAATACTGTAGCAATTAAAAAGCAAATGAAATTGGACGAAATTGAAATTGTTTTAACTACAAATGCAATACGAATATAAAATTACAAGCCAAAGAACACAAATAAACTCACCTGTAAAAACCCTAAAATTCTAATAATCGAAAAATCTACGAAATATTAAAGCTTGTTCTTTTACTATTGTTGTTGTATTTGTTAATGGTTAAATTAAAAACATTAAAAGAATGCAATTAAAGACAACTAATAATAATTTGTTTATAGTACATGTACATGTATGTATTTATATGTATGTACATATATTTTGTGTGCTCTTTGATTTTTCTATAACATAATTATAATAATGAATATATATTGTATATTGATCACATTTAATAGCTGTATAAATCTATAAAATTTATGTAGAAAAGGAAACTAGTTAACTAATCAATTAACTAAAGTTAGTTATGCTAAGCTAAAAACAAACGTGATAGGAATAAAAGAAAACGTATTAAACAAATATGAAGAACATATTAATGTTGATTTAATATACGAGTACAAGACTTAAGTAGTAATAATAACAACACGTTAACTACGCGATTTCAACTACAATATGAAGTACATTAACTAAATTAAGAAAATATGTATTTAATATAAAGTATAAAATTAAAGGATAAAATTACACTTTACAGTTATAGCGAAAATAATGTACAGTGATTCTGGGAGCCAGTTTAAGGAATACTTTGAGAGAGAAATTAAGAAATTGTGTATACACTACATAACATTTCACTAATATTAAAAGTGTATAAGTTACTCTCAAAATCTAAGTGTAACATTTAAAATTTGCATTGAAAACTAAACTTAAATCACTAAATAACCCATTATCTACTTTTTCCATTATCTAAAGTCGATGCTTCAACAATTACTAAAGAACTAAATCTACAAATCAAGGATTTCGCTTTCCTGCCTTTCTACACAAAAGTCCTCAATCATCAATTCTTAGTCTACTTTCATTCATATTCTTATTTATAATGCATGTACACGTTTACTCCCTCATCATCACTGCCAAAGTCCTCGATGTTTTCACTTCTTACTTAACATCGCGTGGTCGATTGGCAAACAGATGTTCGACAACGCTGTCGTCGGCCAACGTTGAGATGTCGCCCACATCGCGATCGTTGATCGCCACCTTTCGCAGCACGCGACGCATGATCTTGCCCGAGCGTGTCTTTGGCAAGCCAGGTGCGTTCTGGACCACATCCGGCATAGCAAAGGGCCCGATGCGTTCACGCACCAACTTCTTGAGCTCGGCCACCAGCTTCGCATCGAAAACATCGTTCTCATTCGGTGTTATGAAGCAATATAAACACTCGCCCTTGACCGGATGAGGTCGAGAGACTACCGCCGATTCGGCTACTCGAACGTGCTCGGTCAACACAGCTTCCACTTCAGCGGTGGACATGAGATGACCCGAAACATTCAACATATCATCGACGCGTCCAGTAATCCAAAGGTAGCCGTCAGCATCGCGACGAGCACCTGTTTTGGGGAATAATAAATATAAGATTATTAGTCACTAACAAACCAACGGATTTTATAGTGTTTTTACAGAGATTTTACATTGCTTCTATGAAAGCTTCCCGAACCTACCGTCTCCAGTGCAATAGTAACCCGGAAATTTGGAGAAGTAAGTATTCTCAAAGCGATCGTGATTGTTGAACAAGGTACGCATCATGCCTGGCCAGGGTTGGGAAAACACCAGGTAACCCTCGCCTTCGCCCTTTATTTCACTGCCATTCTCGTCGAGTAAAATCGGCTTGACCCCAAAGAAGGGAAATGACTACAGAGCGAAAAGAGACACAGAACAAAATATAGAGAGAGAGAGATAAAATGCAATAAGAATATACGTCAGCACAACATCAGTTAATCTTACGTACAGCAGAACCGGGCTTCATAGGTGTAGCACCTGGTATTGGAGTGATAACATGTCCACCGGTTTCCGTCTGCCAGAAAGTGTCCACGATGGAGCATTTCTCTTTGCCAATATAGCGATAGTACCATAGCCAAGCCTCTGGATTGATCGGTTCACCAACGCTGCCCAAAACTCTATGAATTCATCAAACTTAAACATTACTCACTCGAACTAATTAAGCGCCAGACAAAGCCACAACAACTACTTACTTCAAGCCGCTAAGGTTATGCTTCAACACCAGACCCTCACCGAATTTCATAAGAGCACGTATAGCTGTGGGTGCTGTGTAGAACTGGGTGACTCTATACTTGTCGATCACTTGCCAATAGCGATCGTTGCCAGGATAAAACGGTGTACCTTCGAACTATAAGAAAAAATTATAAATGTGACATTTCGTGTGAGAATCGACATCCTTCTGGAACTCACCATAACCGAAGAAGCGCCATTCGCTAGAGGTCCAAAGACCACATATGTGTGTCCAGTAATCCAGCCAATATCAGCAGTGCACCAATAAATATCGCCTGGCTTATAGTCAAAGACGATTTTGAACGTGGTCGCCGCATAGAGCAGATAGCCGCCTGTGGTATGAAGCACTCCCTTCGGTTTGCCGGTCGATCCGCTGGTGTACAACATGAACAGGGGATCCTCAGCATCCATCCACTCCGGATAGCAAGCGGGCTCCTTGTCCTCCATCTCTTCGTGCCACCAGAAGTCACGATCGTCAGTCCACGGAATGTCCTGCTCCACGTGATTCTCCTGGCAGGGTGTCACACGCTTCAGATGCGACACTACGATGCACTTCTCGACCGCGTGACCCATGCTCTCAGCCTTTTCCAGAGCCACATCACACAACGCTTTAAGGTACAAGGGCTTTTCGCCGCGCCAGGCGCCATCGGCTGTCAACAAGACCTTCGCTTTGCAATCGAACATACGCTCCGCCAGCGAATCGGAAGAGAAACCAGCAAAGACAATGGAATGAACAGCACCAATGCGGGCACAAGCCAACATGGCGATGGGCAACTCCAGGATCATAGGCATGTAGATCGAGACACGATCACCCTTCTGTACGCCGTGATCCTTGAGGACGTTGGCAAAGCGGCAGACTTCCTCCAGAAGCTTGCGGTAGGTAAGACCACGTGAATAATCGTCCGGATGGTTGCCCTCCCTGTGAGATCAAACAATAGAAAAAAGAGAAAGAGATAGCGTTGTAAAAACATTTGATCAAAAAATATACATATTATTAGACGTCGTATATTATTACAAAAATCGTGATAAATCTGAATACAGAAATACTTGTATTACTTTCAAATTTTTCCCTGCACTCGTACATTGAGCTTTATCTATATGCTGATCAAACTCAATTGTGGCTGTCTGTCTGTCTGACTGTGTTTTAAATAATTCAGGTGACATTCAAACTGTCAATTTAATAAGGAATTAATTTTAAATACCACGAACGAGTTTTTATACACTACGAACCACGAATGTTTTCAAATTGAAAACATTCAAAATCCAAGTCGTGATTAGCAATGAAAAAACCAACAAAATAAAAGCAAGACAAACAGCAATGTCACGTGTCACATACCTTGTCACTTCGTCGTGTTTGTTATATTGTTTTAGTGGCCGTTTTTTTAGAGAGAGAGACAGAGAATGAGGGGAAGTAAAAACTCACGATCTTAAAACAACTTTCAAAAAGAAGTCAGTCAATTTTACGATAAATCAAAATTTCTGAGGTGGAAAATCATTCCGTCGTTAGTGACAACGGTCATGAAATTGCGAATTTTCAGTAACAATTTCTAACATAAACCTTTATTATATGAACAATTAAAGCAGAATCTCAATACAAAGACTTTAACAAAAGTTCACTTAGTCAACGTCTCGTTTATTATTAAGAGATAGACATAGAAATAAGTTATTGATACACATTTGATATGGATTGATATCAATATTAATACATTTAATAGTTACGTATATATTACAGTTGTCAAGCTTTTTCTATGTTCTGAAGCTAAACCAGAATTTGTTCAGGTTTACCAGTGAAAATTTATAGAAAAGAATTAAAATATGTTATAATATAAATAAATAAAGGAATAATATTGATTATCTTTGAAACACTTCCAGCTGTGTAAATTATAGTCATTATACAATAATATACGCAACAATTGCGCAATCAACGATTCTCTGATGAGTATCTGTTGTAATAAAAGATATAAGAAAAGCAAGTGTAATAACAATTGTTACTAGTATCATTAATGCGAGTATTACATAAATAAAGAATAAAAATATTAAATAATAAAAATCTTATATTATAATAGAATAAAGTACGAGTATTGTAATCTTTCTGAATGAGCCGTAAAACGTTTATCGAAATCAATAAAAGTTTTATTCACTTGAAATCAATAAAAGTACTTCAATATTTAAATATTTAAACTACGAAGGAAATCAATTCCAATGACTTGCAAAATAAATAAACAGGACTTAATAATGAGTTAGTGATAATTTTAAAATTATATTGAACAATTTTTATCACTCTTTATAACTTAGTTTATAGGTTAAGGGTTATTTTTTAAAAGCTGACTGCTGACACTGACAAAAACTTGACCATTCTTCGTTATGGTCATTTGTCAGAAGGTGGCGACTATTCGCTATTCCAAAATAAAACTGACTACAGATCTGACTGAAGTATTCACCACAGAGTATGTTGAGTTCGAAAGATCAAATCTTACTAAAAATAAAAGCTTATATTATAATTAATCACTTATTTGTTGTTTACTTTACCTAGATTTGTCAGCCTCAAAAAAACAACGGACAATTTTTTAACGTTACATTCGCTTTTCTTTCAGGCTGAGAAATGTTCCGAGATTGTGTGAATACGATATTCTCCCAAAACTAACAGATACTTCGTCCAGATGTCTTTATTTTGTGTTTTTAATTTATTGCACAATAAAAGTAATTAAATATGTATGTAGAACGATATTTTTTTGTATGTATTGTGTTTGGTTTCTTTATTGTATTTTATATAAAAATATAATCCAAACATAGAACTAACCATTTGCGTTGTCGAACACACATTTTTAACATATTGAAATGTGTGCTTAAAATAAGAATGCCCAAAAAACTTAAATAATGTTATTTTATTGAGTCTTGAAACAATAAATTATTTCATCATCAATAAATTATTCTACCATTATTATTATTACGAATGATTTACAGTTATTAAATTAGTACAAGTAATGTTTGCGATTGTTATAAATAAACGAATACAATGTCTACAATGCTACAATGTAATGGTACAATAGACAAATAAATAAGTATATATGTATGTATATATGTATACAATACAATACAATATATAAATCAGTCAATATATGTGTAAATAAATAAATATAACAATTAGAACACACAATTAAAAAGAGCTTAAAATAAATCACAGTAAAGATCTTAAAATAGAATAGAACAGAATAGAATAGACAAACCATGGTCAACAACCTCATGAAAAGGTCAAGCAGCTGTTCTGATAATAACTGTTATTATAAGCTATATTACGGTAGTTTAGATTTTAATCTATCCGGAAAGCAAACACAATATAGCTTTAATTCACATATGAGAACTTCATAATATTTTTTATATAAATAATATCAATTAAATTGAAACGAAATACGAAAGTAAATCTTGTTTAATGTGTATAAGGATTTATCGATTTCAAGAGTTAAAATTTAAAAAAAAGATAATTAAACAGATCACTTATATTGATCCTTTTGATCACCTTAACTACATGACCTCATGACCTCATCTTCTGACAGAGTTTTATCGAACTTCGAATAATTAAAAGATATTTCTTCAGAATTTTCAGACGAAAATCTATTAATATACAGTATTTCCCAATATTGAATGATTTGAGACCACACACAAAGATAGGGAAGGAAAGCGAGAAAGAAACAGTGATGAAGTAATCAATAAGTCGAACTCTCAACTATACGACTTTATCTTGTAAATGGAAAATGTTTACGTAATTCGTTTTAAGATGTCTTTCAATACTCTGAAAGCTACTCTTAATTAAGTGTCATATGCTGCTTAAAGTTGACTTAGTGTAGTATTGTCACATATCCTCAAAAATTAAGATGCTTCTTTATAAAGCGTTTTTTTTTTATAAACTTTACTTTGAACTTCAAAGTTTGACATTACTTAAACTTGCGTTTTGGTATCTATTATTTTAAAGGTACTTTTTGTACTCTTAATTTTTACTCTCTTAGTATGGAACGAGTACAGAGTATTTAATCTTCTGCATCAGAGAGTGATCGATCGCCAGAGAGCGAAACTATTGTCTATCGCGTTGAGGAATGAAATCCATTCGTCAGAAATCATCAGGTGATGACTGCGATAGCGTGATTGATTCTATTAGTTATTTTCACAAATTCCGTTTAATAGAGTCTCATTTGACTAAATAATTTAAATCTATCAGAAACAGGTGATGTTTTAAATAATAATGATACTGATAGACATACGAATAAGTTTTACGTAATTCGTAATAATGATTAATAACATTATTTTATAAATCTTCTCGATGGTTAAGATTATTGTTAGAGTTTTATTAATATGTTTATTATTAAATACCATTATGATTAATTAAGACAAATGCTTGTAAAGCATTTGATAAAATTAAAAATACAATTTGACGTCATGTTTCACCTTCAACAAAGAAAGAATATAAAGTAATCAACTTTATCACGATATCAATGATGATGGTGATGGTTATACAAATGATTATATCCACTGAAGATATGTACTGTGATCATTATATCTTCATCTCAAAACTAGAGTCAAAATAGTTAATAATAATTCTGAATAAATCTGAAAGTTTATAAATATTTTCATTTGATTTCAGTAACTTAAATTTTGCTGTGTAACTTTGGGAAGGTTAATTTTAAGGTTAAAAAAATGTCTACATTCCTAAGAAATTCCAAAGCATTCAAACATTGCGAAGAATTTGAAATGCTCGCGTCATTTGGAACTGTTTATAGTAGTTTAACTATATGTTAATTCGAATGTTAAAGTCGAATTGAAAACAAATTTCAACAGAACACCTTTCAAAATAGTGCAACAACACAACAACCAGAAATATTTACAATAAAAGTTACTAAAGTACCTATATTCTCTTAAAGACATGTTTATTGATTGCTTGATCAAGAATATAATATTTCATGGAGTGAATAAAATTAATGGTTTCTATCGTACGTCCTTCTATAATGGATGGATTGTTATAGCATTTCTTTGCTCCAAGGACATCTCTCATTTCTTTAGACTCAGGTTATGTATGTATGTGGCGTGTGGATGTCCTTAGAAGCACCTTTTTAACTACTCGTAAAAAAAAGATGGATTGTTTTGGTATTCAAGGTACACTGAGTGAGTGTAGACTGCATGGTCAAGAGGCAGGATGTTTGTTGAGGGGAAGGAAAGAAGCCTGAAGGGGAGGAGACGAGTGACAAGACGAGCAAAGTTCTAATTTAAAAATAAATAAAAAAGATGTGACTCTCTAGAAAAGGACGCTCTGAAGCAGCGGAAGTAGTAGAAGTAGTAGAAGTGTACAGTTTTTGTCTTGCGTAAGATTTTAGTGACATTTTAAATTTCAAAACAAAAATTTAAAAAATAAAATCCAATTAATATGTTCATATGTCAATAAAAAATGTTCAATCACAATCATTTAATAATCAAATAATATATAATAATCAGATATACTCGTATAAGTAGAACAATTTCGAAATCAAATGTTAAATAAACGAGATTATTTATAAATTGTGTAATGTACAAAAATTGCACTTATAAATGCAATGCAATGAACGATTATACACAAAGATAAAGATTAGAAAATAATACATAAAAACCAAAAATAATGATAAATTTGGTATTGAATTTTTATCTTTTTTTTTTTTGCTAATCGTCTTTTAACAATTGCGACTTTTAATACTACGAATATTACGTGAAATATTTTGTATAGAAGAAACAATCGAATTCACGTTTACGTTGTTTAATTATGCATTCTTTTTCTGTTTTCTTTCTCTTTTGAATCTTTCAATTTTAATTTATGTTCATTTGCAACTTCCAATTGCAATTAAATTGAAATTATTATTATTATAAATAATTAAAGTGAATTAAAGTGTTTAAACAATTTTCTAATAGAAATGTTGAAATGACTGGAATAAGATTTTTAAAATTTTATTGTGAATTGTATTTTCTACATTTGTATATCGTATGTAAATGAGGGCAAAATGTAAATAATGTCTTGAAAACATAGGAGAAAAAACAGGCAAAAAATGAGTTCACTGTACATTTGCTCTAATTTTCTGTTGATTGCTGTTGTTGTTGATGTTTTTGTTGTTGTTTTTGAGGTAGCGGTAGTTGTGATAGTGGTGGTGGTTGTAATGTTCTTGCTTTTATTCTTACTTTAAAAATCAATAACCAGAGTACACATCGAGTGCAAATTGATTAAAATCAAAAACAGCATTAAACCTTTATTTAATATCTCGACTGTATTGGGTCACATTTTTTCACAACAACAATGTTTTTTCGAATTTAATAAAATTCGAACATTGAAAATTCGTACTAATAAATAAGTAAAGCAATAAAAAAATTATTCCTTTAAAAAAGTAAAAAAATCAAAACATATCGAAAAATAACTGTCGGAACATTTTTCAGTTACGATCTTCATAAATTTAAAACTGAAAAATAAACCAATAAAAATGAACCGAAGCAACTGTGAAAGGGTTAAGACTTGTTGGGTTGTTCTGGTCCACAAGACGTAAAACCCAAGAGACCTAAGGAACGTAAGGGACGTAAGAGGTACCATATACCAAATACCATAAAATTCACAAGACACACTCTCCGCGTATCGAGTTGTGTCTCTGTTACGAGAACAGGTGTTCTGATATCCTGACATGCGTCCTGCAGCCAGGATTTCGTAACAAGCATAAGGACAAAAAAATTGTGTACCAGAAGAATACGTCAAAAATGAGGAGAAGAAAAAACAATCAATAAATAACACTTGAGAAAGCGATTCAATTCGAATGAGTCACCTCAGAAGAAGAGATAAGATTCTAAATACCAAGGATTTTCAGGATCTTCAAGAATTATTCACACACACATATACATATGTACTTCCATATATACACGCATACATACTTACCAGTAATAAGCGATGGTATCTCCCAAACCGTTGCGTACATTTCGATCCAACAGATTGTAACAAATATTGGTGGAGGCGCCCTCCATCCATTTGATCGAAATGGGACCCTTCGTAATGTCGAAGTTGTACTGAAGGAACTTCTTCGGAATGGCGGGTGTCTCCCAGTGGAATTGCTTGGCCACGCGCGACCAGAACTCCTCCGGATTCTCCAACGATTCCTGATAAAACTTTCTATACTCATCCATGTTGGTGATGTACGCATTTCGGCTGAAGGCCGGATTCGGAGCGTAGATTGATTTTTCTGATGGCATTATTATTGTTGTTGTTGTTCTTTGTTTTTTTCTAAATTACTTAACTTGGTTTTTTTTTACAAAGCTATCACTCTCTCTCGCTTAAGCTTAAATCTAACAACTTTGCTAACTTTATATAGTAACTTTTCAGGTACTCGTTTGTTAAAAAAAAAAACACTGTAAAACACTCCTCCAAAAAAGTTTTACAATAATAAAAATATAATTTCAATTTCCAGGATTCTTTTTATTTATTTTTATTATTCTACTCTGAAGAATTGTTAATTTTTTGCATCGGTTCTTTCAACGTGCAATCGACATGAATCCAGCTCGTGTACTGAATCCAAAGTTTTGATTCTTCGTTGACTCCGTGATACTTCTTCTTCTTCTTCTTCTTCTACACATTCTATTGCTACGAATTGCCCAGTGGGTAAGCCTGCACGTTGGAGGGTTGCTCCCGATTTACTATGCTTGGGTGTATAAGCTGAATGAAAACAAAACCAAATCTCTACGTGTCGTCAATCATTTTTATTATTATATACATATGTATATTAAATTTAGACTTTTTATATTTCTACCTTCAATTCAATAATGTTTTAATTCAATTTCAATTCTGCGTTTAATTTTTAAATACAACATATTTTTTTTCTAACAGTCTTATATTCGTAGAGTCTATACAAAAAGAACATAAATTGTGTCATTTTCGATCTGACAGCTTCAAGTTCTAATATCTCCCATAAAGTATAGTCTTGTCTTGGCGCACCCTCTTTTGACAGATACTCGATACACAGAACTGCGAGAGAGCGTACAATTTATGGAACAGTATTTAATTTATTACATTTACAGTTGTGTATATATCTATAGTTATTGTTAATAATAATAATAAAAAATAATAAAAAAATATTTCCAAGTTCATATCTTCATAGCATTTCAAAACTATGAATTGAATAGAGTAAAATAAGTTAAATTTTTATATATGTAGATGTGTATGTGCCTTTATATGTTTATATTTCTATATTATACTATAAACTACATATGGGCGTGTAACACTATAGCATATAAAACATTTGTTTTATAACAAACGAGGTGTTTCCGATTGATCGCACTTGAGATTGTGGAAAAAGTATTATGGAAACTTCTTTAGCCTACCTGAGAAACATAAATAGAAAACCATATAAATATGTGAATATAAGTCATATTCATTCATTTAAAAGCATACATTTTATTGTTGAAATTATTAAAATCAAAAAAAGATTGGATTTCATCACGCCATACCTTTTCGAGAAACCTGTAACACTGCAACCACTCCTTAAGTGCTCCAAAAGTTCTACTTAAGTGCTCCTTAAATGCTCCACATTGTCTCCTTATCTTTTGCAGTTAAAAATTTTGCATTTTTCTATGAATTTATCCTTTATAAATTGAAAGTTTTTTGGCTATTTTAGAAAAGATAATAGTAATAAATTGTTGTTCACCTTATTGGATTTTCACCGTTTCGCGAGTGTACTGTATGTTATTTTTATATATACAATATATGTACATACATAACGTATGTCTGTGTCCACCAAGAAAAGTTATTAAAATTTGATAATTATTTTAATTGTGAACGCTTTTTATTATAAGTTATTATTAATGTTTTTTTATGTGCCAATAAAAACATAATCTTGCTTCCTAATAAAATGAGATTATTTTCTATTCGAAGAAATTTCAATGTCAAATATTTCATCATACAAAATGCATTTTTAAGGCTATCAAAATCGTATGTTAGGTTCGAATTATTCTTCTTTTATGCAATAAATACAAAAATACATATTTATATACATATGTACGTAATAATGTTTACATTATTAGAGAATCATTATTCTCGGAACGGAAAAAGAAAGGAAGAAAGGTTATTTTCTATCTTTGTTCCGTTGAAGGGTAAAAAAACCTGTGAAAAAGATGTGGAAACAAAAGCGTCCAAGATGATTGGGGTAGATTGCGAGTCACACAAGTTCATGTACAATACATTAATAAATGTCTTTTCATATTTATATCATCTAGTAGCTAACAGATGAAGAGATATTAAAATCAATAAAACAGAAATTTATTTCGCAGACTTTCTGTATTGTCAGAAAAAACGAATCAAATAAAGAGACCGCAGTTCTTAATTACGTTTATTATATGAGGTACATATAATCAATGGTATATTTAATGTGCTATGTTGTACTCATACATACATATACATTTATTGTCTGTTCCCTTCCTATAGGATTCTCTCATCATCAATGTAGAAATTAACAAATGTCATGTTTCTTATCACAGACTGCCAGCCACGTGTCTGTCGTGAACCGTGTCTATCTATAGTATTAATAGAAAAATTAATATATTTTTGCTTCAATATTCTTTATAATGTTAATAATTTAACAGAGTAAAAAACTCTGAACGTTTTCAGAGATTCAAAAACTTAGAAAGACTGTCATTTTGGTGCCTTATTTATTAATGCACAAATGAATTAATTCATTGAATCAATGAAATCTAAAATCTTAATTTAAGTCAAATATAGGGAAAGAATGCAGAATATTTTTGTCAAGCTTCATTAAGATTCTTATTCGGATCTTATTTGGTTCTTCTGTAATAGTTATTTCAACAGACAGAGAGACGGACGGACGGCGGACATGACTAAATCGATCAGGAAGCGACGCTGAAAATATATCTTTTATATTTTTATGCATTACAAACTTCGGGACAAAGTGATTGTTATAAATGAATTTAGAATCTGTTAAAAATTAATGATAAAAACTTAAATTTCAATGTTAATTTGTGTACCCAATATAAACATTTTTAACAATTAATAAATAGATTAAAATTGCAACTTTCATTAACAGGTTGCAAGCTTTTTTTTCTATTTGTAACAATATTGCACACTTTTAGGCTGCGCTAACAATTCATGTAAATTCAATTAATCCTAGACATGAACCTAAATGGTTTCAAACTAAACTTTGGGTAATATTGTAGCATTACCTTGTTTACAAACAAAATACAACTTCAAATACTCAGAAATATTGTTAATATAAAAACGGTGCAGAATATGAATATATGTATGTATTATATTATATGCGTGATGTATATACATATACCACCCATATTTAGTTTACACTATTTACACATTATCACGCTTATACAAAACGAATTCAAAAACATTGTTCATATAAAAACTGTAAATAATATATCTAACTGTTTAATAGTTTGACATTTTTTAGTTTTCTGAATCGTTTTATAAATAATTCACTCTGTTTTATTGTGGCTTTATGCTATTATTAGAGCGATTTAATTTACACTATTTAAATATTATCTCGCTTGTATGTAAGGAATTTAAAAACATAGCTCATATAAAAACTGTACGTCATATATCTAATTTTTGAATAATTTATAACATGTTTTATAAATAAATCACTCTGTTTTATTGTGGCCTTATGTTCTTTTTAGAACGATTTAGTTTACACTATTTACATACTACCACGCTTGTATGTAGCGAATTCAAAAACATTGTTCATATAAAAATTGTACATAATATATTTAACTTTTTAATAGTTTATGACATTTTTAAGTTTTCTGAATCATTTTATAAATAATTCACTGTTTTATTGTGGCTTTATGTTGTTATTAGACCGATTTAGTTTACACTATCTACATATTAAGACGCTTGTAGGTAAGGAATTCAAAAACATAGTTCATATAAAAATTGTGCATAATATGTTTAATTTTTTAATGGTTTATAACATTTTCAAGTTTTCTGAATCGTTTTATAAATAAATCATTGTTTATTGTGGCTTTATGTTTATAATTGAATAATTTAGTTTTTACTATCAAAAACTAATTCCTAAGTAATTAATTTAATTTCTGGGTTAAATAATTAATTATTTAATAAAGCGGCGAAATTTCACCGTGCCGAAAAATATGCCGAGCGCCTTGTAACCAAAACAAGTGTTGCGCTAGATTGCGGTTGCTTGTCAATGTTATGGATTTTCGTTTCGTAATCCGATGTCTCAGGACTCCTGATCGATCACTCGGCGCTTGAGTAGATCTTGACCTCGTTCATCATTCATGATTCACTCCAAATACAACAAGCATTCAGAAGTTTTTTGTAATCATTCATTGAATATCAGTATTACGTTTAATTTCATTATTATACGAATATTTTTGTTCGATTAATGAACATATTCAATCTCTCACAGACACATTCACTAAGCCTCTTGTATATGAAGCATGAAATGTAAGATATATGATACATGAAATGTATAAAATATTATTATTAAAAGTATTATTAACTTTAATAATTAATTAGTTAATTTAATTAGTTCTCTACTAAATTTTCATGTAAAAATATGCTTCTTATTAATTAAAAGAACATTTGAAATTTTCCTATTCTTTAAATAATGGTTACAAAAATAAATTGTAATACAAATAAATTAAAACATCAGATCGGATCGGAAAATATACTGGCGAAAAACCCTACGATTTATCCTATTTACTAATTTTATTTAAATTAAAAGAAGATTTAAAATTTATGTATTAAAATCATTAAATTTGTCTCTAGTAAACCGAACTGAAATTTTCTAAAAAAACACCGCTCGCCTACTCTTGGTTTATAAACTAAAATATAGATTAAGGAAATATACACGTTTTAAATATGTTCCTGTATTTAAAATGAATATACGTAATCAACTATACGCATGCATATATTTTTTAGTTCAAAGTTATTTTTTTTTTATTAGTAACCTCCACGAGGAATATTTTATAGTCTATATACATACATATGTAGTCTATATAGGCATAATTTTTTATTTTAGAAGCTTTATGTCGATCACTCTTACTTACTAGTGATAAGCATTTATTTGCTTTTACTCACATAATTATTATTCACAAAGACACGAAGATGATGTTAAAATGTCAAAGCTTTCATTCTCATATATACCATAGATAGACCCAATGCTGATAAGAAATGCTGTTATTTTGAAAAATGCTGTTTATTTAAAAAAAAAAAAACAACATCTCAATTCTAAAACAAACTTAAAAATTCATAAATTATTAACAAAACAAGAAGAATAAAAATTGATGATTTCTTGCGTGTACTTCTTCCTAACAATCGTAGCATCTCTTCGTAATAATGACAAGAAAAGAAAACTACATTTTTAAATACATGAGTATACACGAGTATATGTAGGAATTTGTTTTACTTGATTGGTTTTTCTGGTACAGGAAGGTCAAGCGGAGAATTATATTTAATTTTACGTTGCATTACTTTACTAGCGTTCGACAACTTTGAGGAACTCTTCGTACTGTAGTTCAGTCATAAGTTGGTCGATCTCTGCTGGATCGCTGAGTGTCACCTTAAAAAGCCAACCTATCAAATAAGAATAATAAGGTTAATGCCAATAATAATGATGATAAAAATAGTATTATGTATTAATAAACAATGTTATCGAATTTTATACCCTTTTCATAGCAACTAGTGTTAACTAGTGCTGGCGTATCTTCAACGGCATCATTTTTCTCGGTTACTTTGCCACTTACTGGCGAATAGACTTCACTGGCTGCTTTTACACTCTCCAAAGCACCGCATTCGTCGTCCTGTTTTAATGCTGTACCTGGATCCGGCAACTGAGCGAACACAACATCACCCAAAGCTTCTTGGGCATACTTCGAGATGCCGATTGTGCCGACAGAACCCTCAATGGATACCCATTCATGTTTATCCGTATAACGACGTTCTGCAAGGATAAAAAAAGGATAACCACATTTTTATACAATTACTATACTACAAATTTTAAAATTAATAAAATTTACGATTATAAACTTATTAAAAATTCTTTCTTGATTGAACATAATTAGCTAGTCTACAATATTTATTTACTACAGAATACTTATTCTTATTCATTGAATTCGTAACTCATTTTACTTTACTTATACTTTTCAAAATCTAAAGTGAAACTTAAGATATAAAATATTAGTAAGTTTTATATTTTTAGAAAAAAATATTTTTTAAAGCAATTCCATTCTTAATATTTTACTGCTATATTTTTCAAATCTTTTAAAAATTTAAAAAAAAACATCTTAAATCGAATCTTCTAAAAAGCACTGCAATCAAACAGCTGTTCAATCAGTCTGTCGTGAATGCAACTGCAATAATATTTTATTTGCAATTCTTATTATAAAATGTGTGAAATAATCATTGAATTATTTGTTCTACCTGCGTCACATGCACTGCTCACGCTAAAACTCCTCCTCTGACGCACTGGAGCGTACTTCAAATGGCGTGCAGGGATACTGGCCGCCAACTTGATGCCGCTGCAAATCATTCTTGAAACCAAAACCATTTCCACGTCTTATTGCCGCTGCCGATCGTTTACTACTAATTCATTTACTACTACTAATTGATAAACCGTCATAGTTCAGTAGTGTCAGCAAAAGAAAGTGAGAGAGAAAGAGAGGAGAAATAAAATGAAAATGAAAAAGAGATGGAAGAATAAGTTAGTCGAGACGTAAAGTGATGTGCCGTGACGTGACGTTCTCTCAAAAGTATTGACCTAGCTAGCCATTATCTCTATGCTTCCTATAGGTATAGGATAGAGCTTGATAGCTGTATAGTAAATTTGTAGTAGGTATAGTTTGCTTTCAAGTACCAATTTCTTCTTTATTACAGTTGCAAATATACCCAAGACGAGTGTGAAGATCGAAAAAGAAGTATATGTACTTCGTAATTCTTAGTTTTGTGATAAACTATAATACTTATAGACTTATAATACATAGATCCCTCCGATTTGAAGCATTTTCTCTAGAATTTATAAGTGTATTTTGTGATCGGATTTTGAAATTTTTCCTCGAAAACTGTTTGACATAGAAATCTAATTTAAAAAGGAGATTAAGGACCAGATATTTTGCTTTCAAAACCAGTAAGCAGGATTGATCTAAGTATTCCTGTTATTTTTGTAGATTTTTGTCCCGATTTTAAGTAGTGTTAGGAGATCACTCCTCCCGGCCAAACGGAAGGAACTTGACCCTTCCCATACAATTTTTTTTTGTCTCGACTCAACCCACATTAGAAAGTGACGCCAATCAGGATTATATATTGTATAATTTTCCTTTCCCGCCACGCCTACTTTAATGCGTTATAATAAATAAGGTATAACGAGAAAAAGGAACGTCGGTCTGCAGCAGACCTTCTTCTTCTTCTTACATTAAATTCATGATGTTGAACAATAATTTTTGTTCGCTATTCTAATTTATCATTGTTTTCAAATAAAACCTTTAATCAATTTTATTTTTTTATTTATATACCAGGAGGTCTCATGTCTCTGAAACGCATGACCACGGATGTCAAAGGTTATCAACGAATTGTTCGACAAGGCAGCTGCGCGCCACAACGAATCCGACGGACACAAAAAACGGATTAAACAAAAACAAGAAAATGCGATAACAACGGAAACACTTGAATGAAAACAATAACAACAAATAATTAACCGTTTCAAACAACAATAAACAAATTCATCACGAGTCCGATCCAATACGATGTAGTAACAATAGAATGTTGTCTTTATATTTAATAAATTAATAATAAATAGTGTCTATTTTTAATGATATGCTACAGTTAATATATAATGTCCCACTCGAGTTAGGACAAAAATTAGTTATTGCCTTCTACAAATTTAATTTCAATATTTTTTTTCAATATTTTGTAGGCTATCTTCGTTGTGTGTGAGAGTAAGGAACAAGACCCTGAATTTGGATATAGGATGAAGCAATTAAAAATGCTTCTAGACCACTAAATTTAAGCCAATTAAAACCTTATTTAGGACTCATTAATAACTATGCAGGATTAATTTATCTATTAATATAAATGCTATTTTGGAATAATCAATCGAATGTGAAGAATCCTTTAAAGAGTAAATTACTTACTTTAAAAAATAATCCTTACCAATAACCTAATAAAAAATTTACACATTCACGGAAGACTTTTAACCATATTTTCTGATCACCAGCAATTTAAGGAGATATTCAGTCTAAACAAAAATTTACTCCGAGAATTCATAGGTTGTGGACTGTATTACTAAGGACCGCGTTGTGAAAGTCATGACGACGGAATCGGGAACTCTCTCTTGTGCTTTTCGTAGATTACAAAGACATTATAAAATGTGAACGTCGATGAATAGAACAACGGAAGTCACCGATTCCGTTTTCGTCGAGACTTTCGGATTACGGCCCTAAGTACACATCAATATACAATTGAATATAAAAAGGTTCCGCTAATGAACAATGCGGATGGCGTCTCACTTCTTCCTTTGCCACACGGTACAGAACTCGAATAGGACATAAACTAATTATTATATGTAAAATTTAGATGTTCCAGAATGGGCAAACAGACCCACGTTTATTCGACTTTATGGAAATTCAGAAACTTCCATATTCGAGAAGAATCGCTTTAAATTACATTACATATATGAAAAAAGGAAATGAACCATATGCACATAATCAATGTTTACTGATTCAACAAAAAACACTCTAATGTAAGCAAACAACTCACCAATATATTAAATATACAATATCGAAATCGCTCCTTTGGTTAAATATGATTTTATTTCTTTTCAAGATTTTCTAGAATTCTTTTCAAGTTAATATTTTTCAATCTTTTCGGCGTCGTAACCATTGGCGACGGGTAACACGTTATTATTAGCTCTCTCTGATATCAGTGATGAAAAACTATAAAATTGTACTTTTTGGCATTTTCGGACATAAAAGTACTTTCGGCTAATGGTCTATGTCACACTTCTCAGAATGATGCCTGCATCACTCCCGTAGATTGGTTGGCCCGTTTTGCATGCCACGAATCAACGCGTCGTGGTGACAAATGTAACATTGGCCAATTGTATCATCTGTTGAATCTTTAACTGTGAAGTACTACACTGGTTCCAGTTTTTGTTGGTGTCCATAACAATTTTACAAAAAAAATATTTTGTAGGACACATAGTACTATATAACATTAATACTAAACGTACAGTTGCTGGCATTTGGATAGCTTACTGCAATATATTAAACGATAATCTTCGAAGAATTTATTAAGCGAGTGGCCGGACGCCCATAATTTTCAGTGCACGTACTATTCAATATTGTAGCTCTTCATATTAAAATTTTACTACGCAACTGAAAAAAGTTTTACATAGACCACCCATATTTTTACGACTCAGCGGTTCATTTCGTTCGGTTCAGATCGTATAGCTATTTCGGAACATACCAACGTTCCTCATCAGCGATGTCTGTCGGTGTCTTTTTATGTACAGCATTCAAATTCTTTTATACCCATCCTATCAGGAAATCTTTATTAGTTTAGGAGATATAGAGGTAGGTTTATTAGTTGATGAGATATAAAGGATAGATGTTATTGTTGTTGTAATCAGCATCAAAAACTACACCATCAACAAAATTTGAGTGATTTGCCTACGGCAAAGTTGTTCGTTAATCCGATTTATTTTTGTGAACACTGGATCAGCTTTCGATGTTCGCACGAAAACCATTGCTACACCAGTGAAAACTCCTTAAAATTGTGAGTTTAGTCCAAAATCGAGATGCTTTTTTGTTTTCGCAATTTTTTTCTCTCTTTCTACAGCTAATGTGGTAGAAAGAGATAAATCTTGCATACAAAAGCATTCTGCCAAAATAAATAAACAAAACATTTAGCTTGGCTAGACGTGAAATTTTTTGAAACGGTTTCACTCAGTTTCTTCAGGTATCAAGTGTAGAGAATTTGTGAAACAAAAATCGAGACGGTTTCTCAGTTGCTTTTCACACACACAGGTAAGCACATATCAAACGAAAGTAGAGCAACGTAGTTTGCCGAACGGGTGTTTATATTTTCTCTCACTCTGGCCAACAATTGGATATTCAATAAATTTCACACACACATTTAGGCATCACACGTTTTCGACATATGAAACTAAACGAGAAACCACGGTGTATAGCCACCGATGGTATGAACATACCAGTAGTGAAATCAAAAGATACCACGTCTAGCCATCCACTATTGGTTCCTTTTTACTTGTGGTAAGTAATGTTGAAATAAATTTACTCTGGTGAGTAAAATTGTGTTCTCTTTGCTGTGCCAATTCGTGGATTAACGTTGTCCTAATTTTTTTTTTCCATTTTTAAATAATTTTAAAATATTCGACGTTAAAGAGAATACTCCACGATGGTAAAAATTTAACTAGATATTTATATCTATACCCAAACAATAGATATTTATACCCTACACCTTAAGGTTAAGGGTAAATTAACTTTGTCATGAATTCTGTAGCGAATAGAAATAGAGAAGATAGATATAGAATCGTATATATTCTTGGATCAGCGTCACCTCCTTATCGATTCAGCCATGTCCGACCGTCTGTCTGTCTGTGGAGATAACGAGCACAGGAGAGCGGGTGAAGATATTGGAATGAAATGGAAATCGGTCAACGACTACGCCTTCTTTTTAAAAAAATGGTACATCAGTGTTAGTTTTTGAATCATGACAAAAAAATTGCATTTCTGAGTATAGAGGAACATTTTCCGTTAACATGGGTTATATTGATAACTATATAATATTTTTGAATAAAACTGTATATAGCATTTTATGGTCCAACAAATTGTTGTTGTTCCAAAACTGGGCCCATCCCGCCAACTTCAAGATGTAAGGTATTTAAGGATAAACAAGGCAGAATGTAGCACTCTTTCTGGTGTTTGATTGGGGAATTTATTTTTTTTAGTGCTTAATAGTTACCAATTCCCATGATGTTCTGCTTTCACTCTTCATCGTCATTCGTATGACTTTTATCATTTGGTTTGGTTTTCGAGATTTTGTGCAATTTTATTAAATTTCCAGTAGGAAACCAGTTTTTGTATGGATTCACTTGATGAGCGATCGATGTTTGAAAGCCGTAAACTGGTTTCCAATTTTCATGGAAACATTAGGATAACTTCTGTAATTCTTATAACGTACTTTCAAAGTACACGAAGTGCATCGACTGTTGTCTTCGTTTTCGGTCAAGAATGGCAGCATACAAAATAGTGTGACGTCATGTTCGTTTGACAAAACATGACAAAACTGTATGCCGGAATGCGTAATCTGGTTTTCTATCAAACTTGGTTCTCGGTATCAATCACTCCAGGAGAGAATAGAGTTACGTTACGCCATTTTGGTTTGTCTTCTTCTTGATGAGAAATCCTAACCTCAATTTATATAAGCAAATATACATACATGATGCTTCGGATTCCATGTATGTATCGACGTGTCTGAACATGTGAACATAACCAAACAGTACCGAATAAAAAACTATTATTGCTTTCTATTTATCGGAACTAAATGAAAATTACAACCGGATTCATTTGCAATTACGAATACGCTTCAAACCATAAGAGATTTTATTAAGAAGTCTTATTAACTGTTGTTCTTTAATGCTGTGCTAAGGCATACATGACATGTATGTGCTTGAAGAGCGACCAGTGTACAAGCTCACAACACAGCGGCGAGTACAAAATAAAAACATACATGATGAACGATGAACTGCAGATACGATAATGAAGTTGTAGCAGAAAAAAAACAACTCCCTGAAAGCTTAATTAACAATTACAAATTATTTCCAAATGAAAATGATATTAATTCCGAATCCAATGAAGTCGCTAAATTTAAAAAACACTTGCGAAAATCGAATTCAGTGGAAATGATTTACCGTCTCATTGATAGAATTTTTTTGGGAACCTCAACTTGGCACACTAAAAGGGTTGTTTAATAAATCTCTATCGTATGCAACTCTCCATGGAAACCCTAAAAAACCACTAAATGCAACTCAAATACCATTTAACTAAATTACATTTAAATAAAAGCATATTTTGATTCGAAATCAATTAGTTAAGTTAAGTTAATTAAGTTAAGTTAAGATAATTATTTTGTTCTATGTACAGATTTATCTTAGCTTTGATTGAAACCCTCACTTGCAGTTGAAAATAAAACATAGAAATTATTCGCGACATTTCGAAAATTCTCCAGAGGTGGGTTTTTCCCGTCTTTCTTCCAAGGTGTCGATTTTTCGTAAAATCCCCCGAATTCCTTATTTATGTATAGTAAAATTCTTACTAAAT
This sequence comes from Myopa testacea, assembly GCA_949629155.1. Lineage (NCBI taxonomy): Eukaryota > Metazoa > Arthropoda > Insecta > Diptera > Conopidae > Myopa > Myopa testacea. The sequence goes on along the minus strand of OX451348.1, from coordinate 35,712,118 downwards.
TTTCTGACACTGTCCACATCTTTTCCTAAAAAAACGACTTCGATCCGAATCTCAGCGAATTAAATGAAACGAAACACACACTCTTTTCTTAAGTAATTTTTTAATTCTACCTCCTTTATTGTTTATATGCTTTGAAATAGTTTCATGTTTATATTTACATTGCATATGTATATGTATCTAAAAGAAAAATAATAATCTGAATTTTATGTATAAAGTAACAAACGAACGAATTTAGATGAATTCAATAGAGCCAAATATGCGTTTCAAAATAAAATAAACGAAAATAAAGTTATAATAATACACGAGTCTAGGAATAATCAGTAAGCTAATTAATCACCGTCGTTAATTTTGCTTCGTATTCGGAAATACTTCGGAATAATGGATCATTATTCCGTTTTGATAAACGTTTTAACACTTTTTGTATATTCGTGGCTTCACTTAGTTTACTGTTCAATTTTTCTGATTTTTAATTGGTTATTACGGGCATTCGACAGTGGCGATGAAGAATCGTCGGTGCTGGCGGTGATGTGCACCCGCCGTTTCACAACAATTTTGCGGCCTTGAGTCGGCACCAACGCGGGCGCTGTAGGTGGATTTGCTCTACCACTTTGCTCGTCCGACGGCACTTCCATGTCAATCTCACCGGATGCAGCTTCCTCATCCTGTAAAATATTGAAAGAAAATGAAAAAATTTATGATTATTATTCCTGATCTAGTGTACAAGTGGTTGCGCAGACCTCTTCTACGGTTTCCTCCTCCATTTCTTCTTCTTCAAATTCAACCTGTTCTTCGTTAAAACTTTCCTCGTTGAAGCTTTCTTCTAGCAACTGTCCATTAAGCGTTGGAAATGGTATTTTCGGCAAGATCACCTGATTTTGTCCATTCTTTTCGTTCATCAACTTTTGCAACAGAATCGAAATGTCTTCACGTTTTCGCGTAACGATGATGGTGTCAAACCAGTTGCTCAACTGTTTGATTGGCAGTCTGTAGTCTCGGATGGGATCTTTGAAGAACTGTTCCACGTACTGCAGCAAGAAGAGGCCGCAGTCGGTGAAGTTATTCTGTTGCGGCACCTTGACGCAATGACCAGGCATGTTTTCCTTGTTGAACACGTGTGGACCAATGTTCTCGGGCATTCTGATTTTGTACTCACATGAGAGGTAGTCTCGCAATGTGGCGACGACACGATTGCGCGACGCACCAGCCAACGAATCGAATATCAGAATGAGTGGCTGTTTGATGGCTTGCGTCTGCGAGTTGCTTGCGCCATTACCATTCATATTGTTATCGAAATCGCTGTCTTCCGAAGCCAAATCGCTGTCATCGCCTTCAGCCTCATCACGTTCGCTATCCTCATCGCCGACGCCACAAATCTCAGCTAGAGCGTTGGCCGCACTCTCCCGCTTCGAAAGCGATGTTATTGTTGTGTTGCCGATCTGAAGAGCAACCTTTTTGCCTACTTAACGAAATTTTAAAGGTAACAATGCGCAACAAACGACGGAAAATACTTTACTACTTACTTTGTTTCTTTATTTGTTGCGGTGCGACCGGAATATTTGATTCGAACGTAACTGGACCTTTTAGTCTGGGAAAGCAGATGATGGCGAGGAACCAATGCGATTGTTCGTTTATCGGTATTATTATGAAGTCCTTTTCAAATATATTCACATTTTTTGTCCAGTTTTGAACACGTGAGTGACGTTTCTGTGCAGCTGTCTGTTTCACATCCTTGTCGTGATGCGTGTGACGCGTCAAAGTAGTCAGACGCTTGTAGAAAAACGTGCTGAAAACAAAGGTCTTCTCTTGCTGATGGTCGGGAATGACGTTGTTGTGCACCCATTTCAAATAGAAGTCGATGATTATGTCGTTCAAGTATTGGTCTGAGGCCAAACACATGTAGTCCTCAGTGTTAATGGATATTCCCCCTTTACCGGGAGGATATATAAGTAACTGACGAATCTCGTTGGTATTCAATTGAGTTGTTGTCGGCATTGAATCGCTAGAAGAAGGTACAAGTTCATAAATTCAAGTTAAAATCTATTATACTTTTATGAGAACACAAGTGGATGAATTGGATAAACTCAATTTGCGTTTTTCACTCGTTTTGTTTTGTGCTTTTAGTAGTTTCTTATATATTTGACGTTACTAACAAAATATCCACAAAATACCAATAAAATACGAGAAGCGCAAAATAAAACGCTTGAAAAACGAAAGTGCGTGTTACGATTTGAATGTATATTCATTTGACGCAACGCTGCTTTTACTTACTTGCTGTTCTTCCCAGATAGTTGGCGGTCAGCTTGTGCAGCCCGCTGCAACAAATCTTGAGCATCCGTAAATGAAATCTCATCAAAGAAGTCCCATATGGATCTGATCACACTCATAGCCTGTTCCGAGATGGACTCGAATTGCAGTATTATTTTGCGCATTTGATAAGGACCATTGGGAGAAAAGTAAACTGCTGCAGAGAGGGGGAAATATTTGAAGTAATTAAGGAGGAGTTCAAGTAATTAAGTCATCGCCTACCACCATCCATAGGAATATCTACATCTTTCATGTTTAGACTTGTCTTGATGTAATGAGCACAGGTGCGTAGTGTGTAGAAGCAGAGCATGGAATCTGACTTTGTTGAGAAGTGTGCAATAATTTTGACCACTTCATCCTTGTGAATGTGCAGGGCACAAGTCTCGGCAGGATTGGAACACAGCGGGGCAACAATGCGAATGCCCTTCGATGTGAATGTGACCTACAGATCAAATCGAATAAAACACTCTAATTGGACATTTCGCGAATAAATCAATCCAGGCCACTTACATGTTCAAATGGTGCGAAGCGGTACGTTCCAATCCGTACAAGCTTGCAATGAAGCGACGTGCTGAGTTTATCCGATGAATTCGAGAGATCGGTGATATCGCATCTCTTAAATTCTGCAAGAGATGAGAGGAGGAAATATTCATATCAAATTAAATCCAGCATGGAATGTAATTGCCATCAATATATCCGCCGGTGTAGTGTGTAGTTGGCGTATGTTTAGGCGTTTTTATACGCTTGCCTGCACTTTTTCGTTTCTGTAACTACTTTATCTCACCTGTTTCCATTTTGTAGTTTTTAACTTTTATTTGTGTATAAGAATCGAAACATGTATAAATTTTTTGCAACAACCGAAAATTAGTAGAATTTTCTGGCAGATTAGTAAATTCAACACTTTATTCGTATGCTGGCGACAAAACTCTAGTAGCGGACACAGTGGAAAATATCTGACAGTTGACTTCGAAAGCAAAATTTTAATAGAAAATTCTCAACAGCATTGCCAGATCACAAAAATATATGCAGTGTGTGTGCAAAGAGAAGCACTTATTGGCGTTGCCTAGACGTGTTAAATTTTGAAACCGTTTGTCCGTTTTAAGGGAGAGGTGAGGCAAAAAGGGAAAAGTCACACTCTGATTTCAAATGTAGAGAATGTTGAAGTAGAAATCGAGCCTGTTTCTCAGTTTCTTTTTACGAACATATGCAGTTTTCAAACAAACGAAGTGCGACGTAGTTTGCCGAACGTGTGTTTAGATTTTCCCTCACTCTGGCCAACGTTTGGATATTCAGTAAATTTCACACACACATTTGGGCATCACACGTTAACGATTTCTGAGAGCAAACGAGAGAATAAGTGTGACCACGAGATGGGTTCAAGAAACTAAAAGAAAAACGGTTTCAAATGCAACACGTCTAGACAAGACAATTGCGTTTAAATCTGGGGCATTGAAAAATTCCTGGACAGCTGTCTACATCTTCATCTCAAAATGTCTGGATTTATAAAAAATGCCATTATTTAAGTATAGGCCATTATCGAGGCCATTCGCTTAGGTCGAATTGAATTTCCAAGTCTAATCAAGCTAATTAATTGTACAAATTGAACAGCGATATCTTTAAAACCAATTTAATTCGGCGTGATATACGAGTTATTTATGTGAAAGGTTAAGAGCCTTCCTTTTTGTTATAATAATTTTTAGGATTATTGTAATAATTATGTAGATATATCGACTTTTGCAAAGAAATGGCACAAATCGCTTTAGCAAAAATGTTTCTCTTAAATGAAAAATAAGATATCATTAAAATGAACGACTTTTAATAGCTTTCGATCTCACCTTTCCATCAGTATACCATAGCACATAGGGTGACAGAAATACGTTCCAAGACCTATCGGCATATGACCTGTGTGGTTGTCTCAAATGTTATTTAGCAAATTAATGGAGTTAGCAATTTGATGTATTTATACAAATGATTAATTTTTATGGGAAATCCCGCGATTACATTTCTTCAAAATTAATACACTGTAAGGTATTAAATTAACTATATCGTATTTTATACCATTTTAGCTTAACTTCACCGTTAGAAACTCAATCCACCTCACGTTATTTGTCCATCGAAATTTGAAAATCTTATCAGTATATCTCCGAAAATATTAATGATATCCGGATAGGATGGGCAGCGTTATAAAGGAATTTTAAAGACCTTTTATTTCTGTTCAATACAATTTTACCGAAAAACATTACTTTGAAGAAAAATTACTTTTTATAATGTTAGACCGTTTTTACCCGCCATATATTAATTTTTTCCTGAGAAAAATGTATAATTAGCGCATATAATCGCTGCAGCATTTTACGAGGAAAAGCATTTTAAAGCTCAAGAGAATGCTAGTACAAAACATGTTCATGAATATCATATAAAAAGAATTTATAAGAACCGCTGTGAAAGGCACAAATTTTGGGAAGGAAAACCGAAAAAACAAGATTTGTACTATTATTTTATTTGTTTTGGCATAAGTTAACCGTTACCCAAACGTTTCGATTTTGTTGTTGTTGTTTCTTTCGAACAACAAAATCATCATTTGATGATTTTACACGCAACCTCTTCTATTCGATTTCGAATTAAATTTCGATCATAATTGCGAAATTCTATGAAATTCTTGTAGTTTTTTTTATTACTCAAAAGCGCTGGAAATTCATTGGAAATATTTTTATGCTCACTGCAATATTCCGGAATGTTTACTTACGTTATTTTAAATTTAAACTTTCTTAGTTATTTTCTACTTACGCTTTCTTAAAATTAAAAAATTAGTACAGGAGAAAGAAGTAGTAGAATTATAAAGTCCTTTTTCTATTAAGTGCTGGTTTGTCAACAAAATTTTAATTAACATAAATAAAAGGTATATTAAATTCCTTTATAACGGTACCATACTATCCCGATATTTTGAATGGGTATAGTTTGGGGCTATAACAAGATAACTATACGTGAGCAGAAGTTGTTGCAATAAGCGCCAAAATTACAACAACAATAAAATTAGAGCGAGTTTTAATAAATTTGTTCCACCATTTTAAACATACAAAAATATATGCCTCAGGTCCTTATCATTAATATTTACACGAATGAATCGAACGTTTTCAACGCAGATTCTCTTCTGTGCTTTACATCTATTACAACAAACAAGACATTACATTACAAAATATAAATTTCGACGACACAAGACAAAACAGAATCAACAATTTTCGTTTCGGGTTAGTATTCATGATGAGGCGCTACCTTAACGAAATTAAAACAACTTGTTTTAAGCCAAATTGTTATATTTCTGCAAAAGTCGAAATAATTCCCTAACATAAATTTCAGATATTTAAAAGTGCTTTCAAATAATATATCTTTTGTCTCGATATCACTCCATTGGTTTAGGATATATCGAATTTTAATTATTACCAATAAGTTGGCCTTGAAATGCTTGTAACTTCAACCTTTTGGTACACAAATTGTGAAGTTCGAAAACGATAAATAAATGGCGCGAATCGGAACGAATGACCTGTGTTTTGCATAATAAAAACCTAATAGACTTTTTTAAATTATCGCAAACGAAGCTTCGAGGTCTCTAATATATAAATAATTTCAATTTGAGTGTCCGAAATATTTCCTCATACAAAAAAGCACATTTTATATTTAAAAATGCCTACTTTCAATAAATTCATTTCCCAACGATTATATTATAAATAATTTAAGGATGACTTCTTGGATCACATACAAGTAGCATGTTTATAACAGATACAGATATAGAATTTTCTATAAATTGAGTGGCGCATAAATAAATTGCAACAAAACACTTACCAGCATAAATTGTAGTTTCATCTCGCTCTGGCATCATTGGTTCAAATGAAAATGGTTTGTTCATCACCGACACAGCCCCGGAATTGTTGATTGCCGTGGAAGAAGCCTAAAAACACATTTTTTGTTATATGCACTCATCGTACTTAACTGCAAATTCGGTAAATTGTAATATACATACATTCACTGAACCTTTATTAGAGTTATCATCATCGCCTTCCTCATCGCTGCTGAGAGTCAGTATAACCGGCTCCGTCTCGACAGTTCTGCGCCCACTTCTAGTTCTACCACGTCCTGCAGATGTTCCGGCACGTCCGCGTGCTAAGATATTGGGAATGAAGCCACTTGCCTTGCAACCAATGCGTTTATCATTTCCAGATTTGCCATGCGAAGTTGGATCAGTGCAACCTGCGTGAGCACCAGGGGCATTCGACTTCACGCATGGCACGCGTTTAGGAGGATCCACGAAAACACGCTTGCATCTGAAAATATAACAGTAGAATTGAAAATAAATAGCTCGCGTTAGGAAGAGTAGAAAAGTTTGTCAATCTCTCACCTTTCACATTTGGCGTGGTCATAACCACTAAGTCCGCAGCTCTGGCAAATTGCATAGTAGCCTTGTATGATTTTTTGAGGAGGTTCCTCTGCAGCCTTGCTAGCAGTAACGAGAGCTGCACTGTTTCCTGCGATTAAGGCACTTCTGGTTGCCTCATCCGCGGCACCTGCAGTATTTGCCAAACTATTTTGAATAGTAGGTGTAGTAGATGAAGTCGCCGCACCTTCCGCCACCGACTGATTGCCTGTAGAGGTTGAAGCATCAGTTCCAGATGAAGTAGCCGCAGACGCCAGACTGCCTCCACTCTCTTGCTGCTTGCTCATCTGCAAGCTCTGTTCCGCACGCGAGATCAGTTCGCTGGCGGACTCCTGCACTGAGAAACCTACAGTGACAACAAAGTCGATGTTTGCACCAGGATTCTCCACGCAACGAATTGTGGTACTGCTATCGAATGGTACACCAACCTGTTCCAGCAAATCTTGCACGGTGCACGATTCGCGAGGCAGTGTGAATGTAATGAGGCGTTGTTCTCCAGAAGCCAGGATTACAAGCATCTTGGCACTGTTCCTATCCTTTTCAGCCATCTGTTGACCGCTGCGATTCTGCAGAACGTGCTGAGTCTGGATTTCGTAGTTGTTGTGGGATGTACGGTGAACTGAAGAGGAGGGGGTCTGCGTTGGAGAGTCAACCTGCGGTTGCTGTACCGTGGACATTTTTTGGGGTGCAACGCGTGCTACTGGTACCGTGGACAAAGTGCTCTGTCCAACTGTGGGCAGTTGAATCTTTGGAGCTGCCATCGAATTGGGTGTTGTGGTTCGCATGGGCACGGTCGCAGGTTTTATGGGCCCTACTATGTTTGCAGGTGCTTGTTGACGTTTCTTGTACTCGGCCAAAGTCATGCACGTTCCGTTCTGAGTCCTGACGAGCCGGTTGTCATCATCAATATTCTCCTTAGTGTAATAAGTCGTAAGTGTAGTTGTGTTGACTGTATTATTTGAAGCCCCTGAGCTAGAAGCTGATGCTTTTTGTGGTTCTTGTCCCTTCTTTACGACGACAGCTTGAATGCTCTCCTCTAGATCTAGGTCAAAATTGCCGCTGCTACTTCCAGAGGGCGATGCATGTTGAGATTGTGGTGGCGTTTCAGGTGGTGAAGTGCGGAATCGTGGAGCACCTTGAGCGGTGATGGCCACTTGGCCAGGGCTCTGAGGTACTGGTCTAGATTGAGACTGTACCAGTTGTAGTTGCTGTTGGGCAACGCCACTGGAATCGATTACTTGTGTACGATATATTTGCTTGACTTGTCCTTGTGGATTGATACTGGTAATTGTTACGTTCTTGGCAGGTGCGGTGCTCATCTGTTGACAGTGCTGACCTACATTTTGGACGTTTGTAGGACTTGAGTTGGGCGCAGCCAACGCGACACCCCCTCTAGCTGCCGCATTTGCAGCCCCTCTACCGCGAGCCCCACCTCTAGATCTTGGAGAGCCGGTGGCCGAAGCAGTTGTGCGTGGACGTGGCGTTTTCAGAGTTTGGCCGCCAACTACTTGCGTTAATCCACCCCGAATTCCCCGCCCAACAGGCATCCTAGCGATCAGAGTAGACGAACCACCCATTGCTCCACGGGGTACTTTTGCGCGAATTGTGCCCCGGATACCGGCAGAGGCGATCAGTTGGGGCTGAACTTGCAAGTGTATCTGTTGCTGTGGTGCAGATTTCTGCACTTGTGGACTATTAACAGTTTGCACCTGATGGAAGACTACCCCTTGGCTAGAGTTGTGTATCTGTTGCGGTGGCTGCTGGCCCTGGGCAGTAACACGTGACGGCACTAGTCTTGCTTGGGCGTGCATAGGACTGGTCTGCAGTTGAATATGCTGCTGTTGCTGCTGTTGGTGCGGCTGCGGTGATTGCTGCAGTATTGTCTGCTGCTGAGATTGCTGTTGGGGCGAGTAAAGGATGCGATTCGGATTGTATATAATACGTTGCTGCTGTAGCGGCTGCCGCATGATGATCTCTTGATGCTGTGGCGATTGAATGAGCACCTGTTGACCGCTGGGTTGAACGATCACATGTGCATTGTTTAGAATCTGTTGGGTTTGCTGCGGGATGGGCGCTTGTGGTTGCTGTGTCTGCATTCGATAGACGATTTGTTGCTGCGGCTGTTGTTGCTGCTGCACCTGCTGAGGATGTTGTTGCTGCTGTTGAATAGTGTGCTGTTGAGCTTGATGCATCATTTGTTGTTGCTGCTGAATGTGTTGTTGGTGCTGTTGTTGAACATGCAGCTGTTGTTGCTGTTGCTGGATGTCTTGTTGCTCTTGAGTATGCGGCGAATGTTGGACAATGGTATTGGACTGTAATATTTGATCGGTAGTGTAATAGATCTGTTGTTGTTGTGACTGCTGTTGTGGCTGAACATGTTGCAACTGATGCTCCTGCTGTACCACCTGCTGTTGTTGTTGTTGTTGAACCTCTTGATGCTGCGGATCCTGGTGATAATGTTGCTGTTGAGCAACTTGTTGTTGATGGTCCATTTGTTGTTGATGTTGCTGTTGTAACATTACTTGCTGGTGCTGTTGTTGTTGTTGTTGAACAATATCATCGCCGATAATGAAATGAGTAGGCGCGGTTTGCTGCTGGTATTGCGATTGGTTGGACGCGGTTGTATGATAGACAACTTGCTGTCCATCATTTAGTAAAATTTGATCGTCCTGCAGTAATAATTGCTGCAATACACAAAGAGAAAAGAAACCGAAGCCATACAAACAAAAGCGTACGAAATTAAAAGAGGTCAAAATAAGAGATACAAATGATTACTATTCTTCATCCCAGATTCGAAGATTTATTTATAAAAATTTTCTTAAAAATATCTCTTTAAATCTATGAACCTGTGATCGATTGTGATTACTAACACCAACATCGTCGCTCGCCACATGAACTACTTGGACGTCTGGGTAGATCTGCTTCAGTTCATCAAAGTTCATCTGGTAGTACTGGGCCATTGGGAAATCTGCAAGGCGGCCGTTTTCGAATTTATTAATTATTTAGTGAGAGCATGCAACATAGTTTGCTACAACTTAAAACTAGTTTGCTTATGACTACCACATTAAATGATTATATTTTATTGCCAGCAGCACCATTCTTCCCAAACGTCATGCCGGACCGAAACTTTAGAAAACACATCAAACACATGCAGTTAGTTTCCGTAGAATGAGTGTGGGAAAATCGATCGCAAGGAATAAAATAAATATTTATGCTTATTCATTGTAGTATCTGTTGACCATGTCGGCAAACTATTCAGATACTGAGCCACCCACCGTAGACGACATCACAAGGAGTCGAATCGAATACATACAACAACGCACAAAAAAGGAAGTTTCAAGTGGAGAAATCAATTTTTAGGCCGAGAAGATCGTAAGGAAACTTGACGCAAATATTATCGACCTTCTCGGGCCTCGTAAAATGCAAACCACAGAATAAAAAGGTGGTGAAAATTTCACCCAATTCCGTTGGAATACGAAGTGTTGCAAATATGTATGCGTTGTCGATTCAATTAAACGTCATCATAAAACGTCCTTTTGTGACGCACAAACTAGTGTTAAGGAATTCTGCAAAAGACAGCATTTTATGGAAATGCTTTCTTTAACAAATAAGCGAAACTACATTAATGGCTGCTGGGCTCATCGGAGTATACGAATGACCGATACCGTCGATCATTTCACTCCTCTCAAACCACCACAATTGGCGTTGTGTTGACACCAGCGGTGAGCACGGTGGAGGGGGAAACACTGTGAACCTTGCAGCCAGGCGAAATTATACAATGAAAATTGAGCACAAAACTTACACCGAAGGCTCCAATTTTGATGTACGCCAAATTAAACTGTTGTTGAGCGTATGATTTTTAAGTGAACTAAGAACCTAGCATTTATGCGTCTCCACAAAAATACTATTAAAATGGGGTTCTGCGAGACTGAAAATCCACTTTACTGGCAAAAAATCAAATATGGCGTGGAGTGGTGCTGCTACGCTTTATCTTCCTCTTATTTTCGTTCTCAACCGAACTCTAAAGTGACAGCTGTTGCGAATAGTCAATAGTCCTCGGTGATGGTAATGCTTCGAACTTCGAACTTGCTTATCACTCCAACACGCCATCTGTTGAGTGACAGGGCGAGTTACATGCCACATGCTGTTCATTTTGACACTCGCCGATTCGTTGCTGCTGTTATCCCCGTTTGTTTATTTTGACTTTGTAAAAGAGTGGTACCACAACTGAACTGAACGTTATTTTATTTATGGTCCCACTAACGAAACTTAAATTTTCTGCCTTTACGCAATCGAAATGAATATTTCACAATAACGTAATATTTATTTTCAATTTTATTTTTATTCATTGATTTTTTCGACAAAACTATTTACACGGATTTCACTATATTTATTAAAACTTCCTCTATTTTAATCAACCGAAGCACGACGAAGTTTTGATTGTCTGTCATTGGATTGCGACGTTTACTTTAGTTGTTGGTTTTATTATGCACAATCAACGAAGCAAAGGTATAACTTATTGTTGTTGTTTTCTCCTATGTTACTGGTGGTGAAAATTAAATACTCAACATTCACAAGCCCTCCAGTGGTGAGTAGGCAAGTAATGGAAATTTGTTAAAATTCTTCAGTTTAAAAGCTAATGTGGCATAAATGAAGTTTTTCAATTTCAATATTTAATGATTAAATTAAGTTTCTAAGTTGCCGAGTTATGACTCTTTGGAGCTCAGGATTTTAGGAGAAAATGCCTTTTAAAACTAAAAACTAATCAACAATCACGCGATTTTCCCTAAACATTTTTTGCTTGAGGCGCTGTTTTCTTTCCTGCAAACTGCGAAACTCGATTAGGCCACGTTCAAAGTGCTCACTTCGCTTGGGAGCAATATGGTACTTTAACATGGTACTGCACTAGCTGCGTGGGTTCCCCGAATTGGCCCATATTGTCTATGAAACATTTGGAGAAATCCATGGAGAAAAGTTCGGATACCATCGCCGCAGTAAGAAAAAGAGTGGGGAAATTAGTAAGCACCATAAAAACAAGTTGCAGGCGTAGCTGATGGTTGAACTGCACAAGGAAATCAAAGTTATCTTTGAGTAAAGTGCGGCAGCGGCAATATGGTGAAATGCTTTCGGCTAGCCAAAAGAAGAGAATGCCTACTAGTGACTTTCTCCAAGCTAGAGGTTCGTGACAAGGTGATTAAGGCACATTTCAACTAAAAGATGTTACTGCTGAGTGATACTTCTTCTCACAACCGAGGTAGGATCTCGAAGAGTGTTCATCTTAAAAAGGAGTGCTACATACGAAAAACGCATAAAAATCCAGAGAGTTGCCGACTTAAATTACAATTTTTAATAGCGTACTGCCAGTTTTGTAACTCTTCTTGCACTTCATGTTATTAGTAGCAATAGCTTAGTTAATAACAACTATCAAATGTCAGAAATTAAATCGCTACACGCTGTGCAGATGGATGGAGCGTTAACCGACTCCAGCCATTACCTAAGTAGGAGCTGTGGTAGGCATAATAGGGTGCATAGTCTTGGGGTGGGGTGGCGATCTATATAGCGAACTATCTGAAGTGGTCCATTCTTGAATGTTCCCTTGACGTTTCAGACGTTGAGTACCTATTCATCAAGGTTACCGATTCATCGCGAATCGGTCACCATAATTGGGGTCATCTATCGCCCTAGGGGTGACCTAACTGAAATCGATGGCGTACTCTCCAGGATATCCAGCGAATATACTAATAATACACTTTTGGGGGATTTCAATGCCAAACTGAGATCGGTAGGTCGACTACACTTCTCTTTAACGGTTTCCAGTTTAACAACCTGTGTACAACCCAGAATTCGATATATCGGGGGGTTACCGGCCATCACTCGACATCTTTGTAGTTGGGTGATCGGGATAAAGTGATGATTGGAGACCTGAGAGCTTTGGAGACCAACAATGCTGATAGCAAATCAGCATAATTAGCATATCCAAACATGCACTTATTTTCTGTTCAATGGTCCATCGTTTAAGCCGTGCGAGTAATTCGTTTAAGTACCGCAACCTTTACAGGGTTAACAGCAGGCGATTATTGCTGTCGTGCCAGAATTTCTATTTCTATATCAAATTTCTATAATTTGAATAAGGGAAAAGGTGTTTAGGTGATGTCAATAGTTGGGCCGAATTTAGGCTTCGTAGCAAACATACATATGTAGGTTTGGAAGTCAGGACCAGTCTCTCTCAATTCCGAATCGCAATAGCTACTTCGGCACATTCCACGACTCGACAATAATTGGACTCAGAAGTGAAACTGTATTTCCAGAAAGTGATCACGCCTTTGCCTTTAGAAAGGTTTCCCTGAATGAGGTTATGTCTGTTCTTATGTGATTACCGTTCAATGTGGTGGGTCTTGATAATGTGCACCTCAAATTCTTAAAGCTGATCTTTCACGCCTTCGGGAAGCTTATTTCATGCATGGCCAAAACAATCCTTATATTTTCGAACTTTCCTCTGAAGTGGAAAATGTCCAAGATAATATTTATCCCAAAAGGCACATTTCAGCACTCCCATGCTTCTCCAAACTAAAGTTTAATGAAAAATCAGATCCTAGGTTTTCTAAACATCGATAACAGAATCAATATTTACCGAAATCAATCAGGGGAGAAGTTTAGCACGACCATGACACTGTTGGACATAATAGACGAAATTAGTCATAGTCTATATAAAAGGCGACTTTCATTTCTAATTACCGTCGACTTCAGCAAGGCGTTCAATCACGTCGCTGGGGCCCATACTATTTACTCTCTACATCAACGATCTTCCCACTTCTGTCACACACTCATTAGTACATATTTTTGCAGACGATGTTCAGTTGCTTTTATCGTGTGACCATGGGAAGGCCGAACGGGGGGCTTGAACAAATACAGATACAGAGGACCTTGACACTTTATCCAGATGGGATAAAGTTCCCATCTTCCAGAATCGAAGAAACTTACTCTCAAACCTAACAAAACGCAAGCCATGGTTGTTCGTCGTGGTTCCCTTAGTGAAAGGTTACCTTACAATCGAGAGATCAAAAGTCTGGGAAATTTTATTAATAAAGACCTCTCATAGGACAGTACTACCAGGTATCGCAAATTTGTAGTAAGGTTTACGGGACACTCAAGACTTTGTACCTCATACGGCATTTCTTACCTCGGTTAGAAGATTAAGTCTTTTTAAATTAATAATAGTTCCGCATTTCTTATACTATGCGAAGTCTATGGCGGACGCAGCCTTACATGTTGAGACATACTTAATGTTTGCGTTCGACAGTTGTGAGGTTCGTTTTTTCACTGCGTTTAAGATACAATGCAGTAACTTAATAAAACCAGCTCTTGGGATGGACCCGAACCATTCTTTGAATGCAGACTGCTACTCTTGCTTCTTAAAACTATTAAACATCGAGTTCCCTTGTATCTTTATGTTAAATGTATTCGCAGAGGCTCTAACCTGTTCTTGAATCCTATACTTCCCCGATATCACTCCTTAATTAGGGAACGTTCTGGCTTGATCAAAAAATTCTTTAATCAAAGGTAGGGCAGCGGACTGGACCGTGCAGCCGCTGAAGCTATAAACACCACTCAGGATGCAGAGTTATACCTGGAAAGAACATTCCGCGCTTTGTATTGCTTACATAGAGGAAAGAAAATATGAATACCTCTCCAAGGATACTCATAAAATTTAGGTACTTTTTATAGTTTCGGAGACATAGGTCTTAAGTTGTCCAAATTCAAAGAGCAATAGCTCGGAAACCAGACGAGAGCGGTTAAAAGTGATGTTGTTTTTGGGGTGTCCATGAAAAACAACAACAACAAACGAAAAAACAACAACAAATCGGAGGTCTGTCACCGTCCGCGACATATTCCCAATATACTATAGAGCAGGTCGTCGAAAGGAGTGCAAGTGAGAAAAAGGACTATATAGCAATTCGCTCCTATACTCTTTATATTGGATACTATTAAATATTGTTGAATTTTCAGCAAGAATGGTAGAAAACAAGATGGCGTCTCGCGCAGGTCCGTTATATTTTTTAGTTTTATTGTGACGTCAAATGACGTCACAGGTTTCTGTATTTGTCAGTTTTCTTTGAGGTGTCTACACACCTATTGTAACTATAATGCCACAAAAGTCGTCGAAAGACATTCTATGTGTTTACAGCAAAAGTTTTAATAGAAATTTTTGTAAACGTAGATCAGTAATGAAGTGAGCAGTTAAAGGGCTGTAACTCCTGGACGGACAACAACTGCTACTGTTTTTGGAGTTACCGTATAAAAGTACACCTATACCTCACTTTGCATCGGGGTTACGTTCCAAAAAAACACGACGCAAATTGAAATGACGCAAAGTAAATTAAGATTTTCTATAGCAAACCATGTAAAGATCGAAGATAGATTCCAGGGTTACGAAAATACATTAAAAACAAAAATAATATAACTCTGCCAATAAATAAATTGGAAAATATTTACCTTTTTTGTAATCAGAAACAACCCGTAAAAATTCATAGAAATTAATTATTCTCTTTTTTTAAAAGCACAAACCCTAATTGAAACGTTACAAAAAGCACAATATGAACACTACATAATTGAAACTGAACTCTAAAATTAGCAACACAAAATGAAAATAAAAGTGTATTAAAATTGCGTTGATTTTCAGTTAGAAAGGAATCCCTGAATTTGATGGCATGGCGCAATTAGAAACAAAAGTGTAGCCATGACTCACTTGTGATTACTTTCTCATAGCTCATTATCAAAATAAAATAAATCGCGTAGTTATTCCTTTTCCCTATAAATTCTAGGAAGTCACCTTTAACGCAATTACAAAATGTTCTCCAGTGGCCCTAATTATACCAAACTTAAAACCAACATTCGACTTTCCTTGAATAGGCTGAAATTGTTGGAAAAGAAAAAGACTGAGTTGGCTCAGAAGGCACGCAAGGAAATAGCAGATTACTTGGCCACGGGCAAAATCGAGAGGGCACGAATTCGAGTGGAACATATTATACGGTGAGTGTATCTCAATATTTCATAATATATTCTCTTCAATTGCTACTTTCAGTGAGGACTATCTAGTGGAGGCGATGGAAATAGTCGAGCTATTCTGCGATCTCTTACTTGCTAGGTTTGGTTTGATCACTCAGATGAAGGAATTGGATGAGGGAATAGCTGAGGCCGTTTCTAGTATAATCTGGGTGTGCCCACGTCTGCAAAGTGACATTACGGAATTAAAGGTGATTTCCGATATATTCATTCACAAGTATGGGCCACAGTTTGCAGAATACTCACGCACAGCTACCGGAGAGCATTACGTTTCCGAGAAGCTTATGCATAAGTTACAGTTGCAAGCACCGCCAAAGCTGCTTATTGAGAAATATCTAATTGAGATTGCTAAAAATTATGGCATTGAATATGAACCAGATCCACAAGTAATGAAGGACGATAATAAAGGTTGTAATAAAGGAATCGATAGACTAAATTTCTCTAATGATATAAATCTTTGCAGACCAAGAACATTATCTCATTGACTTATCGGACAGAAACAATCCAAATGGTGGTGGGGGTGCTGGAGTACCGCCGCAAATGGGTTTTATCGGTTATCCGACAGTACCACCGCTGCCAACAATGCCGCAGCCGCCGCCACAAATTAAACCTTTCAATTATCCGCCGCCTTTTGGTGGAAACGGCGGGGGTGGAGTTGCCGCAAGATCAAACTTTGGTTACAACATACCACCAAATCCGCCTCCTTCCGGTAGTGAGAAGAAGGATTTAAACATCAATACGAACTTTATACACGTGAGTGGGAATTCAAAAGCTTTAAAGCATACAAGCAGATAGTTTTTCTGTTGTAATCGTGTTTCCAAAATTTTTTTTTTCCTTAATAATTTGAATTATTTATATGGAAATGCATTTATGTATTAATATAGGACGCATCTAACAATTTGTCTGCATCCGC
Source organism: Myopa testacea (assembly GCA_949629155.1). Taxonomy (NCBI): domain Eukaryota; kingdom Metazoa; phylum Arthropoda; class Insecta; order Diptera; family Conopidae; genus Myopa; species Myopa testacea. The sequence goes on along the minus strand of OX451348.1, from coordinate 35,695,412 downwards.
TTCCTCTGCCAAAGGAAGCCCTGATGATAATGTTTCGGTATGTTTCAAATATATTGCATTTTGCAGATTTTTAATGTACATAGTTTCATCTCATTATTTGTACATACCTCAATTAAATTGTGTTCTTGCGTAACTAATACTCCATACTTGTTCAATGTGGTGTTGTTGGTTTAGTTTTGTAAACACTTTTCACGATTACAGAACATCCACAAATTTTTCATTACACATTCTGTTAATAATTTTATTCACATACAAGCAGAAAAAAATCATCAATCAGAAATCAATTTACATCAGTTTCATTGCGTACGTTTTTATTTAATAATATGTTGAGTGATAATCAGTATTTGTGTTGGTATTCGATATTCATTTGTATTCCGCCGCATCTTTGGATGATTATTTTAATTTGTTTTCGTTTGATTTGAATATAGAATGCAAAACCATATGATCCTCCGCCACCGTACTCATCAATTAATCCCTACAATTTGCAGGTAGATGCATAATAGTCGTCCGTTTTAATAATTTTGTTCACTTATTTTTTGCACAACTTGTCGATGTTTGTCGTTTATATTGATTTTAATTTCAATTTCTCATCTTTTGTAGGATTCGAATAAACCGAAACCGCAGCCCCGTTCAAAGCTCCCCCCACCGGCAGACGGAGCTGGTAGTCCCAGTGCTCCACCCACTTATCCCGACATAGCAAACCTACCCAACGTCCCATCCGATTTGCCAGACATTCCAAGCGATGACAAAAATGCTAAGCCCGATAATGATGATGAGATAGACTTCGATGATTTGTCACGTCGCTTTGCCAACTTGAAGAAACGCAAATAGATGTATTTTTATTTAAATACAACACGCAAATAGAAGTATTTTATTTTAATTTAAGTTTTAAAGATTTGTTTGTTCTGACGCATGCATGCTTCCAGAAGTGCACTACATATACGCAAAAGCTTGGAGTTCTTTGTATTATAAAAAAAATGTTATTTAATTGCCAAACATATTAATAAATGTTTTCTGTTAAGAAATTTAGCTAGAATAAAAGGAATAATCAGAACATTTCCTCGCTCTCGACTACCTCTTTAAGTTCCAACAGCTCTACCAAACCCTTGCCTTTGGTCTCGTTGCGTACCAATTCGTCGATGGCACGATAGTTGCCCGGGTCGATGAGCAATGTCATATTTAATGTGGCTTCTTCCCAAACTTCGTGCTCGACACTATTTGCCAATTTTGCGATGGCGTCCTTCAATTTAACGCCGTCTTTACCATTAAATGAGACACGGAGTTTCATACGTGAACGCTCGATTGGCAGATGCTCCTTAAGCAATTTAATTGCATCCAAAGTCTGTTGTTTGGTATTTTTATTCATCTTTACAGAGAAGTGGGCATCTTTAAGTGATTTTTCTATCATGGTTGTGGTATATGGACGATGTGTTTCTGGGTTCACGCATAGCGCTGCGACGCCGTTGACAATGCTGTTTAACTGATTGTCCAGTACGGAATGGCGTTCTTTCTCGGAAATCTGCAGCTCTCCTTTGGCCAATATAACTTTGCATATTTCTGTTTCATCGGAGTTGCCAAAAGCCTTGATTAATTCGTCCTTCTTTGCAGCTTGGCCTTTGGAGACATTTGTAAAGACCGTGTGTGTTTGAAGCACTTCGTCGATATCCTTTTCACTGCAATAAATTTAGAGGAAGACCGATAACATTAATGTTGGGATTGATATTCTAGTTGGAGTGAAATACGTACGCATTGCTGCGCCATGATAGCACCTTGTTTTTATAACAAGCGATTTCAAAACGTTTACCACCCTTCTTTAGACGAACTATTGCAACGTTTGTGAGGCGTATTTGATTTGTCGGCGTAAAAATTTTGGACATCTTAAGATAATCTGCAAGTTCTGAAAAGGATTGGAAAAATTTTCTATTGTTGAATTGTTATTGAATAAACGGCGGTTTCTTCGTCGGTTTCCTGTACGTTCTCGTTTCTTACATGACGGCTGATATTAAAATCCGATGTGATGAATATGACAGCAAAGTCAAAGGTGTTGCGTTCGAAAGCAAGATTTAATTTTGCCAACGTAAAAACCAATAACATTTGTATAAACATTTTAAATATAAGGAACAAGTAGAATGTAGGTAATTTTTTTTCCGGGAGGTAGTCGTGTCGAAGTTACGATTATTAATTGGTATTAATTAAAATTAGATACCTACTAAACCATATGTGATAACTGGACCAAAAAAAATTATTGTAAAGCAATTTTTTTTATTTAAAAATTATATTATTGTATAGTATACTACATATGTATGTACATTTCTTAGGAATTATTTCGACTTTTGTAGAACTTGGTCTTAAAACAACAGTTTTTTATTAAATGAATACATTAAGAAAAAAAAGTATAGCTTATTTTTATAACTTACACTTATTATTACGTTACAGTTTGAGGTTATAATTTGTCTATCCATGTGTAACGCATAGAACCAGACATGAGAGGTATAGGAAAGTATAAGTACCCTGCTGCCCATTTCTCCCATCGCCTGCAGCCTAGAGACGTCATTTGGACTCATCGATGACAACGAGACCGATCCGGCCGGACTAATTGGAGTGTTGGGAGAGATGTCTTCTGACACGACCCCTTGACCGACGTACTACGACCCTCTATTATTACGCACCGGAATTTCAAGTGGAAAAAAGCTCTCACGTAGAAATTTGCGATGGTACACCTCTGTTTTGATTCTTTTCTCTTGAATCAAGCTACATACGCGGTCTCTTGGGACCGCAAGCCCTCTAAACCTATCCTAAATGCTGAATTATTTTATTATGAAGGTTGAAAAAATGGTTGGGAGACCCAAAAAGGCTCTCTTGTATTTCTCTTGTATTTACAATTTTATTTGATTCCATAAAAATTAACAAAAGCGATAACAAATATTTATATGTTTGAGTATTTTTGAATTTTTACCTTTTGAATACATATGTAACTCAATATATAGTCGTCAGTGTTTATTAATGGTTCCCGTTTCTGCACTTCGATACGAAAGATACAATTTTTTAAATTTGATTTGAATGATTCTACCTTTCATATCGAAATGAAGAATAAGAAGCCCCTCAAGTTTTTAACGACAAACATATAGTTGTATATGTATTAAAAATCATACAATATGTTATTTTGTTATATTGCCGACGATATTCCCCTCATTTCAATATATTCCCCTCATTTCAAAATCAATCAATTAAAAATATAAAATCAACCAATATCAACCATTTATCGTCATTGAAGCCCCCACTCCCCTTTTAATCTTCGAAAGGCTCTATTGTGCATTCGGTCTCCTCCGAAGGACATGTGCAGCATTCCATCTCTTCTTCTTCCTCATTTTCATCATAGGTAATCCGTAGAGTTTGCTCGGGTTGGGGTGGTTCTTTGTAGCCCGCGTAGGCGGCGGCGCGCTGTTTAATGATTTCTTGGATGATGGCTGTTAGCAGCTCGCGTGAGTCCACAATTTGACCGACTTCTTTAGCCACTTCGGCGCTCAACCATGGACAGATGGTCTTCATGAGTTTCTCCTTCTTAGAGGCGTCTGAAGCCGGCTCAAGCTTATCCAGGACTTCAGGTAGCAAGCTGGCGATGTGGCCCTGTAACAACTTCGCTGCGGTCACACCCTTCTGCATCTCATCGTCCAATTCCTTCGCAATGGCGTCCTGGCGTAGGCGGCGCTCCTTCTCGGCCAGCAGACGGATCTCCTCGGCTTCCAGGCGACGCAGCTCGGCGAGTTCAGCTTCTCTACGCGCAAGGAATCTGTAACGGAAAACAACGAAAGGACGTATATGGCGAAAGCAAAGGCGAAATTCCTTAGCGAAAACCTACTCGTCTTGCTTCCTACGCAGTTCAGCGATTTCTCTCTCGTGGGCTACCTCAAGCATACTCTGTTCAATGCAGGCATCCACAAGTATATCGATGATGGGCTGTGCTTCGTAATCGAAGTGGAACAATTCGCCTTCGCCGATTTCGGTGCACACATCGACACCCACCTTACCTGGTACGTAGTAAGCTGTGGGCGGTAGCTCGAGGTACAAATCGGTTTGCGTATCCACGTTACAATCCTGTGGCCTTTCGAACAGATCTTCGAGATATTTGTCGGTTTGTATGACCTCATGGCAACGACCTTTGACGGGCGGCGGAGTACCGATTACATTACGCAGATTTCGAGATTTTCTACGCAAAGCATGATATCGACGAATTTCGGCGCCTTTATCGAAGGGATCACTATCGGCCTGTAAATGTTCATATTTCAATAAGATTTGAAAGAAATTGAAAGAGAAAGACCCAGATTATTTGAATACATAATAATGTCTTTAATAATAATACCAAATAGATTTTGATTAAAGACCTCTTCGTATTAGGATGTTCTTAATTATCATAGCGTCAACTACTAACGGAGAAGTTGACGTGACGAACATTTTTATTCGTTGGCATCATTAATTCTAATTAATTGTTTATTATTTATACACATGCAACACCGGACTGACTGGAAGTTTTCGCTTCCTTTTTCTTACCAGAATTGCCTCTTTTGCGAAAATAGTACCTCGTACTACACGTCGATCGTGCATGACATTCTTATATGGCTCCATTGGCGTCTCTCTGCAAACGAAAAAGAATAAAGAAGAACAAGGAAAATGAATTATGTTTTAAAATCTGCAATTAAAAATGTTATACCATATGTATGTATGGTATATAAACAGTTATGGTAGATGGTTCCATATGTAGATGACCTGTTAAAAGGTGTTAAATTCAAAGCAAGTGCTGGCCACTTAAAACGATAAATTAAAAATTACACGTAATACAGCATTAAATACATAATACGTAAAGATATACATATTAAGTACATGAAAATGTTTCAAATAGATTTTCTTTCATTAAAGTACTGAAGTTTAAAAACCCGCTATAAAGTATTGGTTAAAATAAGTCTATGCTTCCTAATATTTAGACCTCGTATGATAAGGAATGCAGAAGATCTGGAAAAGTTTAAGCTTAACGAAGAATATAAGTAAATAAGCAAATTCAAGTTCGTTATCGGTATACGTACATATACCAAATCAAATCGGTGTACCATGTCGAGTGTATTATTGTTCGTTGAGTTTATTAGAGTTGCTGATTCCTACTCGTTATCCAATAAGACGGGTATTATATGGTACATAATATATTCGAAAATATCCGATGTATTGTATTATATTGAAAAGATTCGTAGTTGACCCCCAACATTTAACTTGTGTTAAATACGCTGTTTATGTGATTTTGTTGTGGAATATTTTAGTCCGTTGTTGAACTGTGATAAATTTGACCGACGTCAAACGTCAAGAAGAACCTGAACTCGTGACCTATCGTAAATGGTAATTCTTTTATTCTCTTTCTTCTTACATTCCATAGCATAAGTTGTAACATTGTACGAGTAGTTAACAAAAGCACCGGAAGGTAACCGGAAGATATGAGGTACAGTGGGGTCAGTGTGCTGTTGACCAAAGGAGCCACTAAGGAGTGGGTAAAAAGAGTTGCTGGTTGGATATGCAAGAGAAAAGCAATTTTTTGAAAACATTATTAGGCGTTTTCATTGTACAGGAGAGTCATGAAAATGTAAATATTATAAATAAAGCAATAACCTTAATTCGATTTGCAAAAAGGTGAACTTAAAGTAAAAAACCTGTAGGAATGAATTTTATTTCAAAATAAATTTTCGCGAAAAATTATTAAAGTTTGTTGTTCTAGAGATTTCGGCATACTGCTGTTTAATTTAACTATTATTTTTCTCATATTATTTATTATCTTGAAGACCAGGTACTGGAGTCACTTTCATGTGGTGTGTACACACGTTCATGTGGTGCATATTTAACACCGTTAGAGTGCGTGGCAATTTGTTGGAAAAGCATTTTAAAATAGTAAAATTATTTGACATACATTCGCCACTTCAAAACAGATTTTCATATTTACTCGTACATACTCGCATGTATATAAATAACCAATTTACTTTGTTCTAAAATTTATTATGACTTCATTCCGATGTATTATAGACACCCACCCACACACACACAAACACTATTATCTTCTGTTTATTTTTAGTTTGTTAAATTTTTTAAATATTCTTTATAAATATACACACACACATATATACTTTTATATATGCATTTGTACTAATATTAGTCTGGCGTGTAATGCTTTTCATTGCTTTATTCTAACGAAATCATAAATAATTAAACTTCATTCTTGCTTTTTTTGTTGATCAATTTGCATGATATTTTTTACTATCCTATTCAGATAATGAAAAAACCGCTAACGAATTATATACTCTATACGAAAACTAGAGCCTTTAATTTTGAATTATTGATTTGTTGGAGTAAAGCGCAAATGTTGGATGTTAAGTTGCAAAATTTAAACTTATAACGGTATATGCTAGTACATTTGATCACGTTGATTATGCCTTATCCCCAATTTCGACCAATGTGTGTATATTATACTAGTACCCTACTTTATCTTTAATGCGATAGACATCCTTTTAGTCATCTCAATTGATACTCGTATATTATTATAGTTCGAAAGGTGAAGGTTATAGGTGAAAAGATAAATGCCCTCGGATTCCAGATATATTTAAATCATTTAAGAAATTTGCTTATACAGTGCTAGCAATTGGAACATTTGAAGAGAGCTGGAACCTTTTATCATTTTAAGTTTAGGTGAGAGGAAGAACGACAAAGAAGCCTGTGTTGGCAAAAATAGCTTTTAAAAAACCTTCCGAGGACCTTCTTCAATCAGAGACTAGATTAACCGTCACTGCTGTAGCGTTCTCTATAATGAATATAGAAGAGATGAAGGGAGATCTTATAGTTTCGATCTAATGGTTTATAATCTAAGAGACTGTATTAAAGCGATGATGGAATTGAGTTTTCATTTATGGGTCCTTCAACTGGGCTCTTGAGTATTTATGGGTCAACTTTCAGTATGCCATTAAATGTACATGTAGTAGATATTTCAATCGTGGAAACAAAGACCCGCGATATTTATGGCATAAATACATAAATACACATTTATTTTCTCTTTGATATCCACCTAGAAACGCTTAATGGAAAAACATAAGTAGGAGCACATGAACATGAAGTAACATCTGGTAACCTATCCAGGTTTCTACAGCTACTTTTACCGACTACAGTTAAACATCCGTTCGTTTAGCTTTGGTTCGCTTGAAACCTTTTAAAACTAGAAGCGGAAATAGAAAAGACGAGGAAAAAGAAGAAGAACAAGAGCCGAGTGCAAAGCTAATTCTAATTCTAATTTTTTTTAATTACCTTTTTCCTCTACGCAGTGGGATTTGTTTGTGGGTTTTGCTCAATTCGCCGTACAAAGGCGTTTGCGTGCTGTCGCCCGTCACTTTGGCATACGTTGTCCCTCCATCATCACCACTACCACCATCAATACCACCACCACCACCAACACTATTGCCATCACCTACACCATTACTAAGCCTAATACCTTGCACCCTAAGTGGGCTGGTCGAATTTGTCGTTTGCGTCGTGTATTTGAGGTCCTTATCATCAGAACCGATCGGAGAGAAGTTGTTGTTAGTGTAGTTGTAGTTGCTGTTACGAAGCTTGTCCTTGGAAAACGAAGAGGTCTTTTTATTGTATTTGTCCCCCGGTAGAATGGAGTTCTTGATGTTGTTGGTGAGGTTGTTGCTTTTGCTTTTATTGTTGTATGGCTGTTCGTTGTGGGTACTGTAGCTGTAGCTGTTTCCAAGAACTACCGGATGCGAGGAGTACGCGTATATTCGGCGTCGTAGTGATGAGGGCAATGGTGCTTCCCTCGCCGGCGGTAAGAAAATCCCGGTCGGTACCGTGGTAATGAAAAGTGGACGCTTGTAACTTGTGACCGACTGCTGATTGTTAGCCTAAAGAAATGATTGCATGATGCAAGAGAGCGGAATGAAATAATTTTGAGTTGTGAGTGTTTAGTTTTTTTACTTTGAGTCATAAATTAGCTCGCGTGCATATTGTTGTTGTAATTATTTAAAGAGTAACGTTTTAATTCTAAGAGTGGAAAATTCCGCTAAAACATATGATGAAAGTTTTTATGGACCGTAATAATGAAGGAAATTCCTTTCTTTTTTCTAATTCTTTAATCAAATTACAAATTTTACTATTTTTAGCGAAATATTTCCATCTCCACTCAGTGACTCTTCAGCCTTTCGTAGGTCTTTATTTAGTCTTTAGTCTCTACAAGGTCTCTTTTAGTCTTTAGGGTCTAAGAAAAGCCTACATTTTTGAGAGAAGTTTGTGACTTCGTCCACGGATCCTGCGATGATTCTCTCAAGTGTAAGAAACGCAGTTTCCTGTTTAACTCCTCGGCGAAACTTCGCTCATCCCTCAACCCGACGCCGTTCATCCGCAACTGTTTGCCATACAGCGTCACAGACGATTGCGATCCTTGATGGCGCGATTGGTTGATGCTCGCCGAATCGGAGTCATTTCTGGGCAACGACTCAGGCTGCTCGGGGCGTCGAAAGGGGCGCACTATGGCGTTCGGTTTGGACCCGTAGGTTGTGGCTAAGTCGTCTAAATTCAGCACCGTGAACGAGGTGATCGGACTGGATTCGGAGAGATGATCGTCGACTATACTGAAATGGGTGCCACTGCTGCCGAAACGACTGGCCGTGTATGCGGAGGAGAAAGAGAAATTCTGGGGGCGTTCCGGAGGATCCGATGCGTCGATGCTGGGTGCGGTGCTGGGGAAGTGCTCTGGAATAGTGTTGAGGACGTTCTCGGCTTTGTTGGTGGTGTTTTGCATTATTTATTTATAAGTTTATTTATTGGAGAGTTTTTATTGCAGTTATGTCCACTACAAAATGTACACATTTTAATAAAATGTTGCAAAAGTCGCGTGTCCATTATATGGTCATTATTTCTTTGCACTACAAAAACATGGAAAAAAAAAACCACCTCACGAAATGTTCATGCCGACAATGTTATGGAATCAATAATCTTTGTATATTCACTTTGTATTTCTATTCACTGACTAACTGAACGAACCGGACGGCGAAAACATGTCGCAAGGACGACTCCTCAGTGACTGAATGACCAAAACATACGAAGAGCTTTGAGTGTTTAAACAGCTGAAAGTGGTTCTAACGAGGAATAGCAGAAATGGTCAACAGCAGAAGTGGTGCGGACCAGACGAGTGTCCCGTCCGTTCGGGAGGTCGGCTGTTGGGTGGTTAAGCTTAGACGGGTTAACAGCTGTTAGCAATGTTGGTAAGAAAAAAGCTATCACGGAGGGAGCGACAGAGAACGGACCGAGAAAGAGAACAAGAGAACTATAAAGAAATCCTTTTGGGTTAGAAGATTAACGCGGGGTGCGGAGGATGTACTCAGAGGCCGGTACATTGTTGTTTTTATAACACAACGGTTTATTGGTTGTATAAGACTTGTATTTCTTATTGTGGACTATTTGAACTTTTATGGGAATACCTATCATAAACTTAAGTACTACAATATATCAAAGTATGGATCAGAAATAAATTTGAAGTGAAAATATATTCGAGTTAAATTGCTAATTTGAGGCTATTAAAAGGTTTTACGGTTTTTTAATGAATGACCATACTTATAAATTAATGTTCTTTATAGTATATTAAAGATTGCACGAGAGTTACTAAAAAAATTCTTTGAAACTTCTTAGTTGTGTAATTAATAAGTAATAATTACTAAAACATTTGCTAAGTTATTCATAATATAAATATACAATACAATAACACGATATTCTGTTTATATTAATATACTATGTATATATTGTTTCTTTATGGTTTGTTTAATATTTTTGATCAGTGTTCAAAATGAGAGTCAACCGAATTAATTTTTTTTAAACTTATAAATTCGATTTGTTCGAATATTAAAAGATATTATCAGGAAGAGGTGAAAGATTTATATATATACAACCGTAGCTATCGAGACACTAACAATTCTTTTAGACCACTTGTAGTTCCTTTTAATGGCGTTATAAATTCATATTATATAACAATTAAACATGCGTTTGCATGAGAAGCTTTTTTGTTTTTATTTTAATCTTGGAAAACAGCTTTGACCTTTCTTTAGACTGCTTTGTGTCCTTGGCTCTCATCTAGAGTCTTATATTTGGAAACATACGTATAAGTATGTAGATAGGACTCATTTAATTAATCTACGTAGCTTCGTTAGTTGGAAAATAGAGAATAAAGAAAGACCAACAAGCTTTTATGAAGTTTTAAGTAAAATAATCCTTGTTATCCTTTAATTCGATAGCTTAATTGGTTTTTTCTGCTAAAACTTAATATTCTTGAGTTAACAAGTTAATCAGGAAATATTGTAGTTTATATAGATATTTTTCATTATAGTTTTATTTTTGTACTTGTACAGTATTAAGTACATAAATAACGGGGTGTTAGTTCTTGCTGTGATATACATATGTATATATCCGATACAGTGGCGTAGCGTGGGGGGGAGGGGGAGGGGCCCCGGGCGGCAGAGCTATCGTGGTCGGCCGAAGTGGATAGTTGTATATGCGGAATATTTCTAACCGGCTCCGGGTGGCAGAAATTCACGCCACGCCACTGATCCGATATACACTGAAGGCTAACAACGTGTCCACGACGAAGACAACAAAGTCCACAAATATTTGAATTTAACTAACTTAAGAATGTGTGTAGTTCTGTGTCTCACTCGACAGTGAACTTTGAGTTGCTTTATGCGGACAGTGAGCCACCGATAGATAGATATATATCCATACAGCCATCTATTTACTAACTGGAAAGGTCGAAGAGGTTACTTAAGTTCGAAATTCTAAGAGAACGAGAATGTATGTATATGTTAATATGCATGAACGTTTTTAGGTATAGGCGTAATAAAATACATACATATGTATGTACATGTAAGTATATCTACACCTAAGAATTATCCGAAATAAATTTGTTCGTTATAATTAAAGGCTGGCAAATTTTAGTTATGGTAAAAAGGCCAACGAAAGTCCAGTTTTTCCTACATCTTATTCAAATCATTTGCCGAAAATTTTTTAAATTTTACTTCATTTAAAAAACTAAACCTAACCACTTCTTTGAACCTAAGCCCTTGCCCTTGGCCTATGAGATAAGGATGGACTCACTAACTGAATCGAGTATATAAACCGTGTTTGTGGAATTGAGTTACAACAGAAAACTCAAGATCCTTTTTTATTAAATTCAATCCACTGTTGGTTGTAAAAATATATACGAAAAACTACCCAGAAGTATTTTCTGTCATTTGAACCATGACCATGACCATGACTTTTGTTGACCATCACAACGATTGAAGTTTTCCATTTAAAGAAATACACTTGGTCATGATTTTATTGCATCAAAACGATTATGATTAATAAAAAAATTACATGTTTTAATGTTATCCACTCACTTTTTTGATTTGCGGACTGTTTTAGACTCCCAGGCTTTGGGCTGTGTAGACCACCAAAATTTTTGTTTACAGGGTGGTGCTGCACACATCGATTCCCACTTCAGCTCAATGTCGGTGGCTTCGACACGTAGTACGGGCAGGACGGGTTCATTGCGGCGGCGGACCGGCGAAGTTCGTCTTTTGGGGCGGGATAGATCCCGACGAACCGGTGGTGGTTTCTTTGACTTTTTTACTTCGGTTGGCATTTCGATGGTGTGAAACTACACGATGATTAAAGGCACGCTTTTACAATATATACAAATCTACAACAAAATTCTATAAACATCAACGCTAACATATGCGCGATATGAGAAATAAATTCAATAAAAGGAATTGTAAAGCCGTTGTTAGATCTAGCCGAGAAAATAAATTTTTCTTTAATTGAAATTTGGCAGAATTTTCATAATTGATTCGATTCTATTTACTATCGTCTGACTTCGGTTGTTGTTTTGAAACATTTCGGTGAGTGTGTTTTTGACTTTGATCTTTTGTTTTTCGGTGGTCTTCTCGTTGTATTGATTTTGTTAGACACAATTGTGTTGAATATTCACTTCATTAAAATATTATTTTTGATAGTGTTTATTATTTATTATTTAATACAGTTTTATTGTAATTATTAGCTAATGAAAACGAGTGTTGATACGAATTTTATTTTTGTTTATAAAAAACGGCTTAAAAAGATACGGGAAATTTTTGGCAGAATCTGTTGCAACACGTTTTGGTAAATAGAATGGAACCGATAAATAAATAACAACAACTTCTTGTTTCCATCGTAATGTTGTAGAAAGTTTTACCTTGTTTTGTTGTTTTTTTCGAAAACTGAAATGTTTCGCATTCAGAAGGTCACATTGATTGGTTTAATATTTTTATACATTTAATACAATTTTATTGAAGTTATATTTTCTTGTTTATTTATTATTAGTTTATTACTAAAATTATTTGTGTTGCTAATAAAATAAAATGATAATAAAATTCTTCAAAAATTTAAAAAGATGGCGTATGTACAAGATATGGCTGCCATACTCGTGCAATAACACGGTTTGAGTCTGTGCTACTAACGAAGCCGAAAAGACTCTTCTCGGCGTTTCTCAAATAACTGCAGTGGCAAATAAAAATAACGTTTCTAATGGTTTTTGACACAGCCTGTTCAAAATAATACTTGATAATTACAAATACTCACGAAATTTTAGTAAATTGAAGAAATTCTCATCATTGACTATTATCACAGAATAAACAGTATACAGAATGCGCATGTCGCCCAACGAAGCAATCTGAATTATGGGTGCGGGCCGAAAGCAATAGGGGGACAACAAAATTTGGTTAACAGAGCTTTGTCGCTGTTAATTTGTCGGGCGACGAAGTTCTCTGCTGTTATTAGTTAGGCAAGTTTCATCAAAAGAGCGAGTTCAGTGCACACTCTACCAACAAACACACATGATATGAGAGTGCTGTTTCTTTTGTTCACGTTCGTTCGAAGATCTTTCCGAATGAGTATGAAGGGATCGGAAGATCGACTTTGTTTCTTTTATTTTGCACTAACAATGCTAGCGAATATGCGTAAGAAGAGATAATCGATGCAGCACTCGTATGTCAAGCAACGAGCATATATTCGTAAAGAGATTGCATGAAACATTTGTTGCCGGCAACATCGTGATTTCATGTGTGAAGATTAGAGCCGCTGTTAATTAGCAGGACTTAGCACTGTAAAGAACAAAACATCTCTGTAAAGCAGAAAACCGAAGATAAAAACGAAGTTCTTTACAGAGTACAAAACTTCCATTGTATTCTGCGCTGGTAGCAAAGCAAAATTGGATGATCTACTAATGAGTGAGTGGTTTGGAAGATCTTTTCTAATGAGTATGAAGGGGTCGTAAAATCGACTTTGCTTCAGTTATTTTGCACTAACAATGCTAGCGAATATGATGAAGTGTGAAAGAAAGAATGGATCCATTCGTGGAGTACAGCGGGTGATGCGAAGAACGGTGAGATTTGTCTTCTTTTGCTTGTCTTACAATAACAAAGCATGTGCAGCCGTCCGTCCGCCTGAAATCGTTTCAAATTTTTCATTTTATGGTTTTTGAAAGAATGTTTGTTTTTGGTAGCTTTGTTCTGCTTCTTTTTCGATGCCCAAGCTTTGTAAAGCGCTGGCACGATTTACGTTCCGAGCATAGCGTGCTGTTGAAGAATTTGTTTTTGTACAGAAGATCTATTTAGTCGGCATATCAACAAATTGAATACGTTATACGAGTAACACTAAAATATTAATGGAAGCAAACTTATGGAAATATTTATATTATATGTCTGTGGTAATACAAGGTTTAATTTGAAATAAATCTACTACAGTCTAATAGCCCCGATGTCATTAGTAATACTTATTAAACATTATTTTACAACACTTATTAAGTAACATTATATAAATTACCATACATATATATGAAGCTAATTTTTATTACTTATTATTATATTATTTTTCCAAAAGTCTTCGCAATTTTACATCCGCCATTGATCCAGGTTTTGTTCGTTTTTTTGGGGTAATTTTCTCGGTTTCTTTCTATTTTAGCCACTTTGACTATTTTCGAATTAGAATGGAAATTAGATATTTCAAAATTTGCTTAATGTGGCCAAAACAATTCTCATTTGGATTAAACCATCTCGGGAAAGAAACGTTCGAAGAAAGATCTTAACACAACATTTCTGTATACAAAAAACTACAGTGAAACGCAACTTTATTTGCAAAACCCCTCCGATAACTTTTTTAATACATGCTTACAGCACTTTGCGATTTGTTTTAAAAAAGCTCTTTTTTAAAAAAAGTTGTCATGAGTCGCATTTGCAAGAAAAAATTATACAAGAATTACTTATACAAGAAAATTATACAAGAATCAATAAGTATTACTAATGACATCGGGGCTATTAGACTGTAGTAGATTTATTTCAAATTAAACCTTGTATTACCACAGACATATAATATAAATATTTCCATAAGTTTGCTTCCATTAATATTTTAGTGTTACTCGTATAACGTATTCAATTTGTTGATATGCCGACTAAATAGATCTTCTGTACAAAAACAAATTCTTCAACAGCACGCTATGCTCGGAACGTAGATCGTGCCAGCGCTTTACAAAGCTTGGGCATCGAAAAAGAAGCAGAACAAAGTTACGAAAAGTAAAATTCTTTCAAAAACCATGAAATGAAAAATTTGAAAGAAACCCTGACGGACGGACTGCTTCACTTGATGTGTTATTGCAAGAGAAGCAAAAGAAGACGAATCGCACCGTTCTTCTCATCACCCGCTGTACTCCACAAATTGATCGATTCTTTCTTTCACGCTTTACTTGGCTTCCGAGTGCTGGATCGATCTCTTCTTACGCATATTCGCTTGCATTGTTAGTGCAAAATAACTGAAGCAAAGTCGATCTTGCGAGCCCTTCATACTCATTAGAAAAGATCTTCCGAACTACTCTCTCATTAGTAGAGCATTCAATTTTGCTTTGCTACCAGCAGAGAATACAATCGAAGTTTTGTACTCTGTAACTAAGTTCGTTTTTATCTTCGGTTTCCTGCTTTACAGAGATGTTTTGTTCTTTACAGTGCTAAGTCCTGCTAATTAACAGCGGCTCTAATCTTAACACATGAAATCACAAATGTTGCCGGCAACAAATGTTTCATGCAATCTCTTTACCTATTTATACTCGTTGTGTCAAGTAAAGTGTGAAAGAAAGAATCGAACAATTTATCGTGTACAGCGGGAGATGAGAAGAACGGTGCGATTCGTCTTCTTTTGTTTCTCTTACAACAACAAACCATGTGCCGTCCGTCCGTCTGCGTTTGTTTTCAATTTTGCATTTTATGGTTTTTGGAAGAAATTTTGCTTTTCGTAACTTTGTTCTGCTTCTTGTACGATGCCCAAGCTTTGTAAAGCGCTGGCACGATCTACGTTGCGAGCATAGTGTGCTGTTGAAGAATTTGAATAGACAGATGATCTACTTTAGTTGGCATATCAGCACATTGAATACGTTATATGAGTAACATTAAAAAGGGTTACTGGAACCTTGTTATAGGGTTAAACGAATGTTTTTTAAGAATTTGAAATAACACGAGATAGAAAGAAAATATAATTCTGTTTATAAACATTTTTTGTAACAATTCATAGATTATCAATATTCTATGCATTTTTCTCATGATTTCTTCTTTTTTTACACAGTAGTTTTGTTTTAGAAAAGGAAAAAAGTGCTAGTCGACAATTTTTTAGGAGTTTGATATGCCTGCGAAACACATTCCTACATCTTCCTTGTGTAAACATATATATCTGTACAAACATATTTATTGTACGAGTATGTGTGTACATATTTATAGTACAATAGAAATGCTGTAGGAAAAAGTCGACTGAGCAACGATGAAACCGAATGATGACGAAGTTGCCGTCGGGAAATGTTGATCAGCTCACTCGGTTCTGTTAGAAACACCAAACGAGTTGAACTTTACAGAAACAAAGGCTGTTAAATGCTGGTCGTAATATTATTAACAGCGGACGTAATGTTAAGTTAACAGTGGTCGTAATATTGCGACCACGGAACAAAAGTTTTTTTGTATGAGATGCGCATTCTGTATACTGTTTGTTCTGTGCTATTATAAAGGGTAAACGCAACACGAAAGCGTGCAGTGTTGCAGGTTTATCAAAAGAGTACTGCGTGGCGAAATCCACAATTTAAGGAAATTGTTTGCATTCTGAGGAAAAATTAGTTTTTATTAATTATCATTATTATTAAACAATGTATGTTTTTAAATGAATGAATGTGATTTTGATAGTGGAAAGATTTCTTTCCGAGGTAAGATTCTGGAGTTTCCAAAATAATGATCCACAATCTCAAGCGTGCACAACCTCGCAACCGTGAACATGTCGATTCTTATTTGTTCACCGTTTCGCGACTGCACTGTATACAACTAAACAAATTTTTTTAAAAATAAAATAATGTATTCAAACTTTTTTTAATAAATATATTGTATGTTTTATAATTATAATTTTTATAACAATGATTATTGTTTATTATTATTATACCATTTTGTCTGTGTACCGTCGTCATTGGAGACCGTCAACAATCTATGAAAAAAGAACACTCCTGAAAAATTATCGCTTTTCCAACGTATTTAAATGGCATCGCTTTTTCCTCATCCACACAAATATTCTCTTGTAGATCGAAAAAAGCCAATTTTCTGTGCTACTTTCCAATTCTCTTTACTTTATTGCATTTCGAGGTTAATAAAATAGTTGCTTTTTTTAAATAGTTTCGTTTTTCTCAACTTCGATGGAACTCAAAATTCCATTGAACAAAAAAAGAAGAAACAACAACGCAGCTCCCGGATATGTTAGCAGAAGCAACAACAACTACTACAGCAGCAACAGCAGCAACAACAACAACAACAAGTAAATCTTAACATTACTTAAAAACAACGCTTTTGTTTCCGCCTCTGGACACGCGTCAAAATTCAGAGAAATAACAATTTTTGACGATGAATGTTTGGCCAGCGGATGGCGGATGGCGGATGTCGGACGCTGACGATGATTATCGATAGGAACAACAACAGCAACAACAACAACAACGACAGCAAGAAAACGATGACGTTGTGTACGAGTTGCATGAAGTACTCGCATGAATTCACTCACACGAGAAAACTGAAAGAGATGTGAAAATTTATGAAATGGAAACAAAGAAGGCGTTTAAGTGCAGGAAAAATCAATTTGTTTATTTGAGCTCCATGAGCCTTTAAGCAGTGTATTTATGCATGTATGTGCAGCAACATCGAATAGAGCTACAGTAACAGAAACCAAAACAACAACAACAACAACAAGAGCAACAATACAAACAATGTGCTTCTACGATGGTAGATATACACGCTTCAGCTGAGGCCAAGAATCCTTTATTGTTTGGAAGAAGGGGTTTTCTAGGGGTTTCGAGGTTTGGCGATGGCAACGACAACGGCAATGATGACGATAATAATGATGGTGATGATTATTTTCAATGGGTTTGAAGACCAAACCTTAGAAAACCTTATTTTTCGTGGAATGACTTTGATGACGTATGAGATCACATCTCTTCAGTAGATTGAACTGCTTGTTGTTGTTGTTGGCGTTGTTGCTGGTGTGGTGCCCTAATAGTTGTGTTATTATTATTGTCCACTTTCGTTTCAAAAAATAGGGGTGTTAATTTCAGTTTTACTCGAGAATTACTCGAGTTGACAATAAGATGAATGACAACAATGACGGGTTGTTGTTGTTGTTGCTGTCAATGATGAATGCTGTCAAGTAAAACATTGTTGTTGTTGTTGTTGTTGTTGGCCACACACACACACACAAAATATCGTAGATGTTAGTCAACATTTATCAACAGTTCTCTGAAGGTTCAAAACAGGACGATCGGGAGATCGCTGATCGAAGATCGGATGAATCTGTGACTGATCGATCGATGAGGTTGTTAATTGGTGGACGGTTTTGGGTTTTTAAATACATAATAAATTTCCATGGATAAAATTTGAATATGTATGTATATAATAAATATGAATAAACTTGTGATAAACTGCATTTTTTTGGATTTCTAATGGATTCTATGAGATCTCTTCTAAATATTAAAAAGAGAATAAAAGCTTCTTTTAATAGTTAAATCGAATCCATATAAAAAATAATAGTAATACATAATAATATTTTCAAGTTCTGCACAAAAACGAACAGCAAATAAGATTAGAAAATGTTACACAGACTTTTCTAGCAAGAATGATGTTCAATGTACAATATAAGTAACTACAATTACCATCACTAACAACAACAATAATAACAACGGTAACAAGAAAGGTGGATATTATCTCAACATCACAATTGTCATGATCCTTGGCCATTGCTTTGTAAACACTAACATGATCACTTGTTCAAGATAATCGACTTGCATTTGATGTGACTTCCATAGAAACGAAATTCACAATCACACGATTGAAGGTGTGACGTAAATTCAATTGAATTCTGAACCGAAATCGAAAGGATCAGGAAAAAAAGAACAAAACAGCAGGCAAGCAGGCAAGGAGACAAGCAGTCGAACCGACTAACAGGCGATCAGTCGAAATCAAACAATTGTGATCATTCGAACTGATTGACTCCGGAGACAATCGTTCATGCAAACGATCCGATCAGAGAACCTTCATGTAAACCATTTAAACCACGAGAAATAATGGATTTAAAAAATTCTTAATCTCAAAACTGTAATCTCAAAGATATTTTTGTCGTTTTTCATCATCAGAATTTAAAGTTAATGATTTCTAAAAACTATATTGACAACAAATTTTGCTAAAAAATGTAGGTTTAGTTAAAAAAAAAGAAGAAAATTGTTCTTCAAAATACTCGTTACTTGTAACGTTTACGCTACTCGTCCATAAATTTATTAAACGATGTAAGAAACCGATTTTTTTAAAATTTTTTTCATTGAAAAACAAAGCAAAAATGATTTGTTCACGAAAATCGCCATTTTAGGCTTTTGGATGTGTTTGTTTGCTGTTTGGGCCAACTTTAATGTGCGATTGTTTCGTGAGCATGGCGAAGTTGTTCACGGTTACTTTGTAGTGCAACTTCTTCTTCTGCTTCTTCTTCTGCTTCCAGTGCAGTGCATGGATTCACACAACCCGATCACCTCCTCCGCTCCCCCATCGAACTGCAGCTGAAGCTTATGTTCGGATTAATGGATTTATTCAGTAGCTATTAAAGTGCAGATCTGGACGAGTATGTTTCTTTGTTGTTGTTGATTGCTTTGGTTTGGTTTTTTTGTTATCTAGGAAAAAATTACTCGTGCGTTACAACAGTATTTTTTATGTTAATCTGTCTCTATCAGTCTTTTGCCCCGTTATCGTGTGACTCTCTCTCGCTATTTCTATCTTCCTCTCTCACTCTATCTGTGCATTTATCTGTCTTTATGTCTCTCTCTTTCCTTCTTTCTTTCTTTGCTGGAAAAGTCTAACAAGGTTTTAGTTGAGCTTTCTTTTATTGTAATCTTTATATAGTTATGTATTTTCTTTATTTATAAAATGTTTATTTGAAAGGTTTACTCTATAAGGTTGTCCTTCCGTTTGTAATTCACAGAAGGGAGAGGGGGGGGGGGGGGGTTAGGGAGGAGATGGCAGATGTTAATAAGCCTCTGAATCTGTGATTTAAATCCAGTCTTTCGGTGGAAAGCTCTATAAGTTTTACTTATTGAGATCTGCTTACATGAAATTTAATATCTTTTAGCTTCTGAAGTCCTTTCTATTGTGGATATTCTACCATTAAGGGGCAGGCCCTGTCCACTTTTAAATGTCCTAACCTATTAAGGACTTCCTATTATACACACCGAGGATCGGTTTGAGTATTAATGAGCTTAAGCAATCTGAAGTTTTTCTGATTTGTTCCGTTCATAGAATTCAACATCTTTAATATATTCTATATTGAGTATTTTTTTCCTCTCATTCTTAAATCTTAATCTTTGTTTTCTTTTTTTTGATTTTCTTCTCTTCTTGGTCTGTTCTTCTTTATAATCTTCAAATGTTTCTTCTTCTTTAAAATGTTCTTCTTTTTTTGTTTTCAATTTAATTGGATCTTCTTCATCATCAGCTTCGCTTTCAACTGAAAGTAAAGAAAACTTTGTTTAGGATTTTTGTGGCTTTCAACATCTCAATTTCCGTAACTAATGAATGCATTTCAATTATGTACTCGAATATGTACTTTGAATAAATCTGTGCATTCATTTTTCCAAATCTTTCGAAGTGGAACTGAAGGAGTTCAACACCAAGGATGATGTTGAATGAAATCCCGTTACTCTGGATTCACTTCGATGCTGAGTTGTTGCTGCCTGAGGATGCATTCGAAGCCACTCAATTATGAGCTACAAATTCTATTCACCACAAGCTTCTGCTCAGCAGGCATTAATTATGCATTCGTACGTTTCTGGTGAAATTGTTTAACTTGCAACAACTACAACAACTACAACAAAAAACCAATATGATAATAGAAACAGAAATAGAAGCGCCAACAACAACAACAACACACATACAGAGAGGGGAGAGGGAGGGAAACAACAACAGCAACAACAACCGCAATAGCTGTAGGAACTTTACAATTCATGCGGTTTTAAGGATATCTTAAATCGATGCAAGGACTTTGATAATGTTGCTGCTTCTATTCTGTTCTGTTCTGTTCTGTTGTTGCTTCTGCTAAGTTTTGTGGTGAAACTAATCCAACTGCTTGAATCCTCCCTCTTCTCATCACCCTTCCAAGATGCGGTCAGCGGCATTTTGAATCTGATTACTTTAGTTTAAAAATGTTTTCAAGCAAAAGATTTTTCCAACAATGCAAATGAAAATAAAATATTTATTGAACGGTGGAAAATATATACTATATTGTGTGAATTTATAATCCATTTCTCTGGAAAAAATAAGAATTGAGAAAAAGTACAGTTACATAAATTATTATTTTAATCCACAGATTCACTTCGTACACACCACAACACAAAAGAAAAAACGGAAGTATTGGATAAGTAAAACTAAAACAATAGCAACAACGATATCCAAGATAAAGTGTCCTAAAAAAAGAATCTTGAACCTGTTGATCGTGTGACAACTCAATTTATCAAGGGAATCAAGGGAATCCTTGGGAGAGTATCACAGATCGCAACGTATATGAAACAACAACAATTGCAACAATAATAACAACTAAGCCAACAAAAGCAGGTACAACAATAGCAACAACATTACATAACATCATCAACATTATCAATTTTATTGCAGTTGTGACACTTGTCACAAGATATCACAAACACTTCATCATTAACACGTTCGAGGGACAACCCAATACAACAACAACAACAGCAACAATACGGACAACCGAATCCTGGAAAATAACAACAACAAGTACTCGTATACGAGTATACAACGAAAGTATAATATGAAAGTAATTCTATTAAACCTGTGAATTTTGCTCGTTTTCTTCTTCTTAATATTGTTGTTGTTGTCTCTCATTTCACGTGAACAGTGCTGCACGTGTGAAAAAACCAAAGAAAAAAACAGAAAAAAACAGAAAAAAAAACAAAATCAAAAGATATCTAATCCTGAGGATCAGCAACCTAAACCTGCATGACCTGTGACCGTCTTTCGCACTTGTACCAACCTCGCACTCAATTCGCAGAAATCCCCAGAGAGGACGAGAGAGAGGGCAATGAAAGTGAGAGTCGACAAAGAACAGTCTCACGCACGCAACTGCAGCAGACAGGACCTGCAGCAGATGCATCCTTGGAGTCAGCAGAGGCGCCTCAGCAAGAGTCGTAAATTTAATTTTAATATGCTTGGGTGTCATTGTTTGTTTATTGTTTTTTTGACATCCTCTATAATGACTGAGCCTCTAAATAATGAGCCACTGAGTGGATATCCTAAGATCAGGTCCACGAAGCGAGTTTCGAGTAATTGGAGGAGAGGGGAAGTTCTGGTGATGGTGGTGATGATGGCTACTTCGATGATGTATTCTATTGTTTTCATTACACCAAAGAAAGTTCACTTTTAGAATAATATTGCGTTTAAAATAGCCTCTTTAAAATACAACAAAGAGGGGGGTTTAACATAAAATTTGAACTGTTTTAATCAGATTGGTACAAGTATAAATTAAACTAATAGAAGAAGAAGAAAATGGAGAAAAATCTCTTATGCATTCTAAGCGGAAAAGAAACCCACCGGATACTCTTGCATTGAAATTCAATATCTGAATGTCTGAATATTAATATGAGGTTAGGTTAGGATAGATTACGAGGGAGTGCCATTTGTGTAGTTTTTTTAGACCTATGGGTCTAAATTGTATTATCACCTTCTGATAATACAATTTAATTATTTATTCAATTTATTAGACTCTAAAATCGGAGAGAAGAATCAAAAATCCCGTTTGCTTGAGATTATGTCCAGTAATATAGTGTCCAATGTGATCAGTGGTATTAATCTTAAGTAGTCTTCAAAGAATAGGCGTGATCCTCCCACTTTTACAATCTTCCACTTTTACATCAGTTTTATTTATAAGGCAGAACTAACCGCAGCCTCTTTTCAATGCAATGTAAATATAAATTCAATTAAATTAGTTATCCGTGCGCAACTATTACATTTGATCTTGTGTGTGAGGAGAGATCAATCGGAACGAAGAGATCTCCAACAGAATTACGAAAGCGAAAAGTGTGAGGCAACGCGACCGAATACGAATCGATTAATCAAAGCATTAACGATTCAAAGCACGATCGACCGGAGTTGGTTTTTCTTAAACATCCCTGCCAGTTAAAATGTTCTGAATGATCATCAACAGAGAATATTTTCTGAAACGTTCAAACAGACAGACAGACAGACAGACAGACAGACAGATTCAGCTATTCTGAATGTATTAAAAAGATCGAGAATATTTCCTTAAACGATAATCTACACACACATACTTGGAGAGCACCAATTGATCTGATCCGAGGCGATAGGATCTGATCAACTTATTTAATATGCGACAGGATGGACCACAGCGCAGCGGCGATCGCTGACGGTGACGCTTGAGATTAAGCGACAGCATCACCTCCGCTCGCGCATGCGTAATGATGGCTGTTTCTAGAGCGCCATCTGCTAGTTAAAATATACCCCGCAGCAGTGATCGTGTTGCGGATTAGAGTAACGCATGTAATTTATGACAATTTATGCGGCGTTAATGTTGCTGGCATTTGACTACCGTCTTCGGATGCCGAAGAAAGGCAGAACCGCATCAGAATCAAAAAACGGAAGAAAGAAAGGGGCAAGAAATATCGGAGCCGAGTAGAAGGATTTTTATATTCTTGGATTTTGAATTTACAATTCATATGAATTGTAGGAGCGATCGATCAGATCGACAGAGTGTTGTAATCGAATCAATTAAACGGCCCTTGATTAGAAAAATTGGTTCGGTTGGTGGCTGGGTTCATTTACCAGATTCATTTTGAATTCAGTGAATACATTTTGTAGGTTCGTTCGAACGGCGGTTCGATTCGATCCTCGCTTAATTGTGATGTTGACAAATCGTTGAATTCAAATGCAGACGAATAATTTTTGGCTACAGCAATTCATTGTTGCAGGGCAATTAGAATGATTTCAACATTTTACGAGTATTTGAGGATGTAAGATTCAAAGATTCAAATTCAAAAGTTACAAAAGATTGACGAAAGACAAAACGAATGGGATCTATTGGGTCCACAGTCCAACCTCCACGGATTCCAACGTGACTGTACCACATCACTTACAGCTTATTATACCATATCTGTGGCAAAGGAAGCAACCGCAATCTTAGAGGTAAAAAGATCGGCGCGAATCAAGGACGTGATGAAACAACACCCGAAATGGCGAACCATTTGCGAATCTTAAAGGAGGAATACACTTAATATTCCGATATGATAATTTTACATAATTGCTATAAATCAGGGTACATAATGAATAGAACACATTTGTAAAAATTGTTGCTCCATTTTATAGTTTAAAGAAGAAACATCGGTCTGTACTATAAAAATCACTTTCTTTGTTTTTATTATTTAATTATTCTACAGGCTGGACTTTGTAGCAATTTCTATTATTGTATTTGAATAAAATTGTGTAAGTATTTCTTTTTGCTATTTTCTGGGTTTCCATCAAAGTCGTGTGTGATTGTTGTTAGCTTCCTGCGATGTGATCATCATTGCGAATGTTATTTTTTATTATTACTAGTATAAAAAAAAACGCTCCTGTTTGTTGATGTGAAACGTTTTCTGATGCGCTTTGCTACTGGTTTTGAGCGCATGCACGCGCTCACTCACGCTCGATTGGACTACTTTGCATACGTTGAAGCGTTCGCCTTCGCTTTTGTGTCTACCCAAAACCAAGTCAAGTACTCAAAGTAGCCAAGTAAACAAGCAACAGCAGCTGAGATCAAACATTGTTGCGGATGATGCTCGGATCCTCCGGCTTCGAGGCACACCCAAGCCACGATATCGTTCGTAGTCGTCGTCGTCGTCGTCGCTACACGCCGCTTCGTGTCCTTCTGCCACTCGGCCGCGTTGCCGTGCACTCGACTGAAGTGTGTGGTACTCGTAGCGAGAAGCGTTGAGAGTTACCAGCTACCGAATTCAGTGCCATCGACGATCGCCGATCGCCTGCCTTCAGAGGCAGCGATCCGTAGCGTCGATTGTGTCCTCCCGTGCAGCAGATCGAATGATGAATTAACATGGCAAAAAAGTTGACTTGAAATTATGCAAAATCATGCAGTGGAATGAATGCGCTTCGCTTTATGAATGAACTGAATGTATGCATGCTTGCATGCGCGATCGAAGCGAATAGACGAGGCGGTGATGTGGAAGGGGCGAGGCTGGGGAGTGGAAGAGGTAGGAGAAGTGGGAGAAGTGGGAGTGGTAATCATGGCGAAAAATTCGTGATTTTTGTAAGGAAGCAGAACTAAGAACCAGAAGGAAGACGAAAGAAACAGAGATACAGACAGGTATAGAGACAACAAGAGAGAAATAGAAGAGAGAGAGAGAGAGAGAGAGAGAGAGGGAACGAACTGATGTAGTAGGATGTCGTAGGCGGCCACGGAGATCGTCCGAAATAATGTAGAACATTACGGAAATTTGTTCATATCACGACAATTTTCGTTGTCACTGTTGTCGTGTGTGTATATTGCTGTTGTTGTTGTTTTTGTTGTTGTTGGTGTACTTGGTGCTAGTCTTGTTGTTGTTTCTGTTGTTCGTATATGTTTTGCTACACGTGTATTTAGCACATTGGAGCAACTGTTTCGTTAAGTTTTCATCTAAGCTCTTTCGGTGACTCTGTCTTAATTTCTTTTGGCCTTTTGTTCCAAACGATTGATCAAAGAGATGACCTCACCCTCACCTCAACATTTCTACCTCCTTTACTCCCCCTTTTCCATTCGTCCTCATCCTTTACTTATGGAATCATAAGTAAATCAGATCTTTTGGGGTCTTATGCCATTCTTCTTTGCCATTCTTTAAAAGATTATAAAAAATTGTTTATTATTTGTATTAGTTTTGTTGTTGTTGTTTTTGTTGCTTCTTCGTCCTCATCGACTGTACAGAGCGATGCGATCGCGACGTCGGAATGATTTTGATCAACTTCAGCTGTTGAGACTACCATTGAAACTATGGGCTTCCTTTGAGTGTTGTTGTTGTTGTTGTTCCGTTGTGTTTAGCAAGAAAAACAACAACAACAACAACAACAACAGCTGTTGCCTTACGTTCAGTTTTTTTGGGGAGCACCAACGCGTTACTTCAGCGTAACTCAGAGGCTCAGAGTTGAGGACGTCGTCGTCATCGTCATCGTCATCAGATTCACTTCAGATTCAAGCAAAATGATTTCATCCCAGAAATTCATGTTGGAAATTTTTGTTGTTGTGCTGTCTTTTGTGTTGTGTATCGTCATATAGTGATCATACAGCAATAACAACAACAAAAAATGAAACAACATGCTATGGACGGAATGTTGTTGGTTGGTCGATGGCGATCAATGGCTGCTGGTGACTCTTCGGTTGATTCTCTTCGGTCTCAGTTTGGTTGGATGGTTAGATGGATGGTTGGATGGATGGATGGATAGAAGGATGGACGGTAGGTTGGATGGATGGCTGGACCGAAGGTTGGATGGAAGGAAGGTGAAGCACACAACAACGAATAGATGAAGAAGGTTGAATGGCTTCACACATATCACAAAAGCAACAACAACAACAACAACAACAGAAACAACATGAACAACGAGAAAAACACGCAGAGTTCAACGCTAAATGGCAATTTTTTGGTTATTGCATCAGATATTTTAAGATGTGTTGTTGTTGTTGTTGTTGCCACATATGCACAGTTCCAGTTAAAATGGTAAGCAAATGTCTATCTATCTGTCTGTCTATGTGTCTGTCTGTGTGTCAGTCTGTCTGTTTGTGTGTCTGTCTGTTTGTGGGTTTGCCTGCCTTGTGTGCCTCTTCTGTCCGCTTCCGTGACGACGTTTGCTCTCGCCGAAAGACACAAAATATCCTGTCTGTTTGTCTGTCCGGTTGTCCGGCTGTCCGACTGTCGTTTCTTCTTTCGACTCTGCTGGAACCTCTGAAAGCGAATCATGTGTAAAAATCTTAAGTGCAAACAATTGTCTTTCGATCGCTTGGGCGACCACCACCGATGATATTTACACTTGGTCGCTGGAGTTCGCTGTTGGCAGCAGAGGCGGCGAAGAAGAGGGGGGGGGGAGGAGGGGTGGGATCAACGGGAGTAGCCAACGGAACAACAACCACAACAGAAGCCGAAGCAGCCGAAAGGGAAGTGAATGAAGACGGAGACGACGACAGGAAAAGTTTTAATAATGATAGATAAAAGGACAGAGATACAGCATAAGTTGTTGTTGCTGGTTGTTATTTTTGTTGTAGTTGTTGCTGGTGTTGCTGTCCTTCTACCCGATTTGCACTAGATATAAATAATTAACAAATAACCAGGTTGTTGTCCAGGTTGTTGCAGGGAGAAAAGAGAAGGGGGAGCGGGGGGAAAAAACAACAACAAAAGAGTTCAACTGAAATTCTTGTTAATAAATTGATTTAAACGAAGGCATGCAAAATGCAAGTGATAAAAGAAGTTCTAAGAATTGAGTGAAGAAACAAATCAGAAATTTTTAACTCTTAGTTCAGTGATCATCACTCGGGGATGATGATGACGATGGCAATGATGACCATAGTGATGGGGAAACAGATGAAATAGTATTTAATTGAATTGAATAGTTTGTAACAACTTGATTCTTGTTAAAATGTGTTAAAATGTAAAAATGTGCGAAATCTTTTTTTAGATCAATATTTCAACATTTCTTTTAAGATTGCTTCTTTTAAAGATTATTATTAAAGTACGTAACAGACTTAAATATCCTCGATCATAAATAAAATCTATAAATTCCACACTTTTTTTTTTGGACTTAACATCAGACTCAGAATGAGAGTTTCGTTATTTATTCGCATTTAAGTTGGTGACTTCTGATTGATCGATGATTCTATTTAAATCCATTCAGTTCGATTGCATTATTTATTGTCTTCTTCTCGCTGTAAACGCAACTGCATCCGTGTTCAAATTAAATTAAAATGTATATAGAATGCCTCATAAGCGTAGAGATGATATGATCACTTATTTAAGATTCACATCATGCTTTTAAGTTTAACAGTGCAAGTGCAAGTTTGACAGACGTCGTCGTCGTCGTCGTCGTCGTCGTCGTCTACGGTATCCATTTTCGAGCTTAAGTCGCCATTAAAAACTTGGACACAAAGCATTGAGCTTCTCTGATTGGCTATAATATGAAATAATAACATCATAATTCGAATAACATCATCATCATCATCACTATTTAAAGCTTCTGGTGTTGAAATGAACGCGTTGACAAGAATCAAGTTATTTCTTAATTTATTTTATTTATTTAAATAATAATCATAATAAAATAACAGATTGACTTTAACTGAAATTGAAATGTTATACAATTTATACTCATGTGTTATACATACGTATAACAGTCTGAAACTGAGTGAGTTCGGGGTGTTTCCCCAAAAGATTGCTCCAGCTATTGTGAATGGGTCATGGCAGCAGCTGATTTCGACGGTTTCAGAGAGTTTAAACATCTGCTAATAATATCCAGTTTATATCGCATCAAGTGCGATACATTGATCCCTTCCGAACACACAACACGATCCGAACCAATCTATATTTTTAATAATTTAGCCCTTTAATTAAATGTTATTGTTAATTTTTTATTAATTTTTAATTTTATTTTTAATATATTTTGCGATAGTATATTCATAAAAATTATTATGGTTGTATTTGAAGAATTAATTTTGATTTCATTTGGCAATTTTTTTCTATTGTTATTTTTATTGATTTTTCTACTCGTTTAAGTGTTGTTAAATTTCATATTTGTTTATTTGTCCGTGTCTTCTTTTATGTTCGAAATATTTTGGAATGAGTTGAGTTGAGTTGGGTTGGGTTGGCTTTTATTTCAATTGAGAAAAAATAGTAATAAAAAAAACGAATGAGAAAACAGAAGAATAAAACAAAGAAAACCAAAGCCAAAACAAATGAAATGAAAATAAAAATAAAAATTCATTCATTTTATGATCGAAAACTATTTGTTATCGTTTATATGTTGGCAGCATTTTAATGAATCAACCAACAATTTGATTGGTTCATTAAAATTTCAGTCAAATGTGATGAGGCGCCAAAGCGTCAAGCGAAAGCAGTGTGGTTTCTTTACAGTTGTTGTTGTTGTTGTTGTTGTTGTTGTTGGCGGTGGCTGGTGGTCTTATTATAGAAATTGGAGCCAAAACACGAGACCGTGAATCCGTTGAAACCCTGAGAGTTTCGGAATCGTCTAGGAAACAATATCGAAATGTTTTAAAATATCGTATATTTTGGGAAATAAATTGAAACCATTAATAAAAATGGTGAAAAAAGTTTAAAGCAAGGTACAAATATTTAAAAAAAATATATTTAATTTGTAAAAAATAATTACAATTCGACAGGTTTGAAAAATTGTTATTTTTGTTGTTGTATTTTCTGTTGTCGTTGTAAGTTTTACTAATTTTGTTGTCATTATTTGCGTTTTATTTTGTTTTTTTTTGTTTTAGTTGTCCTTTAAAGTAGCACCACCAGGAACAGCGACTTTATTAAGACAGCCAACTCCACCGAAATTTCTTTTTGTTTCTTTTTTCTGATCTTCACACTTTTTTTTGTCCTCCTCTTGTTCAAAACTTACGTATTTCGCACGATTTTTACGCTTAATAATCTTGATAAAAATACAGCACAGTTAAGAGACTCGAGAAGAAGAAGAAGACGAAGAAGAAGCAGAAAACGACCCCGACCGGCATCAACAAAGGCAGAAACAAGATCCAAGACAGAGACAAAGGAGTTGGTGTCGGTTTTACTGGCGACAAACTTAAAACAGAGAGGGAGGAGGAGTGTTCAGAGGGGCGGAGGAGTAGTGGTCAGAGGGGAGGAGGAGGAGGAAGAGGAGAAATAAGTCTGTGAGAGATGTGAATCCTTGGAAAACGTGGCTGAAGACATCTTAAAAATAGTAGATTTTCTAAAAGAGTTACAGAGCAGCGTATCTAGCAAATTAGTGTTAAATGCGATGAAAGAAGACCCAAGAAGAAGAACGAAAGGAAGAGCAACAACAATGGAAATACAACAATAACAATGACAACAACTACGACAACAACAACTGCAGAAGTGATGCCCTGTATAAAAGACGTAACCTTTCTTGTGTGTTAACTAGTGTTAAAATATGTGTTAACTTAATTAGTGAAGGTTAATGGTGATAATGATGACGATAATGATGGCCATTATGATGGAGAAGATGATGATGATGGTGATTACATTGATGATGATAGAGTTGAAGACGGTGATTATGATGTATGATGTTGTGATGAGATGTTGATGGCTGATGACGATGTTGAGGATGGAAGCGAAGTGCCAAATCATCGCGTGGGGGGGGGGGGGGGGGGTGGGAGGGGGTGTGAGAAGTGAACTGAAAGCTACCAACGATAAAAGTAACGGATCATCAGCATCGAGTAGCTTAAAGTAACTCTTAAGTGGCTTCAAGTACCTTCAAGTGGCTTGAATAGTTTAAAGTTCAGGTATGCTTCTTCTTCTTCTTCCTGTTTTCCTTAGTTTCCTACTTCCGGAGTCACTTTTTTCAACGCATGAAACTTGTTGGAGTGAAGAAGAGGAAGCAGCGAAACAAAATCCACGGAAGAAGTGAGATTTTTTGAACATTCGAATGCAGGATGTTTTCATCGTTCACCCTCTGCTAATGAACATGAGTTATGATTGTACCTCCCGCTCCTTCACCTCCTCCTCCTCCTCCTCCTCCTCTTTGTTCACATGCTGTCAAGTGTGCTAAAGAACATCTTCATTAATAACAAGCGACAACATCATCAACAACAATAACATCGACGTTATTGTAGTCACAATTCCGCTGATTGTTGCAAAATATTGTATGAAAGCCAGCTGAGGACGAAGGACAGGAACGGGCTGCACGAAGGCCGGAACAACGCCAGGCCGAAGCAGCACCGGAAGCTGTGTAAAAAAAACACGAACAGGGCGACAACATCGGAGCAAGCATCGAGCAGCCGACCCATCGTCGCGTGTTTTCCTCCTCGCACCAGGAAGCGCTTAAAAAATTGTGCGCTGCTTCCGTTCCGTGAGCAACGCTGACGTTCCGAGCCATAAATTCGACTCTAAACATCCGGCGAGGGGGTTGGAACGACCAGCGACCAGCCGCCAACAACGAACAGTGATGCAATACATCGCTTTGGCACATCGAATGCGCGGGGGTGAAAATATCGACATTGAAATCGTTGAGCGGCGATTTTTTAAAAGTGTTTCTAATTTGTTTCTTATTTCTTATCGTTGATTTCTCGATTGATATAATATTTGTACTTGTGTGTGTATTTTTATTTGGATAGTAACATCGTTGTTCTGTTTTTGGGTTTGTTGTTGTGGTTTTTTTTCTTTTTATCCCGACCAGAAAATCTGAGAAACTATTTTATCATTTCTGCATTCTTAATTCTTTCGTTCCTCCTCATCCTTGATTTCTGTTTCCCACTCCTTGTTTTTGTTGTTGTTTGCAGTGTTTTCTGCTTCAATTAATTTTCTTTTGTTGCTATGGAACCATTCTAAAGATGGTCAAAACGCATAAAAGTTACACGCCGCAGCTACGGATCGCTGCTCAAACGCTCAAAAAGTGTTGTCGTCATCGTCATCGGAACGGAATCGTCACCATCGTCGCCATCGTCGCCATCGTCGTCAGCTTTCTTAATGCATTCATCATCGTCAAGTGTTTCTTTGCGCTTTGGTGCTGACGTGCAATTAGTAGCTTTGTCGCCAGTGTTGCCATCTTTGTGCCAAATGCGTGTGCGTGTGTACTAAAGTGTTGCTTTAGTAAATTACGGGAAAAAATCTTTAACGCCAGAAGCAGTCGATCGACGCCATATTTGTAGATGCTAACATTTTTTTTAATTGTTGCTGTTGTTGTTGTTGTTGTTACTTTACATTAGAGAACAGAAAAAAAAATCGGATTTTAATAATTCTCTCCCTTTTTCGTTATTTAAAAGAAAAACTGGCAAATTCGCCTCACTCAACCAATGAAAACCCATAAAAAATCAACTTTATGCTTATATAAAAATGACAGAATAAATGATAGAATGAATAATGCTGATATTACGTTAGTGGCATGCTTATAGTCATCGTCTTCATCATCCTCAGTCCCATTGCCATCATGATCATCATCCTCATCATCCTCATCATCCTCATCATCCTCATCATCCCCATCATCCTCATCATCCTCATCATCCTCATCATCCCCATCATCCTCATCATCCCCATCATCCTCATCATCCTCATCATCCTCATCATCCTCATCATCCTCATCATTCTCATCATCCTCACCATCCTCATCATCCTCACCATCCTCATCATTCTCACCATCCTCATCATCCTCATCATCCTCACCATCCTCATCATCCTCATCATCCTCATCATCCTCATCATCCTCATCATCCCCATCATCCTCATCATCCTCATCATTCTCATCATCCTCATCATCCTCATCATCCTCATCATCCTCATCATCCTCATCATCCTCATCATCCTCATCATCCTCACCATCCTCATCATCCTCATCATTCTCATCATCCTCATCATCCTCACCATCCTCATCATCCTCATCATCCTCATCATCCTAATCATCCTCATCCTTCACCTTGAGCTTCATCAACATTTATTAGGTACCACTGTGTATGTGTGTGTGTGTGTGTGTGTGTGTGTGTGTGAAAGAACCTGTACCGTCACTTTTAAATACGATTCCTTCACACTTTTTTTTCCTTTTATGGCGATCTTGAAGGCACGATCGATGATGATGGCGACAATGATGGTGATGATGATGATGAAGATCGATTTCGTGTAAGGTGTTGCTGATAGAACACACTTGTTGATCGTAGAGAGTGCAGTGTTAATACAACAACAACAACAACAACACCGGAAACGACAACAATAGAAACAACAAGGTGTCTATCTATCGATATATCTGTCTGTCTATCTGTCTGTCTGTCTGTCTGTCTGTCTGTCTGTCTTTCTGTCTATCTGTCTATCTACTTGTCTGTCTCTGCTTGGCAACATTTGGAAATGGAGTGGAGATCGTTTCATTCGTGAGATCAAAATCACTTGATCAAAATAATGGCATAAATAAAGTACAGAATGTGCTTCGAATACAACAACAAGAACAACAACAACAATGATACACTCTGGTAGATTCTTTTAGAGCGAAAACAAAAACAACAAAGAAACAAACAAAAATTTCCAATATATGATATTAAAGACTTTTAAACAGTGAGGAAAAACAACCCTAAAATGCAGTTTACAAAAAAAAAAAGAAGTGCAAAGCTCCTGATTGGGAGCATAAAACATTTTCTCACCAACGCGACTCTGAAGCGACTCCGAAGCGATCCAAAGCGATTCAAAGATCGACGCGTAGATTCTCTCAC
Organism: Myopa testacea; assembly: GCA_949629155.1. NCBI lineage: Eukaryota > Metazoa > Arthropoda > Insecta > Diptera > Conopidae > Myopa > Myopa testacea. Next base: position 35,662,343 of record OX451348.1, on the reverse strand, counting down.
CTTCGAGTGTGATTCGCTTTCGTAATGCGTGCAGTGCGTGGCGTACAAACGACAACGACAACAACAACAGCAACAGCAACAGCAACAACAACAACAACAATGACAACAACAACAACAATAATAATAACAACAACAAAGAGACGTACCGAATCTGACCAAATCGAATCGAATCGAATCGAATCGAAACGCTTCGATGATGTTCACAACGGTGACAAACGTAATCAAATCAAAAAATTTGCAATTTTAATGAAACGATGAACAACGACGTCAACGACGACGATGATGATTGAAAGCGAAAATCGATCGATGAGTCGATTGACGTTTAGTCTGGATATGAGTGTTGAACGTGTTCTTGTTGTTGTTGTAGTTGTTGTTATTCATTGAAAAGCAAAAATCAAATTTATTTATCAATTCTTCGCTCATTTTTTCTCATTTTAATTGACCATTTCTGAGAGGTGTCGATCGACAGAATATCGACAACACGACAACAACAACAACAACACCTACAACAACAGAAGCAGACAGAAACAGTTAGAACAACAACAACAACAACAACAATTGTACTCACACACACACACACACACACACATACACAGTATCTGTTGTTACATTTTGCATTCATTAAATTATCGTCTTTATCCGCTTTCGTCTTTCGTCTGATTGTGTTTGTTACACTTTTTTGTCCTGGGTTGTTGTTGTTGTTGTTGTCATTGCTGATATTGTTCTCGATTATTTGCATTGAAAGCGACAGCGATGAGATTTTATTTTAGGAAACATGCTGTTCGTTGTTCGAATCGTAGCGCGATCAGAGTGAACGATCTGTGAATATTAATTCTGGAGTTTTATTGCGTACTTTATTTAGACCAGAAACAGGCAGCAACACACACACACCAGACTGACAGACAGATGGACACACGGACAGACGGACAGACGGATAGAAACCAGACACCCTCCAACTGTGATCAGTGATCGTATTTACTATGCAATGAATTCATATCCATGAATGTGCGCCATCGTTTAGATGCACAAACTAGATATTTACATAGAATCAATACGTGTAGAAGGATGTGATAATGTGATATGTACATACATTGGAGGAGATGATGGGCAAATGATGCCCTTAAACCGGAAAAGGGCTTGATTGTTATTTATTTATGCCACTATTCAAGTAGTCTTTGCTAAAACGAATACAGACTTCAACTGAATATAATATTTAATTTAATTAAGAATGGCATTTAATGGTTAATTTAATTTAGCAAATTTAAATCACTCGATCACAATCGCCAGCTTTGTTAAAATATTACAACGAAAAGTAATTAAAACATATTAAAAAAAAAAAACCATAAAAGTGGCGAAGTTATTAGAATTTTCAATTTTAATTTGCTTTACGAAATTATTAAAGCTGCTTTAGCAACAAATTAAATTAATCACACATAAATTCGTGCATGCTTATCCGAAGACTTAGAAAACAAACTCGATCGTTCTTACTTGTTCTATCCAAAGACTTAGAAAACAAACTCGATCGTTCTTACTTGTTCTATCCAAAGACTTAGAAAACAAACTCGATTAATAATGGTAATAATTCTAGGAGAGAGTTTTCGATAAATTTCAGTAACATTTTTTATAAATTTTATGTTTTATGTTTATTTGTTCATAATTAATGTTTATTTATTATTTATTATTTTGTTTTGTGTAATATTCGTCGATTCTTATTTAATTAAATTTTTTCCTCATCATCATCGTCATCATCGCCAACCACATCGCTATCATTATCGACTGAGATCGTTGATCATTTTCGCCAACACGTTCAAAGAGCAATCCATCAAATTAATTGAAAATCCTTTTAATCGATGTGCTGTGTTGTAAAATTGTTGTTATTGTTGTTGTCGTTATTTTCGGTTATAATTTTTAGAGCAAAATTTCTGGAAATGGCCTCGAGTCACCGCCAGACAGACAGACAGACAGACAGACAGACGCACAACTCACACTTGAAGTCGTTGTTAGTAGGAAACAAAAAAGTATAAAAATTGAACCAAAGAGATTAAAATCAAAGGCAAAAACAAAAACCAAGGAAAAAAGAAAAGCAAAATAAGAAACGATAATAATAATAATAAAAAATAAAACTAAATATAAACTTCAAAAGCTGAAAAAAGGGCCAAAGGCTCAAAGGAAAAACACGCGATGTACACGAATACAGACAATCAGAAACACAGACACACACACACACGTACAGATACCCATACTTACACACCGAAGTAGTTACTTGAAAAAACAACAACAAGCCACAACAACAGCAAGAATACAGGGCCGAATAAAAGCATTTGATGCACGTTTGACAGGACCATCGATCATTTGAAACGCAGAGATGAGCAATTTTTGGAGGCTCCAATTTTCGGGGCCGAGAATCAAAGTAATAAGAAGAAGAGGAGGTGGCGGGGGGGGGGGGGGGAGGAGGGAGGGAGGGGGAGAAGAATGAGAAGAAGTAGTAAACAAGAACAGCAATAATAATAACTTTAAAAGTAGACATTCAAAATGCCAACACGTTCCGTTATAATGTCCATGAAGATGGCAGTCACAACAACAACAACAACAACAACAATAACAATAACAACAACAACAACAAGAACAACAACAACATTAACAACAAGATCACCAATAAAAGGAAGCAACAACAACATTGCCACAAGCTGTAGACGTGTATTAAAGAACAACAACAACAACGAAAACAAAAATTTATATGATCCCAATAATATACCTCAGCATTGCCCTCAGCATCATCATCAGTTGCATCATCATCATCAGCATGGTCATCTTCATCATCATCGACATCGACATCGACATCGACAACGCTATCGAGATCGTTGCGGTTCGATTTTGACCCAGTAATTAGCTGAAATTGAGAGTGAAATTCCAAAAACAATAACAACAACAAAATCAATTTTAAGCCTAAACAGAAAGCCCAACAAACCACCGGCTCCATCGTCATCAGCGTCGCGTTATTCGTGAGGTTCACCCACCTTCCTGCGGGCAACAAATGATTTGTTTCGGTTGATGAAATCGACTGCAACAGACGCGAATCGAATGAAATGAATACGTTTCGGATTTTCAGAATCGGATTCATGGAGCCGGAGAAGCGAAAGAAGAAGCCAACAACAACAATGAAAACCATACGAGTGCCTTTTTTAACTAATGACTGGAAATTTGAAGCTCAAGCAGCACGCGACACGAGTTTATCGCGACTTGGAAACCACTCTGGGAGTAAGAATGAATGAGGGAGGGAGGGAGGGAGGAAGGGAGGGCGGTAGGTGGATAGTTATAATGAGAGAGAGAGAGAGAGAGGGGGTGGCGGTGGAGCGGGGCGAAGTGGAGGTCTTTCTTAGTTTCATTTAAATGCATTTTTGCGTGTCTCTTGTCTTTGATTCGTGTCGATGGCGCTTCAAATTATAGTCTTTATTATGTTATTATAATAAATCCATCCAAAACCGATGTTTATTTAATTATAAAGAATTTGAAAGAATTCCATCCTGATTCGATGGTTGATTCGATGGTTGATTCGATGGTTGAACAAAAGAAAGAACGTCAAAGATTCAGAACAGAAATTAAAATTCTTCTAACAAGATCTAAAAGAATAAATAGTCGACAAAAATACTAAATAAATGGATGTTTATAGCAACATTAAACTAGCAACAAGGACGACGACTTCAATTGTTTGCCAACAAACATTTCAATTAAAGTTAACATAACGTAATCGTCGTTTGTGCAGTTTTTGTTGCAGTTGTTGTTGCTGTTGTTGTTGTTGTTGTTGTTGCTGTTGTTGTTATTCTACCTTCTCAAGCAGGCGTGGACAATTTGCTGCGATGCAATTATTTTTGACTAAAAATGTTCGTATTTTTCGCAGAATTGCAGAAAAGTAGCTCGTTAGACGTGCTTTTTTGTCCGTAGACACACCTTCACGAAGACCGTTTAGCACAATTACACACACACACACACACACACACACAGACACACACAAACAGACGATTGCACACACATACATACGATATCTTTATGTGTATATGTGAGAGCGTATATCGTTGGGCCATCAAACGAGGTCGTTGGACATGCTGGAGAAATTATTTGCAATTTAAAATAGATTTTTGACCCAAAACATGTGCCAAGCAGCCAGCCAGCGAACCGAGCTACCGAAGGAGACATCAACGTCAACCGGAACGTGATACATGATGAAGTTTGAAGTGATCAGAGTCGGTGTTTTAAGGTGGCGTTGTTGTTGTTGTTGTTGTTGTCGATATGAAATGTTGTTGTAAACAAAATTTATTGCACACGCAATCGAAAGACTTAGGATACAAACTCGATCAATAATTAGAAAATTTGTCATGAGATCGGAAAAGAAATTCAATGAAATTCTAGACCATGATTTTACATAATGCTTTGAGATGTTTTTCTTTATTACTACAGCCTTAAAAATTTATGGTTGTGTTAATAAAACTTAATGATTGTGATCAACTATAATTAGTTGATTGTTCTATAAAAGAATTGATCATGATCATGAATAAAGAATTCTTAAGTTGTTCATCTGAAACTAAAGACGTTTGATATTGAAGATTCTCTATCGATCATCGATCTGGGAACACTTAAAAGCGAAGCAAATCTGTTTAAGTAGATAAAAAGTTAAATGTTAAAATAAAAAATCGAAATACATTGAAAAATGCTGGAAAAAGGATGAAAAATAATATGAGGGAATTTCGAGGGGCAGCAGGAGGGGGGGAGGGGGGAGTGTGGGTTAAACAGGGAAGATGTAGGTAAAATGTGAATAAAAGAAACAAAAATATTATCGAACTTAAATTAATCACAATTTACAGAAACTTCGCATAGTTTCACATACTATCAAACAAGAAAACGACAACAACAACAATAACATAAACGACAACCACAAAACAACAACAACGTAGACTGAAATCATTTAAGTAAAACTTATTTATTGCTGTCATTATTTTATTTCTACACTGGGAATGTTTTTTAAAAGTTTACTTACAACTCCTGTTGTTGCTGTTGTTGTCGATTCTAAATCAGTGTGGTTTTTGTTGTTGTTGTTGTCATTTTGGTCACCGGCTTTGCTGCTGCTGCATTCGATGGTTGAACGTCGTCATGCGCTACTGTTTCGCGCGCAAAACGCACGTAATTTTTAACGTGTACCTTTAAAGTGGCAACAACAATAACAACAACAACAACAACAACAACAACAATAATAATAATAATACTAGCAACAATACCAAAATTTAAAAATAAAAACAAAATCTCCATCCAACAAAATTTATGACTCTGCGCGACCGAATAAGAAACTAAACTAAACAACAACAACAACAACAACAACAACAGCAACAAAAGCAACAACAACATTAACAACAACAACAACAACAAAAGCGACGCCAAACAAACCCAAAACCAGCAGCATTTTTGTGCTGACGCTTCGTGCGATCGAGCAGACGGACAAACAATGTCAACGTCATCATCATCATCACCATCATCATCATCATCAGAATCATAATCATAATTATCGATAAAGCGACTATGGAAACAGCAACAAGAAAACGCAGAAAACCGAACAACATTTCATTTGTTATTCAAAACTCGTGCGTTTCGGAGGTTAAACTATTCTATCATTGTCAAAAAAAAAAAAACAAAAAAAAACAAAAAAAAAACCAAAAAAAGAAGAATGGATTTTTATATGTTGCGTGCAAATGTGAACGATGACAACAGACAAACAACAACAACAACAGCAACAACAATGAAATAACCACATGGAAGGCGGTAGCGCAACACACACACACACACACACACGAACACACACACACACAACAAGTGTGGAAAAATCGGTTTTTTTATTTGTCATTTTTTAATATTTTTTATTACTTTCGAAACAAATCAGTTGTTGCTTCTGGTAGGCTGGTTTGTTTGCTGTTTTCGTCACAATGCGCCACAATTTTGAAGGCCAAACGACCAAAGAAGCCAGCCGAGCAATAAGCAGACTTTGGAGCGACTTTGAAGCGACTTTGAAATGCTTCGACAAACGCTTGAGCGCCAAAAAAAGGACGGCAAGACAGCAAGTGAATCGATGGACGGACGGACGAGAACAGCCGGACTTTTAGACTTTAGAGTGTGGCATGTCCTCGTTCTGCAACCGATGCCGCTGCTGCAGTCGCTGTCGCCGTCGCTGTCGGTTCGCCACCGCGAGGTGCATAAATTAAGCTGCAGAAATGAGAATTTATGACGGAGCGCGGCAAAAGCGCTTGCGAGTGCGTTTCGTTGGAGGACGCGTCAACGCACCTCGTTTTGGGGAATGCACACAGCCAACTGCAGCCGCAGAAATCGCATCAAAAAGTTGCCAATTGATTGATCTCGTCGAGTGCGAGGAATTCGTGCCGAAGTTCGTCGCTTAAGTCTTTCGCTTTTGCACTTCGCTGGCATAGAAAAATGAAGCATTATTTGCATTAATATTCTAGACTAGGCTGTGAATCCCCTTCGTAACTCTCGCTCACGCTTGTCCTCTCTCTCTCTCTCGCTCTCTCGCTCTCGCTCTTTCCTTGTCCCTCTCTGTTATGAATCTCCGCCCGCATTTGATATGCGTGCTCAGTGCTCCTGATACAAATCGCAAGCACATGAATACACAAGCACGGCTATAAAAAGACAGACAGACGGATTTTTGATGGATGACACCGAGTGTGTGTCCGCTGGAAAAGCAGCAGAACTTCAAATTAATGCACAAAAGACATACACCCAAAAGACAAATGAGATTGGGTCATTTTAGAGACAATCTTGGGAACAGCTTGCGTTTATCGGAGAGTTTTGTAAACCATCAACAGAAGCAGTTCAAGTAGAAGCAGAAGGAGAGGCACCAAATGCTACGAGCGAAAGTCAGATGATGAGTTAATGACCGAAGACTCTTACGAAACCACACAGAAAACCTAACGAAATCCATAAAATCTTCAAATTAATTTATTCTCTTCATTTTACTTTTTGGTGTTGTTGTGTTTTTATATCTAAATCGAAGTTGATCGAAACATTGAAAGGAAAATCCAAAGAATCATCAAATTAATTGCTGTTAGCCTTTTAATTAACACACTAATTAAATTAACACACTAATTAAATGAACACACTCATTAAATGAACATAATTGAAAGGTTTCATTGAAAATATTGGCGAAGAGAACCACGAGAAGGTGGAAAGGAAAGGAAAGGAGGGGGGGGGGGGGGGTGGATGGTTCGGTGCTTCTTGCTTTTCATTGCATGCCCTGTCCAATCATGCAATCACACAATCGATTCTAATGACGATGGAACATAAACTGAAGCTAAACTACAATAGATTTCACATATTTAACTAAAAATGGGGAGAAATCGATTGAATTGTTTAAAATCTAATATTGAATTGCAATATTTAATTGTTACAATTAAAGTTCTGAAGTAAAATAATCGAAATCATGTCAGTGAAATTATTTTCCGTGTCTAAATAAAAGACTTAAGAAACGAACTTGAGCCATAAAAATATACACATGTTCGGAAACGAAAAATAGATTTTTAAATTAAATAAATGCTATTTAATGAGCTTGGCGTAAGCTAAGAAAATATGAAATTGTATTTTTTTGCTGTTTATTTAAAGTTTTTCTTTATTTAGTTATTTATTGTTTTTTTTTGTTTATAATTTATTCTGTTTTTCTTTTTAAATTATTACAAAATTTTAATACTTTTCTTTGGCTTTGCATGTGATTATTTCAACTTTAAACAATGCCAAATGCATAATATTCTTTATTCGAAAACATTTGTATATAAATCTAGATTGATTTGATTGCAATTTACTGGAAATGGAAATGAAAATTAAACGCACGAAAGGCTTTCATTTATTTATGACAAATATTCTTAGTTTATGTCAAGTTTTCTTTTGGTTTTTTTTCTTTATTTCCTTTCTTTATTTCTTTATTATTTAGCCATATAGAATGTTCATTAAATAAGATAGCAGACGGTTATCTTTGAATATACAAAATAAATGGAATTAAAATAAAAGACAACCGAAAAATGTTGTTGGGATGAAATCAACAACAACAACAACGATACTCGGAGATACTCTGAGTTACTTGATTTTCTTGTAGTGCGTTTCTGCAGTTTCACCCGCTTTTATCCAGGCTCATTTTTAATCCATGAGCGCTGAATGCGTTGCACTTGACTGAGAATTGAGACCTCGTCGGCGTCGGCGTCTGCGTCTGCGTCGGCGTCTGCGTCCGCGCTGTGCGTTGAATACGAAAACGTTTGCTCGCTCAGCTGATGAGGAAATTTCACTGAATTTCCAATCATTTCCTCAATCAAAATGAAATCACACGAAATTTCAACGCCTTTCAAACAAAAAAAAACACTCTGCACGAAGCACAAGAAATGAAATTAAATTGAAATAAAATAAAAAACAATTTAAATGAAATGAAATGAAGTGAAGTGAAGTGAAGTGAAGAATGAGCAATTGAATGAGTGACGGAGTGAGCGGTTGAGTGAGTGATGAAAGGCGGTTAGGGGAGAAGGCAGCAGAGGACTTCAAAGAAGCGAATGCAATCGGGAGGGAAACAGAAGTAAAATCCAAAATAATGGTCATCATGATGACTGTGATGATGATGATGGTCGTAATGATGTTAAAATTTCGTGCGGCCACGCGAGTTCAGTGACTCAGTTGCTGGGTCGGTCTGACGATTCGGTGGGCACGTTGATGGTGATGGCGCGATGGTGGCACCGTGGCGATCAACGGTAACGGTGAATTTTCAACACCTGTAGCAACAAACGACTAACGTTGTTTGAGCAACTAAAGAAACCGCAGCAACAACACCATCCACACCAACAACAACGATTACAGCAACACCCACCAACAACAAAGCCCCGAAGGCAACAACAACAACAACACCTAAGGCTAATAATAACTCCAACATGACAACAACAGAAGAGAGAAAAAGAATCAGAAACAAAAAGCAATTGAAAAAAACAAGAAAAACGAATTGCAAAAAAAGTTGAAAGAAATACACTAAATACATTAAATAGAAAAAAAAAGAAAAAAAGAGAAGTATACATGGATTAAAGGTAATGGGGTTGGTGGGGGGGGGGAGGGGGGCGTTGATGTTGGTAATGAAGGTTGATAAAAAACTAAAGAAATGGATTAAGTATTTAATATTTAGAAATTTACGAAAAAATAATAGAACTAAAAAACGGGAATAATTTAAAAAACTAGTGAAAAATAGAAAAACCTAAGAAAAAGCATTAAAAACAGAAGAAAGAATATTTTTAAAAATTGTAAAATAAACTAAAATGGAAAAGAGTAGCAAAGACATTGAAAAAGTAAGTAAGAAGGTGGGAAAAACGTAGACAACATTTCTAGGGGAAGAAATGAAAAACGCTGCACGTGATAGAAACGGGGAATTTTTAATAAAATTAGACAAACAGCGCACGAATAGGAAAATAAAACAACAACAACAACAACAAAGAACCATTCAAACAGACAAATAAAAAAACCATAAAATGACAAAACACAATAAAAGCAAAAACAAAAGAGAGACTTTGATTGCAGACGTTGAGGAAACGCTTCACATTCTTAAGACTTAAAAGAAGAAGACAGAAGAAAAACTGAAGAAAAACAGAGGAAAGACAGAAGAAAGACAGAAGAAAGACAGAAGAAAGACAGAAGAAAAACAGAGGAAAAACAGAGGAAAGACAGAGGAAAGACAGAAGAAAAACAGACACAGAGGAAAGACAGAAGAAGACAGAAGAAAAACAGAACAAAAACAGAGGAAAGACAGAAGAAAAACAGAAGAGAGACAGAAGGAAAAACTGAAGAAAAACAGAAGAAATACAGCAGAAGACAGAAGAAAGACAGAAGAAAGACAGAAGAAAAACAGAGAAAGACAGAAGAAGACAGAAGAAGAAAAACTGAAGAAAAACAGAGGAAAAACAGAGAAAGACAGAAGAAAAACAGAGGAAAGACAGAAAAAAAACAGGAGAAAAACAGAGGAAAGACAGAAGAAGACAGAAGAAAGACAGCAGAAGACAGAAGAAAGGCAGAAGAAAAACAGAAGAAACAGACAGAGGAAAGACAGAAGAAGACAGAAGAAAGACAGAAGGAAAAACTGAAGAAAAACAGAGGAAGAAGACTTAGCTTATGGCTGAAGCGAGACGACGAGATACGAGAACATGAGGACCCATAAAAGAGTAGAGTGGAGAAAGAAACACCATGCAATTAAAAGCATGTTAGGAGCAGTTAATGGATTAAAGCAATGGAAATGCAATGTTTCGTTTTATTTCTTTGGCTCCAAATCAGGTGCATTTGAATTAGACACACATTCCAATAGAAAATAACCAACACTGAGATCAGTTCGTCTCTGAAGATCGCTCTTTTGTTTGTTCAAAATAGAAGCATCAAAGATTTACTTCTTCACTGCGCTCGCGTCCCAACTTTAGCCATTCTGTGAGTGTGTGTATATCCAGGTGCCTGTGTATCTATGGACTTATATACAATAGAATATACATAAATCCATTCTGATTACTGATCGGATCGCCTTCACACGCGAGATGATCTTTAATTATAGTTATTTTCAAGTAGTGCCACGAAATATTGCATCTCTATTTCAGGTCTCTTAATTTATTCAGCTGACTGACACTCGCGCCTGACCTCCCCGTCCTCTCGCTGCGATGGTACCCGTGGGGCAATGATACGTATGGGGTACCAACTGCAGAACCACCCAACCCACCAAACCGACGACGACGACGACGATTGCTGGAAGTAAGAAACAGCAACCACAAGAAACCACCCGACGAATCTGGCCGAATTTAAGTCTTCTTGCTTCGCTCGTCTCGATGCTTCTTTTTTGGCACAACCACAGTCGTTCGCAGATCGTTTATAACCCAAATAAATCAATTTATTTCAATTATAATTATAGAGGGTCTCATCTACGAGATGCGGTTTTTGAGACAGTGGAAAAAATGTTGCACTGCTGCACTATTGCGATGGATGCTGTTGTTCTGCTTGTGGTTGTTGCTGTTGTTGTTGTTGTCTCAGTTTAGTTTTAGTGCGCGTGCCCAACCCATTATTATTATTATTATTATTATTATTTTGCTTGTTGTTATTATTTAAGTCACAGAGACGTAGGCTTTTTTGACGCCCCTTCTGGTGCAACGCAACAATTCGTTGTTGTTGTTGTTTTTTATTCGTATAGAATAGTTCGTGGTTCTGCAACCTGTTGTTGTTGTTGTTGTTGTTATATAGCTTTGACTTTCATTCGCATTACTCTTTGTTGTGTTTTGTAGTTGAGCGCAGCGACAATTGACTGTAAATTGAGTGTGTTGATTGCTCAGCGCGAGGAATTCAAATAATAACCATGTGCGGCAAATTAACAGCTGAGCCCATGAAAAAAAAAAAAATCCAAAAAAAAAGTAGTAGAAAAAAAAACACGGTCGTATAATAAATAAAAAGAAACTAACAACCTGAAGGTAAGAAAAATAATTAAAGAAAGAAAGGAGTGGGCAAAAATAGTAGTAGAAATAGTAGTAGATGGATAGTAAATGGGAGTAGAAAAAGTAGTGGTACAAAGTAGTGGGAATGGGAGTAGAAAAAGTAGTTGAACATTCTAGACAAGTAGTAGAAATGGGATTAGAAAACGTAGTGGAAAAAATGTAAGGCAAGGATGTGAGCATAACTGAAATGCGACCTTTAATTGAATTCACTTTCAGCGTAACTAAAGACTTAAGACACAAATTTGCTTAGTCGAAATTTTCATAGCAAACTTCTTCATTCGATTGGATGAAATCAACAAAAGATTTAAGACACAAACTTGCAAGCATTCGTTGCGTTGTTCTTATTTCTCTTGCTGCTGCTGCTGTTGTTGTACATTTGGGTCTGCTGTTTCTGTTTTATTCGCTATATTGTAAAGTTATATAAAATAATTCTTAATGAAAGAATCAAAAGATCACAAAGTTTGGAATAAAGATGCGATACACCTGATAAAAAGAAGGAGGAAAAAACAAGGACTCTTGTGTATCCAAGCGGAGTGCTCGGATGCAGCACCACACTCACCATGGAGTTACCGTAGCGTCTTCTTCTTATTCACTACCTCCATCCAGGGGCGTAGCACAGCCTCTAAATCGATCGCACCCGAATCGCACAGCAAATGATCCCAAAAAGCGATCGCAAGACGTGAGATTGTTAAACGGTGTTGTTGTTGTTGTTTTCTTCCCCCCCCTTCTTTTGTTTTGTTGGTTTTTTTATTATGATTTTTGCTTTTAATTCGCATTTAATGAAGACTGCTCAAAACAGGTAGCAATGTTTTTACTAAAATTGTTCGTTTGTTGTTACTGTTGGCGGTTGCTTGTTCTCGTTGTTGTTGTTGCTGTTGCTGTTGTTGTTGCTGTTGTTGTTGCTTGTTGTTGTTGCTGTTGTCGTTACCGTCCGCACCATCAGACATACGATGAGCTTCTGTTACTCATTTTATGATTAAACTAATTTTTTTGACCACAAACTGTCGCTCGCTGTTCCGAGGCTAGAAATATGCAACGTGTTCGATTACAGCAGACGGTGAAGCAACAACAACAACAACAACAACAACGAGAACAACAACGACAACAACAACAACAACAACAACAACGACAACATAACGTAACGTTAGCGAGTTATTTTAATAAACTGATCTACGTGACTTGAATGGCAAAGAAAAGCGACATCGAATCGAATAACAGAGTGATTGCGATGGACACTCACTGCGTTGGGACGCTTGATGGGCTGGTTGTCTGGACGGATCGCTCGGCGGCTGGATGGACTGCGTACTCACTCATTTAACAGTAGCGCGATTTTTGTAGCAACAACAATATAATAAATATAATGATAATAATAGATTATTAACAACACTAGATGCTGTTGCATGTTGCTGCTGCTGTTGCTGCTGTTGTTGTTGCTATTGTTGTTGTTGTTGTTGTCAATTTTATATGCAACATGTTCCCTGATGTTTGAGAATGTGGATGAAGCTGCAAGAAGCACGCATGCGCCACGGCGAAGCGTAACAACAACGGATTGAGATGCAAACGCGACAAGAAAAAAAAAATCATGATAAAAAGAAGACACATGATAAAAAAAATTAACAAATGCAACAAGTAAAATAAAAAGAAAAGAACAGAATCATAAAAGAATCATAAAAGAGGATATAAAAATACAGGGGAACAACAACAACAACAACAACAACAACGAGAATAAAGATTGTCAAATACCAACAACAACAACAACAACAACAACAACAACAACAACACCTACAACACCTACAACAAGCTCAATTAAGCCAAAGTTGAGGCAGACTTTTCATGATTTCCCTGTGATTCTTTGTACAGAGGATCTACATACATACATGGTACATATGTATATCTCTATATACTATGTATCCTTTTAGAACCAAGAGAAAAAGAAGAAGACGCGGGATTAACAACAGCAAAGAACACGACGGGAGGAAAAAACAACCAGAAAAATCAAAAGTTTACAAAAGTTTTTATTGACTTCTTATCTTGCTGCTGCTGTTGTTGTTGTTGTTGTTGTTGTTGTTAAGTTGCTGCTGTCAAAACTTAATAATAATAATGATAGGTGAGCAACAGCAACAACAAGAACAGCAACTACAACAACAACACCAACAGCAGCAACAGCAGAAGTTGCTGCAGTAGGTTGTTAATATATAATGTTAGTGATTGTTGTTGTTGTTGTTGTTGTTGCTGGTGTTGTTGTTGCTGTTGTTGCTATTGTTGTTGTTGTTGTTAAGTATCCGTACACGACAAATAACGCCAGAGGGCGCTGTCAATGCGATTTCTGTTACGAGCTCAGAAAAATGTCGATGGTAGGCAACAAATAAGTGTAAGCAAACAAGAAGATAGCAGCGAATGTAGGAGGGAAGGCGGGAGGGAAGGCAGGGGTAAGCCATCCGAAGAAGTCAGGCAGGTCGAGGAGACTGCAGCAAAATAAGCATCGCCAACGTAACAGAAAACCGACCAACCTCTTGCATCGGTAGGAGATGCCAGCCGATGAGGGGCGGCAACAGAGACGCAGGCGATGGCGATGGCGATGGCAAGAAAGCTCACCTCGCAGATGATTAAAAGCTTAACCTGTGCAATGGTTTAAATTAAAACGTAATCCTTGGAGCAGCAGCAGCAATCCGCCGAAGATGGTTGGAAGAAATGCGAGTATCCTCAAGAAAAATGACGATTATTGAGTATTATAGTAAAACGTATTATTATTCTATGTGTATCTCCTCCATCTTGCCCTATGTTTCTCTTGAGATCAACCAACATCTCGGTTGATTTGTTAGTTAATCGCTTGATTTGCTAGTTTGTCGTTTGGTTGATCGATTGGTTGATCGTTTGGTTGATCGTTTGGTTGATCGTTTGGTTGATCGCTCCTTGGAGTGGACAAAATTTCCCACAGGGATTTTTGTCAATGAAATGAACGCAACTCGTACGCAGCGAAAACAGGTTTGTTTCTTAAGTCTTTTATTTTTATGATAAACACACTCCGATAGCAGAATCCTTAGAAATGAAAATGAAAACGAAAATTGTTACATGTTTCGAATTTGTTCTTGGTTTTGTTGTTGTTGGTGGTTGGTTGTTGTTATTGTTTCTATTTTCATTTAAATTGTTTGATGGTTTGATTTTGTTTTGTTTTGCTTTGCTTTGCTTATCGATCGTTTTTATCGTCTCATCATCATCATTATTTCTAAGAATTAACGCTGCAGACTTCCGCAATTTAATTGAGCTCGCTTCCTTTCGTTGCGGCACGTTGGTCGTGAGTTCGGCCGAGCCGCACAGGTTGAATCGGTGCCGCTCAGCGCACATCTCGTCCCAGCGCGCGTCGAGGGGGCGCGTTGATCACAGCGATCGATCGATCGAGAACTTCGACAAAAATCTACAACAACAAAACGAAACGAAACGAAACGAGAGAAGAAGGAAGTGTGAGCTCATGAATATTAAACAGAGATCAAGAAGAAAAACAGAAAAAGTATGACGGTTATGAAGGCGGGGGGAGGGAGGGGGAAAGGATGAGGGAAGAATTGAGATGGGGACGGAGACAGAGAGAGAGAGAGAGAGAGAGCAAGAGGGAGAGAGAGAGAGGGAAGTTAGTTAAGCGTTATAGCTTCCTTTTCTTGTTTGCATCTTATTTTTTATTCTTCCGTCCTTGCATTTGATTCTTGGTCTTGTTCTTCTGCTTGCTTTTCTTCTTCTTGCTTTTCTTCTTCTTCTTCTTCTTCGCGTTCTTCATTTTGCTTTTGTGTTAATCTTCTTTTTAATCTCCTTTTTGCTCTTCTTTTGATTGTTTTCGTTCGTCTTCTTCTTAACAATATTCTTGTTCATATTTTGTTTTTCTTTCGGTTCTTCTTGTCCATTTGCTTCTTCTTCTTCTTATCATTGTACTTATTGTTATTTCTCGTTTTTGGGATTTTCTTCGTGTTCATGTTTCTGCAGGGCCGCGTTTAGAAAATTTGCGCTCAGGGGCTCGAAATCATCGAGCGCCCCCAACTAGCCTCCCTTCCCTATTGAAAAATCTGAAAATTTTTCATTTTGAATCTATTACATTTTATTGAAAAAATATAGTGTTTCATGACATATTGTTTACATAATTTCCATATAATCATTGCAATGCAAATCAGTTCTTTTTTTCATATATGACAATATAAATCAAAAATTCAAAAATTTGTGTAAGGGTTGGAGCTGCGATAATTGATAAAAGCGATGATACTAACAAACTGAAAAAAATTATGCGTATTGTCATTAAAGAGATCATATTGGAGTGAGTTACGTTGAGTTGTGTACTATATAGAACAACGATAAGCGCGTCGAAAATAGAAATACAACATAGAACATTTTTTCACTCTTACTCAGCTCCAACGTAGGCGTTCCCTAATTTATAAAAGTATTTTGCTAATGGTTTTCAATTTTTGATTTTTGGCCTGTGGTTTTTCAAGTGAAAGTTGCATCGGACCATTTTTTACTTTGTTTCTACCCTAATACAACTTTCCGACACTTCTTTTCTGAAAATATTTTTATAACCTCATCAAAATTAATGTTTGCACAAAATTCTGACTCAATATTTAAAATAGAAAGATTGTTGAGTTTATCTTGGCCTAATGTTGCCCTAAAAGTATTTTTCACTCTTTTTAAAGCTGAAAATGAACGTTCGCCGGTGCTGTTTGTAAGAGCCAGGGAAAGGTATATTTTTATTGCCACTTCGACGTTTGGAAATGTCGCTTGAATTTTATTTTCACAAATAAATCTCAAATAAGATATGGGAAGAGGAACATCGGAGGGAAATTCTTCATTACTAATAAAATATCTAAATTTAATGATTTCTTCTACGAAATCGTCTTCCAAATCGCAATTATAAATTTTTGCAAGATTTTTCGCGTAAGCTCTCATTTTGTCGTTTCCAACTTCGGAAAAATTTTGGATTTTGTTTAGGAATCCAAATGTTTCCCAATGATGTGTATAACTTGTCGCTCTTTTTTCTAGGGCATTAATAAGATGATCTAAAATCGTGAAGAAAACTTTAATTTTCATTGCGTTTCGCGAATCAAAAACAGTATCCGCTTCTGGACCTTCATCAAAGTGACGCTTCCTTTTCCGATAGCTTTTTAATTCGTATTTCTCACAACCAGATTTTTCTATGCCTCTTTTCTCAAAATCTAGATAGTTTTCTGTTGTTCTAAGATCCAAGAGGTAATTCTTTAAAGAGTTATATAATTTTACCACAGCTCCCAAATCAATATTAACATTTTGCAAGCTTTTATTTGTAGCATTGAATTGATGTAAAATGTCACTCCAAATTTCGCAAATAATCGCGGTTTCCAACTTATTCAATGAGTTCATCAAAGATTCTGATTCTATCCTGTTTGTTCGTTTCTGATTATCATCAGTTATAAGCTCTTGTAAAGCATTTCGAAAATGAATGTATCCTAGAGATAATGCTTTTGTTGCATCCGCTCTGGCAGACCAGCGCGTATCACATAATCTTTGTGGAACTAATTTACTATCCGATGTAGAAAGGTGTTTTTTCATAATTTCCCATCTAGATGTTGAACCAGAAAAAAATACATAGAGATTTTGCATAAACAAAAAAAATCTAGTAGCTTCTGAGCAACAATCAGCTCCGCAATTTCCAACTAAATTTAAGGAATGCGCCGCACAAGGAAAATAAAAGGCCAATTTATTTTTTTCTCTGAGTCGTGCCTGCAATCCACTGTAACACCCTGACATGTTTGCTGCGTTGTCGTAAGACTGACCTCTGCAGTTGTGAAAATCGATATCTAAGTCCTCTAAAATGTTCAAAACTGCGATACCCATTTGGTCTCCTTTGTGACCAACGTTTGGTAAAAAAACGAGAAAACGCTCTACAGGACAATTGTTTTCAGATACATAACGAATGACGAGAGTTAATTGATCTACGTTTTCAATATCTGGCGATGAGTCGACAATTATTGAAAAGTATTTAGCATTTCTTATTTCTTGTACAATAGATTTCCTAACGTGTTCGCCTAAGATTTCAATGAATTCATCGCAGATAGTATTCGAAAGATATGAAATGTGTCCACTATTTTTGTTTCCATGCTGAGAAATATGAACCTTTAAAAAATCATCATATTCTGCCAATAGCTCCAAAGTTCCGAGGAAATTTCCATTGTGGGAGTTGTAAAAATGCTCACTACTACCGCGGAAGGCCAACCCACGAGAAGAAAGAAATCTGACCACAGATAAAATTCTTTTTAACACCATACACCAGTAATTTCTCTCTCTATCAAATTGTATTTCGAGAGCTGTATCGATACGCCCTTCAATTCTAGATCTGGTTAAAAACAATCCTAAAGATTTATGATGAGCAGAAGATATTTCGTGTTGAGCAATTCTCTCTTCATGTTTCCAGTCTTTAAAGCCTTTGTAGAACCGATTTTCTTTATCCCCAAAAAGCTTACAGTATATACAAAATATATTTCCACTCGTTTGAGAATATATCATCCAATCTCGTCTTCGTACTTCCAGGTTTTTTAGTTTTCGAAAAAACATATTTCTTCTCGCGTATCTTTTCTGATTTCCATCAATAATAAGCGATGCCGAAAATTCTAATGCGTCTATGTTTTGATTTGGATGATTTTTTAATATATAAGAAACGGATGCGTGGTCTTCTTTCCACGTGTCCGGATCTTCAATGTCAATATGATTATCTCTAATTTCAGTTTCTTTGAATACTTTTATTGTATCGGATGTACCGGTGGTCAGAACTTCCGATTCGTTTTCCTTTTCATTTTGTTCTGCCAATTCCTCTACATTTATCCTGGTAAAAAAGAAAACGAATTTTCGCACGATAAAATTTATCGGAAAAATGAATCATCCATTATGAATGATATTCGCGACATCATAAGAAAATGAAAAAAGCACGCTCTTTCAATACCCGGTAAACAATAACATATTTAGGCATAACTAGAGAATATGTGAAGTTCTCAGATTTAAAAAATTTTAACATGTTTGGACTTCGGAGAGTAACGGATTATCACGAGACAAAATTTTTATGATCTAAGAACTTCACTTATTCTCTAGTTGTTCCCATATTTATTCCGATTTTAGTAAAAAAACACAATTGTCAGTAACTTACGTTTTGACAATATTACTTGAATTTTCAGTTTCAGACGCACGGCATTCCGCTTGCGTGAAGAAATTTTCAAGTTTTAAAACCTTACTAATCTCCTCTTCTTGCTTCTTAGACTTTTCAATATTTAACTTCCTTCTTGCACCGCCACTCAACTTTTTTTTCAACATATTTTACTACTTGTAATTAAAACTTGAATTGCTTTAGAATATACGAAATGTCAATAAATTATCAGATCAACTAATAAAACGCGAGAATGTTTCAATTTGAGCACTGAATAATGCTTTTGTTAATTTGCATGCACTTCGTTTCGGGCCTCGGGACAACGGTAAAAATCAAAAACAGTGTAGAATGAACCTGCCACTAGCAGTGTTGCCTTCTGGAGCTAGTGTTTTCTTTATAGCGCATTGATGCCAAATAGATAATTTCCCTTTTTTGGTAAAATTCTATTGGTATAAATTCTGTAAATAGCTTATATACTTGGAGGAATTCGATATTCAAACGTATTAAACTAATTGTACTAATAATTTTCATTAAGCTGCTACTTGTTTAAAATATAAAAAATCGGAACTGAATTCTGAAAAATAATTATGACTGAAATATGGGTAATAGTTTGAAAAGTAGCCTCAACAGAGTTAGCATCACTGTCCGAGTAGATACATATATGTGTGAGTTTGTTAGTTCACTTTGTCCACTGCAAGTGGCTTTCAACAGAAATCATCTCACAAACCAACTTCACAAAAAAATTAAGCACGGGAATATTGCCATATTGTTCGATTTTTTTTTTCCAAATTCTATTACTAATCTTTAAATATTTGCCGATTTGATGCAAAAGTTTCCACTCTTTTGTTTTTTTTTGTTCAGTTTGATTTTGAAAACAAATGAGAAGCAGGAGCGTGTTGTGGCGAACAAGCCATACTATTATATCAATTTTGTTAGCCTTTTGTGCGCCTGGATGTTTGTGTTTGATAAATTTGAGAACGACTAAATTGTTATGTTTGGTGTAAATCAATTCAGATGAGACTCTTACTGTTTGATAGTATCATTGTAGTTAAGTTGCTAGTAACATAGTATGTTAAGTAATTTTAGCTATATTTAAATTTAAATTATATTTTAATAAAAAATCGCAGTTCCTTAAATCGATATATGTTTGCAGTAGGTGCGGCGCCCTTGAAGGCTTGGCGCCCAGGGCTTCAAGCCCCGCAAGCCCATAGGTAAACGCGCTACTGTGTTTCTGCTCTTCCTGTTGATGTTCTCCTTGTTTTTTCTTGTAGTTGTTATCCTTTTATTAATTCCTGGTCTTCTTCTGCCTGTTATTCGCTTTCCCAGCTCTCTTCCTTTTTATTCGCCTTCTGCGTCTCTTCTTCTTCTTCTTCCGTTTGGCTTCTTTTATTATTGAAAAGTTTCATTAGAGACTAAAATAGACGATATCCTTTCTTCTAACCTTCAAATGGCGATGTCTTTCTGACAACAACAACAACAATAACATCAGCAACAACAAAATACATGTAGATGTGTTTACGTTTATGTGTATGTGTGTGTTTCTGTGTGTATGTGTTTGCATGTGTGTCTGTATGTGTGTAGATTAAGCATAAAAATGGGTAAAAAGCAGAAAACTTCAAACGTTTTGGATTTTTGTTTTTAAACCATAAAAATTAACATTTTTTTATAAGTATTAATAAAAATGTACTAAATAAAATATGTTTTGTTTTTTCAAAATCATTCCGAAAACAATAACAACAACAACAACAACAAAAACTCAGAAGACGACGATGATAAAGCACGAGACGAGGCGAGGCTCTGTTTTTAGCTCCACGATTGTTTCTCACGTTTTTCTGAATTTTTATTTTATTCTATTTTAGAGTTGCTGTTGTTGTTGTTGTCTGTCCTCTTCTTCTTCTTCTTATCTCTCCGTTTCTAATGTATTCGTAACGTGTTAAAATTGTGTATGAAAATAAGTTTATTTATTTTATTTTTTTGGGGTTCTTTTTATATACATACTTTATTATAAAAAGATTATCAAAAGCCAAAAGACAATCGAGAAAATCAATTTATCAAAACAGTTAGAAGCCACAATAACCCATAATAATAATAATAACAACAACAACAACAATAAAAGAATTGATAAAAAAGAACCCACAAAGAATATTTTTTTTTAATCTGTGTTACTTGCATATTTTTTAATTCTTTACCATTTTTATAGTGTTTATTCTTTAATAGAATATTTTTAAGTTTTTTCCATATTTTTATGGTATTTTATTTATTTTATTGTGCTTCCTTAAATTTTGTTCTTGCTTAGTTTTTAGATTTGTATCAATTCGCAAATGAATTGCTTTAGTTTTGTTGGTTTTTTCTTCAAAGATTTTCAATGTTTGTTTGCTTTTTTCATTATTTATATTTTATGCAATATTTTAAAAGATATCAACGCGTACGTTTTTCTCACAGTCTTCACTTTTGACATGAAATAAAAAATGTTCTCACACCCGAACACAGACACAGACACAGACACACATACTCACACATTCATACACTCACACATACACACACTCACACATACACTCATGCAAATAATGCTACATGTTTTATTTTCGATGATTTTGTTGTTGAAGATTTTGAAGTTATTCTCTTTAAAGCTACATTAAAAGCTGTTGTTGTTGTTGTTGTTGTTGTTGTGTTTGTTGTTGTTGTTGTTGTTGTTGTTGTTGTTACTGTTGTTGTTGTTGTTGTTGTTGCCGCCGCTGTTGTTGTCACTTTATTAATATTCGTGCTGCTTCTTTTATTATCACGCATAAGAAACATGATTTTGGTTCCGATTTCATTTCAATTAAAATTTGAATAAAAATGTTACCAAAAACAAAACTTAAATTAAAGACATTTCGGTGATGTTTATGTTTTTTTTTATTTTTATTTTTGTTGTTGTTGTTGTTTTCGCTGTTGTTATTGTTACTAAATGAGTATTAAAAAAGTTATGTCCGCCGTCAATAAAAGTTTATCATTGATCGGCGGCTATAAAAATGATGCGTTTTGTTTATGTGATCAACAACAACAACAACAACAACAACAACAACAACAACAGAATAACAACAACCATTAAACTCAATAAAAAGTGCGTATCAGGTGAACTAAATTAGATGATGACGATGTTCAAAAAACGTACGCACGTTCGTAGGATTCAGTTTTTGGGGCCTTCTATCGGTGGTGAGGGGGGGGGGGAGGAGTGGTGTGGGGGGGGGGGGCGGAGGCGACTGACTTTCTTTCAGACGCAGACGTGAACAAATTTCACCGGGTTTTTCCCGTTATTCTGCTGCTGTTGTTGTTGTTGTTCGAGTTATCACGACGTTTGTCGTTCGTCGTTTAAAATGCGTGAGAAAAAATTTTATTAGCAACAAAATCATTATAAATAATCAACATTAATTAGCTAGCGTTAAAAGTCAGCGTTCGTTGTTGGCAACCGAAAATTTATTTTTATTTCATTGCGAGGCAAAACATAAAAAAAGGAGAAACAAAAAAAAAGCAATAAAAATAATAGCAGCAAAGTGAATATATGTTAAGTGAAAAATGTAAATAAAGAAATAATGTTAAACACAATAAAAAGTCAGATAAAAACACACGCAGTATAATAAATAAAAGCAGCATAAAAAGATTACGCTTCGGTTCAATTTTTAGTGAGGATTCCTAAACAAACACAAGAAAATTAATAAAAACACTTTAAATATGATTGGGAATTCTTCTGCTGCTTCTTCTTCTTCTTCTTTTATTACCTAATAAAAAAGTAAGCAATTTAAAATAAAAACAATAGTAAACCGTGTTAAAGCTCGAGCAACATTGATGCACGTTGTAAAATGTTGCCAATGATTTGTGTCCACAGAAACAAACGTGTTGTTGTTCTTATTTAGTCATCTAAACATTTGGTAAACTTCACTTCTATCATTTCTATCAACTGGTGGAGTATACATTTTAGAAAAGATGTTTGTTTCTATTTATTGTTGCTGTTGTGGTTGCTTTTGTTGCTGCTGTTGTCTTCCATCCATCCATCCATCCATCCATCCATCAACAATGTTGCCTTCTGTTTCGTGCAGTTTCATTCAATTTCATTGCCAGTTCGCATGCAGAAGGAACAACTTTGTTGGCACTTCGCTGAATGGAGCCTTATTATTAGCCATTAATTGTGCGGTGAATCGAGTGTGAATGCAATTAATAACTATTAGAAATTCAATTAGAATTGCAAAATATAAAAGAAAATAAAAAAACAAAACAAAAAACTGAAGAAACACCAACACGAAAAATTAAAATTTTACTCACTTTCCTTAAAAGGAAAGACTTAAGCAACAAACTTGCTTGATGTCTGATCGACATCGCGCATCACATCAAAACATGATGTTGTGATGTGATATCTTCTTCTGTCTCTCTCTCTCTCTCTCTCTCTCTCTCTCTCTCTCTCTCTCTTTTATTTTTCATATGTGTTTCTCTTTTGTTGTTGTTGTTGTAAAGGGTTTTCCAATAAGAGGTGTAATTTTGAACAGCTATGGTCCTGTAAGCGTGGTCGTGGTGGCAATTTGGCTGATGTTGTTTTCCATTATTAACGGCATACCTTCCTCTTTATTACGAAATAAACATGCGATAATTTATCTCAAAAAATGGCATTTTTCTTTGAATATCAAAATTACACCTCTTATTGGAAAACCCTTTATTAAAGAAACTATAAGAAAAAAATGAGAAAAAAGGGTTGCATGCTCAATTTTGTTGAAGGGTTGAAGGGTTGTCTCTCTCTCTCTCTCTCTCTCTCCCTGTCTGCCAGTGTTCCATACAAACACAGCAGCGCCATCTTCCACATGGTTTGAGTATAAACTAAGCACTCGTTTTTATTTTGCTAACCTCGATAAACTCACGATTGAAATCAAGTTTAATCAATAAACATTTCTTTGCTCTTCAATAACGTATTTAGTACGTAATTCACGCTGAAAATCGGGTCGGGTGAGGAAGCTAAGGAAGGGTGATGGTGGCCCTCATCACTTCCGGTTCCATTTCCGTGTCGCGTTTACACTTTTTTTACACTTATTAAAAATTCGAAAGAACTGTTGAAGGGAGCCTAGAAACGGGGTGTTGTTTTTGTTGTTGTTTTTTGTAATTTTAATCGGTTTTGCAATTTTTTTTGGGGTTTTTTAATCGTAGATTACTTTTATTCGTTTTTGTTTTTGTCTTTTTTTTAAGTCTTCCTTCTTTATCCTTGTTTTTTTCTGTTTAATTTTTACTTTTAAATGTTGCAGTTTTTGTTTATTTTTTTTGGGGGGTTTTTTAGTTGTTTTATTCTTGTCTCCTTTTTTGGTTTTATTTCTTTTTCTTTATTGTTCCTTTGTTATTTTAATGTTTTTCGTACCATTTGTTGATCTCTTGGATGTTTAATCCTTTTTTTTATTTTTGATTTTCTTCATTTTTCTGTATTCTTGTTTTTCTTCCTTGTTATTCTCATTTGGTTTTCTCATTTGCTATTCTTTTTATTCTTGTCTCTTTCTTTTATCATTTTTCTACATTTTTTGTTTCTTAGAAGAGAATAAAAAGTGTTTTCTTTTCTTTTCTTTTTAATTTCGTGTCTTTTCATCTTATTTTTGGCCTTGTTTTTGATTATCTGCTTTTATTATCCTCTTCTTTTGTACTTTTTTCTTTTATGTTTTGCTTTTCTTTTTCTCTCTGATTTTGTTGATGGTTTTGTTGTGTTATTTTTGTCTTTATTCTGGTATCATTCAGTATTATTTTAGATTCTGTGGACTTGATTATTTTGCTTTGATTTTTATCCTTTTCTATGTTATCATTTCTTCATCCTTGTAAAAACATCCAAATTTTTTCTATTTATTATAATTTTTGTACTTTTTTCTATTCTCGTTTTCTCGAAGGATGACTTTTATTTATTTTTTTAAAACTATAATTTAATCGTATGTTTTTCTCTCTTTTGTTATTTGAAATGTTTCTTGTTGTCGTGTTTTTCTGAGTTGCTACAATATTTTCTGGGTTGTCGTCGAATTTCGCTTGAATTTTGTGACTTTTGTGACATTCGATTGAGTGATGCGTCGTTTGTTGTTGTTGTTGGTCGTGTTGTTATTGTTGTTGTTGTTGTTGTTATTGTTGTTGTTGTTGTTGTTGTTATGTGTAACTTTGATCGCCTTCGTTCATTTCATTGAATTTATTTACTGCTGCACTTTGACGTCAAAGTGGCCCAGAAAACTTCTGCCTCTGCTCAGCTGCTTATCGACTCTGCTGCTTCGCCGGCCGCCGCTGCTGCTGCTGCTGCTTTTGAGTGTTGTTGCCGCTGCTGCTGCTGCTGCTGCTGCTTTCATTACTGTTCATTATAATGTTCAAAGCAATGCTTAGTTTCGCGTTGTTACGCGGCGTCTCTCTCCCTCGCGTTGTTGTTCTCGTTTTCGTTTTCATTCTCGTTGTTGTTCTTTTCGTTGCGTTGTCGGTTCCCTTTTTTTTTTTAATGAGATGCACCCCTACTGATTAACGGAAGAAGAAGAAGAACGAACGAACGAACGAACGAAGTTAAACAAAACTTTCGAACATTTTCGTGTTGTTGCTGTTGTTAGCAGCGATACACTAAAAGCAACAACAACAACAACAACAACAACAACAAGAGTCAAAGAGACAAGCAAACGGTTTGTGGTTATTTTGTTGTTGTTGTTGTTGTTGTTGTTGTTTCCTTTCTCTATGAGGATAAAGAGTTCCGGAGTTTTTTTTTTTTATTTATTTTTTTAATATGTACTTTATGATTATTGTACATATGTTTGTTGTTGTTGTTGTTGTTGTTGGTTTACTTTTTTTCCCAACTTAGTTAGAAGTTTTTTTTTCCGACCTTTTCACCTCGGACCCTTCCATGTACCGTTCAGCGAGGAGGCATCCACACGATGATCGACGAATGCGCGGGACCCTGAAACAGAGACGGAGAAAAAAACTCATAAAATTCCGCCCTTTTGACTCTGAAATGCAAATGAATCGTTGTGGGGTTGGTTTTTAGTAGTAGTTGCTCGGTTAGTTGCTCGGTTTTTTCTGGTTGCTTGACTTGAATTTTTTTTTTTTTTTTTTTTTTTTTTTCTAATTCGTTTGTTGAAGTCGTTTATTGACACGACATATTTTTGTGTCTGTTTTATTTATCACACGTAAGTTTCGCATATGTTGCTGCTATTTTTGTTGTTGTTGTTGTTGTTCTTGTTGTTGTTGTTGTTCTTATTACCGCGTAGGTTTCCGCTGATTAGATTAGCTTGTTTTTTGTTTTTATGTTGCTTTTACTTTATTTAATTTAATTAACTAATCAATTAAATGCTGCTTTTTTTGTGTCTTTTTTGTTGTAAAAAAATAATTAAATGTAATTATTCGATTATGACAGTAATTTTATTATTATTAGTATTATTATATAAATATAATAAATATTGAATGCTGAAGCTAAATAAAAATACTTCCTTAGAATACAATCAGCTTAATAATGAAGTTCTCATAGAATTTCCAGATTGAAATTTGTACCTTTGCGAGTAGTTTTTCGGTAATAAAATTGTTATTATTAAGTATTTCTCTGAAAATATTCTATAAAAATAAAGTGTTTGTTTCTAAGGTGTTTCTTTAAGAGTGTTGAGTGTGTTGTGAGTGTTTTCGGTGTTGTTGTTTAGTTATAAACTTCTTGTTGGCATCATTGTTGCTATCAACATTTGAGATGGCCGCTCGGCAGCCAGGTGAAAGACGTCGTTGAACATTTTTTTTCAAATAATTTTTGCCGCCTTATTTTTTATTGTTGCTGTTGTTGTTGTTGCTGTTTTTACCCCCTTCTCGAGCGCACAGCGAAGGGACGGCGGTGGTGAATCCTGTCAAAGTTGCGTAGATAAATTAATCGACACAAAAAAAAAAAAAAAAAAAAAAAAAAAACAAAGAAAATAAAAAATTATATCCGTCTAATTTGCATATTTTTTCAATATGAATAACGAGTGAGTGAGTAGCTGAGATACTGTTGTTGTTGTTGTTGCTGATACGGTTCTGTTTTCCTTTTTTTGCGAACCACGATTTAAGGATCATTGAAGCCGGCGAGCTGCAAAAAAAAAAAAAAAAGCGGACAAAATAAAGCTGAGTAGCGATTTAGATTGATGATGAATGCGATTTAGTTGTTATTGTTGTTATTGTTGTTGTTGTTGTTGTTGCTGCAATTAACCCATTCCATCTGATGATGGTTTGTGGATGCGTGTGCGTGTGTTTTTTTGTTGAATTACCTACAATTTTTGGCACAATTGAATTCGACTCTCTGCTAATTTCAATATAAAACACACACACACACACACACACACACACACACGTCTTTATAAATTCTCCTCATTAGCATATTATGCTCATTATCAGTATGCGTGTCCTGTGTGTGTGTGTGAGTGTCTTTTGTACCTGAACTTAAGCCGAACATCCGCAAAAAGAAAGCGAAAGGAGTCACGATGAAAGGATTCAATCGAGGAGACTCAGAAGCCGAGCCATCAACCGACGATAATCGCATCAACCGGCGAAGAAGACGGCGGCGATTTGAGGACCCGGGATAAGAAGAAGAAGCAGCACCAGAAGAAGAAGAAGAACCCGATGTTGACTGTCAACTTTTCAGGACTCTGTTCGTTGTTTGCATACGCTTGTCGATGTTATGCAAAAAAAGAGATCGAAACAACAACAACAACAACGATGAGCAAGGAAAAAAAAATGATAAATCATCACAAGGAAGGTAGGCAAAAAAGGAGCCCATCGAAGAAGAAGAAGAAGACGACGGCGAAGGAGAGGAGAGAAGAGAGAAGAGAGAAGAGAGAAGAGAGAAGAAGCCAAGCAGAAAAATTGTCTCATCGTCTTAACGGCGGCCGCTGACCTTTCGGTCTGTCGAAAGGGTTGCGAAATAACGACGACGATGATGATGATGACGACGATGATGATGATGATGATGATGATGATGATCACGATTTATTATCCTTTCGTTATAATTTTGGCGCGCAGAAAAGGACGATTCTTCGTCTGTCGCTTGTTTTGCTGTTTCCAAAATTCAAAAAAAAAAACAGTGACGAGAATTTTTTTTAAGCGTTTCTCAACAGAAAAATACAAAAAACTGGCCCACATTCGAGCGGCTGCTGGTGCTTCGTGTCGACTTGACTAGAATACTGATGAAAGTCGATTTATTGTCAATGCAACGCCTATTTTTAGGCGTGGCAGCGCCTTACAGCGTTGCAACCTTCAACGAAGTCTGACTGAATTCGAATTCTGTTTATGAGTAAACAAGGGAAGAGTAACAAATAACAAAAAGAAAAAAAACAAAAAAAACAGCGTGCTGATAACTTTTAATGCTAATCTTGTTGTTATTACAAAATAAATGCAATGAATTTAAACACACATTAAAAAGAAAGAAAAAAAAAATAAAAAAAAAAAAAAAACAAAAGTGCTACCTGCTTGTAATCTGAATTTAATCAGGAACAACAACAACAACAACAACGACACGAGAACGAACACCGAATGAATTCATAATTGAATAGAAATGTTGTTCAACATATCGAACATCAACGACGATAAAACAATTCAAATGAGACAAGAAATACAACAACAACAACAACAACATTGATAATAATAACAACAACAACAACAACAACAGCAGAAGCTGAACATTTTCAAAAACTTTTGCATACGAATTCTAATTAAAAACGCACACGCTTCAAAGATGATGATGACGATGTAAAGAATAACAGAAACAGAATAACAAGGAAAACAACAACAACAACAACAACAATAAACAGTCCAAAAAAACAAGCAGCAATAAAATGATAATAATTACAACAACAGCACAACCGCAATCGCAAGAATGCGACTTTTTTTTAGGCGTCTCGAACGTACTTCATTCATAAAAAAGTCTAAACATTTGCTGTTGTTGTTTGTTGTTGCTGTTGTTGTTTCTGGTGCTGTTCAAATGTTTAAACTGTGTGTTTATGCAACAAGTTGCGCGCATCCTTCGTTGCTGGCTTCTTTTCTCTGCTCCTCCTCTTCTTCTTCGTCTTCGTCTTCTTTGTATTCCTTCGATCGAACGTACGTATGTTTCGCATTATTTTAATATGTAAAAATAAACACCGAAAAAAAGGATATATGAAGCAACAACAACAACAACAACAACAACCATAACCAAAAATATTCAAATTTGCGTTTTTTTATGAAACCATCAACAACAACAACAGAAACTGGGTCAAAAGCATTCAATTATCATGGAAAATCAAGGATTCATTGGAAGCCGAAGTCGAAGTCGACGCCAACAACAACAACAACACCACCGCCAACAACAACAACAACAGTAATAATGGTATTCATAACTGTTGCGCCGCCTCTCTTTCGAGGTGCATAATTAAAGCATAATCTCAGGCGCGCCGCCACACTCTCTGGCCGCATATTTAACTGTAAATTTATGCAACAACAACAACAACAACAAGTACAACAACAACAACAACAACAACAACACCACCAAAAGGAAGCACGCGGTGGTCACAAGTTATTCTGAGCTCTCCTCTTCGCTGCTGTTTTTTCCGGTGCAGAGCCCCTGCTTTTGACCCTTTTTTTCAGTTGTTGTTGTTGTTGTTGTTGTTGTTTCCCTTGCATAGTTTTAGGAAAATTTAAATAAATTACTTTAAAACCACAAAAAATGCAACACACTTTAAAAGAAGAGCGAAGGGACGTGGTGAAAAGAAGGGGGGGAGGGGAGATGAGTAAAAACCCTGGATGCTGACCTCACTCAACAGCAGAAGCGGATGTAGACGAGGATGATGAGGAGTAGAAGCTGCGGATGAGGAAGAAGAGCATGCAGGGGAAGAGGAAGAGAAGCACTCATTAACTCATGCATCCGTCTTTCGGTCAACGTGATGCACGAACCACTCAAAATGCAGATGATTTTGATGCGTAGTGGTTGCGTAGTCTTCTTCTTCTTCTTCTTCTTCACCTTTTTGCAACTTTCTTGCTCTAGTTTCTTCAAAAACAACAACAACACAGCCAGAAACTATTCAAAACAAATGTTTTTCTACTAAACACAATCGTTGTTGCTGTTGTTTGTTGTTGCTGTTATTTGTTGCTGTTGTTGTTGTTTTAAAATTATTCGTCATATGAAAGCAACAAGCATCGAACGGGTTAAAAAAGTGTCACAACAGCGACCCTGCTGCTCTTGTGGCTTGTGTTTTGCTTTTTTTCTGCTTTTTTTTTTTTTTTTGCTAAACAGCGACGCGTTTAAATTTGCATCTAATTAATAATTAAATGGTATCTGATGTTGTTGTTGTTGTCTTAACACTTAAACGTAGTTTAACAGCAACAAAACATAATAAAAACTAATAATAAACTGAAGCATGTTCCTTTGCTTTTATTATTCATTTCTTTTGTTTGCATTTTCTTTTGTTGTTTGCTTTTTTTTGTCCTCACCGTCGCCCCGTCGCCCCGCCCCTCCCCGCCCACCGCCGACCTTCAGAATTTTTCATAATTTTGCCAGTTTTTATGATGGACTTTTGAGCTCAAATGAAATGCAAGGCTTTCGACAAGGTTTTTAAAAGTTTGCAATCGTTCGGGAAACAAAAGAGAAAAAACAACACCATCGAAATATTTGACTAAAAACATACAACAACAATGAAGCAATTTAAAGAAAAGCGAACGATGAATCGTTAAAGAAACAAAAGAGAATCTCGATCAAGGAAGAAATCAACAAGAAATCAACAAGAAATCATCAAGAAATCAACAAGAAATCAACAAGAAATCAACAAGAAATCATCAAGAAATCATCAAGAAATCATCAAGAAATCAAAAAGAAATCATCAACGAAAACTACGACAAACTTCACAAAAAACAAACGACAGAAAGTCGAAAAAATTATAAAAAAATTACAAATATTTCCCAAAAATAAAACAATGAAAAATATAAAAAAACAAAGATAAAAAAACCGTGATTTAAAAGGATAAAAAATCAATCATCGGGTTGGGGGAGAAAAAGCGATATAAAAAATAAAATAATGAAGTTTCGAAGTGATTAATAATTATTTTAGTGATAAAGAGATGTTTTCATTTTAATTGCATTTCGAATTTCATTTGAAATCATATTGAAATCACTTTAAATACATAATTTTTCATTATTGCTTTATTTCAATTTATATACAATCATTTGAGGCTATTTTTCAATAATTTAGAGTAATTTTTGAATAATTTAGAGTTATTTTGTAATAATTTAATGA
The DNA here is from genome assembly GCA_949629155.1 of Myopa testacea. NCBI lineage: Eukaryota > Metazoa > Arthropoda > Insecta > Diptera > Conopidae > Myopa > Myopa testacea. Next base: position 35,631,430 of record OX451348.1, on the reverse strand, counting down.
TAAATAGAAATTAAATAGAATTAGATACTTTATTAAAATATGAAATTATGACTAATAATATAAATTAGGACTAAGAATATGATTGTATATTTTATGTGTGCAATAAATAAGTATTCTATATAAAATTTAACATTAATTTCTATGCTAATCTATAATAATTATTCTTGGTTTCGGGGTATCTAAATCTGGTTTATCCAAGTCTGGTTTATCTAAATCTGGTTTCTTGATTGTTTAAATCTGGTTTCTTGATTGTTTTAATCTGGTTTCTTGATTGTTTAAAACTCGTTTCTTGATTGTTTAAATCTGGTTTCTTGATTTGTTTAAATCTGGTTTCTTGATTGTTTAAATCTGGTTTCTTGATTTATCTTAATTATCCTTGATTTGTTGGTTTCGTTTTTAAACCTATCGAAGTTGAAAGAAGCTGATTTTAAGGAGAAGCCTCGTCCATCGTTCCCCCGCCCCTCTCCTTCCCCTCCCTGTCCAGGTGCTTCACCACCCCTTCACTAGTATTACTCGCTGTCATAAAACCCTCAAAAAATGCCAGGATTTATCAGTCTTTGTCATTCATTTCGATCAGTGTTGAGAATCCTTGTTTTCGTTGATGATTTTGTTGCTTTTTCAGGTACGTTTTAAGCGTTTTTTGTCGCTCTGTTCGCTGTTTTCACTGTCTCTCGAATTCGCAACAAGGACAACGGCGCCAGGAGTGAAAAGCAGCGAAAAGGACGAAACTAAAAAAGGATGCATGCCAACATTCGAATGCGAGAACGATTCGTGCTGCTCTCTTCTGCGTCGCGATGCTTCTTCACTTCACTTTAAAGTGATGTGTTCTGCGTTTTGCTCTGCTTTTTGCTCTGTTTGCGGGTTTATTTAGCTGCCAGTACGATTTCCGTTATCCGTCTGTTGCTGTTGTTGTTCTCTGGTTGTTGTTGTTGTTGTTGTTGCTATTGATGTTGCTGTCAATGTCAGAAATTAAAATAAAAAAAAATGTGTCGAAGCTCAAAATTTCCATGCAAATGAAGCTTTTGCTGGAGAAAAGGGAGAAACTGTTGCTGTTGTTGTTGTTGTTGTTGCTCCTCCTGTTTACAGTCAGCTGAAAATATGCGTCAGTCACTCAGTCATTCTGTCGGTTGCTCCTTTCGAGCAGAGTTGAGCTGCCGATTGAACTCCAAGATTGAGACACAGTATCGCCGCACAAGAAAAGAACATGAAATCCATTCGATTGCCTTAAATTCGAGGTAATTGTATGGGTATTGTTATGCTTTGGTTGTTGTTGTTGTTGTTGTTGTTCTTATTTTCATTGTTTCCTTATGATTTGTCTTTTTTTTTTGCTAAGAATCCGTTACACTTTAAAATGGCAACCATGAATTTTTTTTGCTGTTGTTCGATTGTTCATTGTTCCGTTATAATAACTGACTAAATAGATTATCTACTGTTATTATTATTATCTACTGTTATTATTATTATCTACTGTTATTATTATTATTATTATTCTTGTATTCTTTTATCATTAAACTTGTTGTTCATTTTTCGGTCTTTGATTTCCTTGTGTTTCTGGTCGAATTCGAATTGATTTTTATGCTTCTTCTATCCACGGGCGAATGACGATTGATTGGGAGTGTTTAACAATTTTTTGAAGAATTATTTTCCGTAGCTTGCTATTTTTTTTTTTTTTGCTTATTTTTTCGAATTAAAGTTCATCGAAGGATGGCTTTAAAAACTGTAAAAAAAAAAAAAAAATAAAAAAAATAACAAAAAAGAAGGCGTGTGCAAATGACAAAGTGGCGCTTTTTTGCAACGAAAAAGATTTCAAATTTGATGGGGTTTCGAGAACAAAAAAACGAACGCACTTTCAAATGTTTTGCTAACGGGATGCTGCACCAGGAATTCCTTTGGTCTCAACAAGGATTCGTCACGGATGCCAGCCGCGAAACTCAACGGCGGCTGTGGCTGTGGCAGCGGCGACGGCGACGGCGACGGCTGAAGAAATCACTTCGAACGAAACCAAAAGTTAAAATGCGATGCATCTCGTCCGAAGCACAGAGAGACAAAAGACAGAATACTAAAACAACAACAACAACAACAACGACACCAACGACAGAAGCACCAGTTTTCGAAAATGTCCGCTGAAGTCGCCACGAGCGAGCGAACGAACGAATGAGCCAGCGATTGTCAAAAGATGGTCGATCGACGACGGCAGAACGTGGAAGAACTGCGCTCGAGAGCAGTCGGCAGCCGAGTGAATGAATGACTGAATAAGTGGGTGGTTTGGCAGGCAGCGGGCGGTCGTCAGCAGGCCAACGGAGGCGCCACTCTTACCCACGAGTGAGTGGGACGGCCGGAGTAGACTGCTTCTTTGTCAACAGAGAGAGGAACAATGCAGCTCTCAAATAATAACAACTACAACAACACCAGAGCCAACAACAATTACACTTCAGACTTCGCACAAGAATATATCCATCTCACTTCGATGTACACAGAGCTGGAGCCCCTGTTTCCAGTGCCAGCGGTAGGCGTGTCTCTCCTCATGCACAGTGAACGTGTGCGAGAGCATGCGCCTGTGTGCGTGTCCGGTGTGTGAGCCTGGAAGCACACTCTCCTGAGTACTCGCACTTCCACATTCCATCGCCGTGGAAGAGGTTTCCAAGGCTTTCCATCAGCAGCAGCACTGGCAGGCCAAACAGCCAGATTCCAATAGGATTTGACAAGACCACCTCCGCCTGTTTTCCTCGCACTCATGCAGAAACCGATGAATGGTGGCAACTTTATTATTAAATGCCTCTCTCTCGCTCGCATAGTGTAACCGCAATCCTTAGTAACCGCAACTCTTTGCACCTCTCGACAATGTTGCTTACTTGGTGGTTGTTGTTTGTTTCTCAGAATGTGCGTGTGTGTGTTCGTGTGTTCGTGTAGACCTGGAAGTGCATTTTATTGGATTTGTCCACCCGAGAAACGTAAAGGGGAAATGATGTCGTGTGACGTGTTGTTGTTGGATTCCTCGTCTATAGGAGCGTATCGGTGTGTTCGTGTGTAGCACCTTCGGCTGGTTCGTTCGAGCGCTCGCTGCTGCTCTCAGTGCGGCCGACGTCGATGAATCTCGTTAGTTGACTTCGATAGCTCAAAGAGTTTGCACGTGAAATTCTGTTCTCTCTTGAATGTGTCTTGAGTTGGATGAAGAAAACAATTTTTGCTTGAAAGAAAGAAAAATTCTTCAACTTCTATAAAATTGCAACTGTTTGTAATTAACAAAGAGAAGAAAATAAAAATTTGCAAAAATGTTCGGTCCGCGCTAAGATCAGTTATTGTGCTCTCAGTTGTTTAATTAAAACGGAAAAATTACACAACTGAATTTTAAACAAAAAAAAAAAAATATTTAATACAAATAAAAAAAAAATATTTAAAAAAAATATTTACAACATATAAAAACCACGCACATAAAATTTAAGAAGTTTTCTTCGGTGTGAAACGGTGCATGCAACCAAAATAACTGTGCACCGAAAGAGTTCGCATTGTAGACGCACATCGCAACTGCCACAGCAACAGCAACACCATCCGCAACAACAACAACAACGACAATTCTAAAACTTGTGATCCCACATCGAAAAAATTTCAAACGTTCAAAACACAACACAAACAAAAAACTGCGTTCTTATTTTTTTGAACTTTTCACTCCGTTTGAGTACTCGATTGGCTCGCATTCGGTTCGCAGCGACCAGCAGATTGCAACAGCATCGCCGTCAAGAAGCGGCTTGTCCTTGCAACAACAACAACAACAAAACAACAACCACAACAACATTCACCGAAAAGTGATTGCAATCGCAAATGCCACCGCTTGTGAAAGCATCGCAACACCGACGATAAGTTTACACAAACGCATCACCGCAACGCTCATCAGCCGCGCCCCCAACCCCGCCCCCGCCCCCGCCCTCGTCCAGCAGCGATCACTCAGTGCGTCTTGTCTGCTGTTTTGCCGCCGGGTTTCCTTTCGGCCGCTTGCGATCGCTCCGCTGCACTTGTTGCTTAGTCGCTTAGTCGCCACGCGAGTTTCCGCGCTCCACGCCCCCCGCCTCCGCCCCCGCCAGCGCCAGCGCAGCAGCTGCGGCCAGGAACCTTTCGCCCTCGTCCGTTGCCCGCAAAGACTTCAAGACGGTTGCCTCACGCTTTGAGTGGAATGATCACAGGGACTCTGGTCTTCCTTTTGACAGATCGGTCTTCAAAGTCGTTAAACTGAGCCCCAACTTGGAGCCCTACCCCGCCAGCGTGGAGGGCCTGAACAGCCCTAGAGCGGTGGGGATGGCCGCCACATCGTACATGACGCCATCCAGCGGCGACCTCGACTTGGCGCTGGGCGGCGGCGGCTACCACAACTCGTCGCCCCGCTCGGCCACCGACGCCGGCGAAATGAAGTACATGCAGCACCACCACCACCACCACGCCACCGCGCACCACCAGCTGCCGTCGTCGCCCAGTCCGAATGGCATCGTCAACGGCATCGGCGGCAGCGGCCTCAGCTCGATAACGCCGACGGGTGGCTTGGGCGCCAATCCCTGGACCGCACTGCATCCCTCGGATCCGTGGGCCCTGCAGACGCACCACACACACCATCATCCCGCCGATGCGGTGAAGCAGGAGATGTCGCACCTGACGCAACAGTCGCGCGTGCAGCAGGGCATGGCGTCGCCGCACGCCTGGCACGCCCCCGTACACGCCGCCGCCCATTATGCGCCCAACGCCGGCTCGCCGCTGCAGTACCATCACGCGGCCATGAACGGCATGCTGCATCATCCCGGACATCCGGCGCACCACCAGGGCGTGGTGCATCATGCGCTGCGTGGCGAATCGCCGCAGCTGCACATCCACTCGCACCACTTGCAGGGCGACCGCGACGTCAGCGGCGGCGAGGAGGACACGCCCACCTCCGACGATCTGGAGGCCTTCGCCAAGCAGTTCAAGCAGCGCCGCATCAAACTCGGCTTCACGCAGGCCGACGTCGGCTTGGCGTTGGGCACGCTGTACGGCAACGTTTTCTCGCAGACGACGATCTGCCGCTTCGAGGCGCTCCAGCTGAGCTTCAAGAACATGTGCAAGCTGAAGCCGCTGCTGCAGAAGTGGCTTGAGGAGGCTGACTCGACCACCGGCTCGCCCACCAGCATCGACAAGATCGCCGCCCAGGGCCGCAAGCGCAAGAAACGCACCAGCATCGAGGTGAGCGTCAAGGGCGCCCTCGAGCAGCACTTCCACAAGCAGCCGAAGCCATCGGCGCAGGAGATCACGGCGCTGGCGGACTCGCTGCAGCTGGAGAAGGAGGTGGTGCGTGTGTGGTTCTGCAACCGGCGGCAGAAGGAGAAGCGCATGACGCCGCCGAACACGATGGGCGGCGACATGATGGACGGCATGCCGCCGGGCCACATGCACCCGCACCCCGGCTACCACCCGCACCACGACATGCACGGCAGCCCGATGGGCACGCACAGCCACAGCCACAGCCCGCCGATGCTCAGCCCCCAGAACATGCAGTCGGCGGCGGGGCATCAGCTTGCGGCCCACTAGCAATCAGAGATCCAGGAGTCGAACTCAGCGGCAGCTGCGTCCACTCCTGCATCCCTCCACCAGCAACAACAACAACAACACCAGCAGCAGCAGCACCACCAGCAGCAGCAGCAGCAGCATCACGGGCCCACGACGCCCTCCTCGTCCGGCGGCTCGTCGACGATGACGACGAATGTGCTGTCGCCGCAGAGTCCACTCGGCGGCACGGGCTCTGGCTCTGGCAATAATCACAGCAACAACAACAACACCAGCAACAACAACAATCACAGCAACAACAACAGCAGTAACAACAACAACAACAACAGCGACACGGATCATTTATCTCAGGTGTCGCAGCAACTGAAACAGCAGCAGCAGCAACAACAGCAGCAGCAGCATCAACAACAACAACACCAGCAACAAGCCTCCTCGATAGCAGCCGCTGCCGCCGCTGCGATGTACATCGACCCGATGCGCTACCAGCACCACCACCAGCACCCGCACCTGAACCCCGCTCACCATCCGCACCTCTTCCACACGAGCGACCAGCAGCATCCGGCGCTGCAGCATCCGGCTGCCCACCACCACCAGCACACGCTGCACACGCAGCAGCCGCAAGTCTCGCCCGGCGCGGGCAGCAGTAGCGGCGCGTTGCAGGCGCCCTCCTCGATATCCCCCTCCTCGGCGTCGTCGGTGTTGGGTGTCGGCGTGGGCGTGGGCGTGGGCGGCAGCGCGGGCATGCATCATCTGAACCTCAACCCGCACTCGCTGGCGCACCAGCACCACCACCACCAACACCAGCAGCACCACCACCAGCAGCAGCAGCAGCAGCTGCACGCCCGGCGACTCTTCGAGTGGAGCCTGCAGTTCGGAGCGGCGGCGGCACCGGGCGCCGTGCGACACTTCAACTCGTTCGGCAGCGGCGAATAGCATACGCCGTCGTCGGCCGCAGCAGCGGCGGCGTGGTTCGGCTACGAATCGTCTTAGTTTTAGTAAGAAGAAGCAAAGCGGGTGAGCAAGAAGAAGAATAATGAAATGAATGAGGTTAGCAATGAAACTGAAGAAGAGAAAAGATAAAAGATAGAAGAAAACAGTTCGTTCAGAAACGAAGGATTGTTTGAGAAAAACTGTGTTTGAAAAGAATGATGAATGGACAAACAAACAGTTAGAAAACAGAAAACAGGGCGAGACAAAGTTTCCCTCAGTCGGGGGGAGAGGGCGGGTGGGGATGGGGGTGGGGCGCCTTTTGCCAGTTAAACCAGTGCGCAATCTGTGTTAACTTAGTTAAGTTCTCCCGGCAGGGAAAAGAAACAACAAAAAAACAGCAACCAACATCCAACAAACAACAACAACAAACAAATGTAGATCTATTTAATATAAAAATACGCTATAATAATGAAAATAATATTATAATTAGAAGGAAATCATGGAAAATATGTAAAAAACAACCACACACACACACACACACATAAAGTAAGAGAACCGAAACAAACATGAATTCAAGAAAAGTTTTAAACTTGCGACATACGAAGTGAAAATCAAACAAAAGAAACCAAGTGATTTTTTTTGAGAAAAATTAAAATAGAATTTAAAAGTAAATGAAATTTAAAAACTAATTTTAATCAAACGAAAACTAAAATTAAATTAAATTAAAGTAATGATAAAATAAGAACAAAAAACAATGAAAATGAAAATAAAAATAAAACCTCTGTAAATGTTAAAATAAATACTAATAAATTAATAAGAGAAAATCTGCTTAATACACACACACACACACACACACACACATACACATTCACTCAGCAAATCAAACCGATTAACAATCGAAATCGATTATCAACCAGAAATAAAAAAACAAGTGTTTAAAAAGTGAGCGAAACGACAGAACGACCGGCGGAAACGACGACGATGACGACGTTGACGACGTTGACGATGACTAAAAAAGACGGTCTTCAATTCCAGTGGCGGGGGACAAGAGTGCAACAAGGTAAACATTTCAAGGAAGTTTTAATAATTTCTCTACACGATCTCTAAAACACGATCTTTAAAATGTTCCTCAGTGTTATTTTAAAGAATGAAACAACAACCGAACAAACAAACTCACTTTTTAACACCAAATAAAAGTCACTTTTTAATGGTCGAGGGTTTAAATAACTATTCAACAAGAGAATATATTAAAGAGCTGAAAAAGCAGCGCGATCTCAATATTGATCAGAGAAAAGAAGAAAGAAAGGGCACAAGGGCAAGAAAGGTAGAAGCAGAAGAACGGGCGAAAAAAGAAGCAAAGAAAAGACACAAGTTAAGGAATTCAAGGAGACTTTGAGGTTTAAAGATCAATTAGAAGCTCTAAAGGAAACCTTAGATACTTTGTTCGAAGATTAAAGGAGATGATAGCGAAGCAATACCAGAGAGATGAAGATTACAGAAAATACTCTATGGGAATACTATTCTACTTCCTCTGCAGATATCTGGAGAAAGAATTAGACACTTTTTAGGTCACGGATTTAGATAGAGAGAGCTTTGCTGGGTTCTGGAACTGAAAGTGTATTCAATTCCATTCAGTGTTCAAGTAGGAAATAAGAAATGCTACGAAAAAGAAGATCATCGTATTTCTTGTTGAGCAATTTATCGGTTGAGTGATTAAAGTGCGAGATGTTGGAGATTTCGAAAAATTCTGCCATCAGAATCAACAGCATCACAATCTAAAGTGAATCTATTTTCAGTGACTGGTTTGTTTGATTGAGCTTGTGTTTCCTTGAGAAACGGGCTTCAGGATAAGAGGACAGTGACATAAGGTAACTAATGACACACACGATCATCAAAGACAGCTAATCGAAGTGTTCAATGAAAGCAGCGAGTACTGTAAAGTGTTTTTAGTCAATAAATCGTTTTGAACCTTCTGATCGGCATCATTGAAAGTGCTACTGGATCGGGTTCGAAGCTGATTAAAAACTATCTAAAAAACTGATCTTAATGCTGAAGCAAACCCAGCTAAAAACCTGATCACAGCGTATCTAAACGCACTGAAAAATTGATCAAAACTGAAACTAAAAAACTGATCACTCAACTTTTTCCAGTTTGTTATCAATTCGAGGTTACTTTTTGCTTCGAATCATCAGCGTTTTTATTAAATATTAATAACATGAGAACGCACTCGATCAGCATCGCGCGACTCGCTCTCTTTCTCGCTCTCTTCCACCGTCTCACTCTCTTCTCTTCTCATCTAATCACTGATCTTGATCTCGTGCTTTGAATTGAACGCGACGCTCAACATTATTTCTATACTATGAAATACATATGTTATTTTTACCCTACAGCACACAAACACCGAACTGTTTTTCATACCCTACAACAAGCACACTCCACACGCAAAAAAACAGCTACAACAAAAAAGCATTAGATTTAAAAACACCAAAAAAAAAAAAAAGAGAAATTTAAAAAAAAAAAAACACAAGTACGCGAAATCGTTCGTCGTTTATTGATACATTATATCTTCTATCTTGTACATAGTTAAGTCATTAGCTTTTATCTTGTAGGATTTTATTATTGAAAAAGGAAAAAATGTAGGATTAACATAAAAAACGACAAAAACAAAATATGAAACGAAAATAATATAAAATAATAAAAAATACAACCGTAGATACATTTAATATATTATAGTATATTATACACAGATACAGATATGTATCTAAAAAAAATCTATGTAGCATTAAATACACACAAACAAACACACATGCACGCACACACACACACACACACACACACACACACACACACACATCTATACAGATAAATAAATAGTTGCTATGTATGCATAAGTTTATTTAGGAATCTAGAAACCATATGAAAACATTAAAAATAGTGGCGAAAACTAAACGCAAAAGAATCATAATTTACTAAACAAGAAAACAAATAAACGTGAATATTTCAATGAAACATTTTTATTATTCAAGTTAGCAAAGGAAATAAGAGAAAATAAAAATATCGGTTTTCTGTAAAATAAACGTTGAACAACAGCACAGAAAACAAAAGCAGCAACTCCATGAGCCACCAAAAAAAAAAGCTTCCTTCTCCCTCTCGCCTTCCCTCCCCCTCTCTCTCTCCACCTGTCACTCATTTCCTTTGGATAGTTTGTACATTTCGTTATTTTCATTAACATATTATATACGATGTGAAACAAAGAAAAAGGGTTCCAATCTACACTCGAATATTAAATCATGTTATTTTTATGATTGTTTAAAAGCGTTAGGAATAAAAATTACACTGTATAAACAAATTATCAAATTATTTAGCAAAAAACAAAAACAGAAACTTATGAATAAACTTAATAAATTCATTGAATATTCTTATTTTAATTTTTTTCTATTATTATTATTATCATTATAGTTTACACTGTGTAATTAATTTCGTTTTTTAAAGTTATATTATAAAAAAATACACAAATAAAAATAGACATAAAAATAGACATAGAAATAGACATAAAAAATATATGATTAAACTAGGAAATAGAAATGATCGTGTTAAACATTTATATATACATACAAAATCAAATGAAATCAAATAAAAACAAAAAAAAAAAAAAAACAAAACAAAACAAAACAAGAAAATTATTCCTCCAATTTTGAAAATTGTGTAAATTGTATTGCAAATTTGTGCAAAATGAAATGAAATCGATGAAAACCCGAAAGAAAGACGTCAGAACAGAACATTCCGAAAAATAGAAATACAATAGAAGAACAACCACAGCAAATATACACGAAATAACATCAAATCAAGTGAAATAAAATAAAAACACAAATAAAATTCCCACAAACAATAAAGAAACAATACAAAAAAAAAACGAATAAAAAATTATTAAAAAAATACCAATTCTTTTGTATCACTTTTCTAAGACAATAGTTTTCAGTGACCAAATATTAATCAACCGCATTAACGTGTTTTTAAGAAAAAATAATATGAAAGATCATCAAAGGTCATCGGTTTTTTTTTTCGAACGATCGTCAGATCGTTTCACTGAATGAGCAATGATCGAGCTATAGTAACATCAATTCTTTCTTCAATTTAAATATATTTAAATCGAGATCAATTTATGGTGTGCATTGAAATGCACGATCAAATCTTCATTTATTGTGACTGAAATCAAGAGCAAGCATCTTCTATGAACTCAAATTCAAGAAATCAAATCTAATCTTCAATTCTTATTCTATGAGTTATGATTATGATAATGATTGAAACAAATAATTCTTTGCGAACTCCAATTAAAATCCCATCTTTTAATGTTTGAGTTCAGTGTAAGACTTCGATTTCTTTATAATTACCAGTTTATCATAAATAATGGTCACATCAAATAGATTCGAATAGAAATTCCTTTCCTTCGCCTTCCTTTTTGGCGAATTTTCAGAAGAAAACAGAATTTAAAACGTTCATCAAATGTTATTTTATTTTATTTTTAATTTTTTACCAAGTTTCTTTAAATTATCTTTTCTAATTCATTCAGTAGTTAGTGAAACTTTATTCTCCAATTTAATTAAATCTAATGACACTCTGAATATTGTCTTTTTTTCTTTTTATTTTCGAAATCTATTTAAAAGAGGTAAGTAATGATCTTCAATGTCCTTCATTTTATTATTACCAATGTTGTTATTATCATTAATATTGCTATTACTATGTTCAGTAGATTATTATTGTTGATAACGATTTCTAGACAAAGAAATAAAGATCGACAACCGTTCTAAGGTTGAGTAAATGATTTGAATTGGACGAGTTTCATTTTTAAAACTGTATAAATTTAGTTTAATCCAATATAACATTAAGTATATAATATAAATTAATAAAATATATAAAATACCAATTGTTATATCTTTATTATTATTATTATTGTTATTGAAAATCGTATTCAAATTGAAATTCGAATTCGAATTTTGTACATTTTTTTAATATACTTTTTATACATCTTTTTAGTATTTTTTTCAATTTTTGCACCTCATTAAAATCGGGAGCAACAATTTTTTAATGAAACAGCGGAAAACAGTAATTAAAATGTAGCAATTCGAGTCGTTTATTTGTTTTTGTAAAAATTCGTCTGCGAATTTTAATAAAATACCGAAAGACGAAAAAAAAACCCACCTGTTAACGCAAAAAGTTGTCACTCTTGCATCAGCTTTTATTTAATTGAAATAATTAAAACTGGTCAACAATATTGAGGTACGGATGATTGACATAAATGTTTAATTATTATTATTATTATTATTATTATTATTACTACGCCAAACGTAGAAGCCTTTGAAAGATCAAAGAAACGCAAAAAATGCATTCAAAAACGCTTCAGCTTTTAATGTGAACAAATTAATAACGAGTTCGAATTTGTACGATTTGAATAACATATAATATAATTTATTTCAAATGCGTATTTAATATCAAAAAACGTGTCAATGGGGGGCTTTAAGTCTGGTTCTGAAGAAGGCGACTTTTAATGAAAAGCAAAGGATCAAAGTTCAAAACAAAACACAAATTAGCAACACTAAATTAAATGCTAAATCAGTCGCTTCGATGGTAGATCAAAATATTGTTTTGTGTTTCCAGTTCTCAATAAAAGCCGAGCGAAAACTCTGTTAAGAATCGAGCAAAAGATCTATTAAAGTGCAATCCTGCCTGCAAATAAGTTAAGTTAACAGTCTGTGGACTGAATTCTTTTGATATCTGAGCTTTGTTGGGTCTGAGGTCTGTTAGAAACCGAATGCACCCAAGTCCGAATTATTTTACGTGATTTAATGTGATTCAACGCTGTAGAAAAACAAATAAGGACAAATGATGTAGATAAGGTTAATAAACCCACAAAAGAGCCAAATGAATCTGTGGACCGATTACTCGTATCATGAATTTTTTAATATTTTATTTACTATTATGAACATTTTATTGCTAACTCTTGAAACGGTGAACCAGTGACCCATGGTTCCCTACCCCTCTATTTTTGGCATCATTAAGTTGAACAAATTGAAGGAAATGTTTAAATGTTAAATGAAAGAAGGGCATAAAAATGCTGTAACACAACAAATGAATTTTTATTTAGAAGTTATTATTTTAGAGGTTATTTTAGAGGTGATGGTTAAAGACGAGGGATGGCCCTTGAGTAAAATGTAATAAAATGTAATAAAACAGCAACAAGAACAGCAACAACAATACCGAAAGGAGGAAAACCAAAACCATAAAATTACAGAAGATAGATAATTAAAAAGCATTGAATGTGAAATTATGCCAGGCTGCCGAAAATTTAAGCACGTACGTAACACAGGCTGGAAGGCTGGGTTTTGTTTTTTTTTGTGTTTTGCTTTATTTTCCCTCCTTTTTTTTTTTTTCATTTGATTTCTGATGGAACGCGTTTGCGTTTTCGTTTCTTACTTTTGAAAGAATAGAAGAGTGTTAATGTTGTTGTTGTGTTGTGGTTGTGGTTGTTACTCTTGTTGCTAGACGATTGTATGCGATTGTTGTTGCAAGTGTTGTTGCTTTTGTCAGTGTTGTTGTTGCCATCTTTAATGCAACTACAAACACGCTCAGACAAGCGTGTCAATAATTATCCGTGGGACTGTTGGCAGCAAACAACAACAACAACAACAACAGCAACAACAACAACAACAATAAATACAATAAGAACAGTGCCTACAATAGCAACAACAACAATAGGAACAACTACATTACCAACAACAACAACAACCGCTTTATTAAGAGCTTGAAATATTACGACAAACCGACATGTTTACGACTTGGCTACCATTCGACTAGCTAATTATCAGAAAAAAAAAACAACACAATAAAAATGGCGTCATTACGTGAATCAATTTTTTCTGTTGGTGTGCAGGTTTTTCAGAGGTTCGCCTATTAATTGTGAACCCTTTGATGACTCTGTTTGTTGCGTATAGCTTCCTGTAGGGTGCTTCTTTATTCATATTATACATTGTATCTTCCAAAGCGATTGTATGAATATAAGAGGGACAAAGAGAGAGAGAGAGAGAGAGAGAGAGAGAGAGAGAGAGAGAGAGAGAGAGAGAGGGAGGGAGAGAAAGCGGAAGAAAAAAAGAAGTCTTCGAGAGGTTTTAACACTATGAAAGGGGGTCAAAGGTTTGAAACTGTGTCCTTCATTTGATTTTCGATGTCGGGCTTTCTTTAGTTCGACAGAGTGCATGTAGGGTGTACTTGAACCTTAAGCAGACTTTCTCCAGACGAAAATAGATCTCCCAGTAATTCTATTGTTTGGTTTCTGTGTTTTGTTCTCATTTTCCAGCCACAGAATTCCAAATAAACTTGAGCAATAAACTGTATTTTCTGCAGGTAGCGCATTTTTTTTGTTGCTATTCGAAGGGTTTCGAAGGACGGAGAGAGGAATGAAGACTACTGCAGTTAAACTGTAGTTTTTTGTTTGTGTTTATTATTGCTACACATTCGAATGGGTTGACCTGGATTTTTATGGGTTTCCATCGATTCCAAAGATGACGATGCTGCTGGCAACACATGTGGAGACCATGTTGAAGGACCCGAGAAGGTGCTAAGAAACTGTTTTAGTAGGATACCCTTTTATTTCTTATTACTGTCTAAAGTGTGAGCAACCTCACACACACACACACACATGCATACAAACGCAGGCACATGCACACACATTCACTTATGAAAACTAATAAAATTACTTGTATTCAAATCGCGAGCCAACGAGTTTGCTTACGAATGTCAAAACAGCAAGCAAAAAAAACAATCTAATGTTTTGACATTCATCTAAAACAACAACAACAAGAACAACAACAGCAACAACAACAACAACAATTGCACTTGCATGTATGGAGATGTCTTTGCATTTTAGTATTTATTTTGGTTTTTATTAACACTTGTTTAGATTCTTTTCGTTTTAAGCTTGAGCTTAGAAATGCATGCAGAACGATGAACAGGGAGGAAAAAAAGACTAAGAAAGACAGAAGAACTCACTAGATGGACAGTCAGTCAGCAGAGCAGTCAGAAAGACAGACAAACATCAAGAAAAAACACAAGAAAAAACATCAAGAAATTTACAAAAGATAGACAGACACACCGACGGACAGACGGATAATTGGACAGACAACCGGATAGCTAGACAGATAAACCAAAGCTACAGCAACACAAACAGGCAGGCAGGCAGACGCACAGACGGACGGGCAGTCGTTGAGATTTACTATGAACGCTGACTGCTTCTGCTGCTGTTGTTGCGAGTTTTTAGCGAGCCGCGGCGGCGGCGGCGGCGGCGGCGATGCGACAGAACCACCTGCTGCTCGGGCTGCGACGGTGACGACGACGGCGACGACGACGGCGATGGCGATGGCGACGGTGACGGCGATAGTGTCAAAGTCAACAACTGCAAATACCGATCACGTTGGATTTGCGCGCATTCTTCTCGCCACAAAATATTTTCTGTGCCAAATAAACGAAAAGAGCAGAAAGGAGAACAGAATAGAAACAATAAAATGCACAAAAATTTGTTTATTCTAATAAACGAGGAAAGAAGATGCGTATAAAAGTAAAGAATATTGCAAATAAAGGAAAATTGGCAAAATCATTCATCCAAATTCCAGAAACATATACATAGTATATAAATATATTCATTTACATATGTATTTGTCAATAATTTTCGAGTCCAGTTTTCCAGCCTTCTTAAAAACGTCATGAAAACCGCACAACGAATGTCGGTTTTTCAAGCTGTCAAGAAAACTGCGTGGTTGGCAACTCATACGTTGAACGCTGCTCTGTTGCAACTGTTGTTGTTGTTGTTGTTGTTGTTGTTGCTGCCGCATTAGTGACGTGTTGCAATTAGTGACGGATACGAAACTATTTCGTTTCGGGGGCGATTTGATTTGCATTGAAAATCGCAACAAAATTTGGGACATTTTTCAATGGTTTCAAAAAAGAAAAGCCATTTGTTTTTTTATTTGTTTATTTCTTAGTTATTAATGGGCTTTTATCTGTGGATTATCATCCCTACGATCTCTTGTATGAGCACCTCTATGAGCACCTCCATGATCACCTCCATGATCACCTACAGAATCACCTACAGAATCGCCTCCAGAATCCGTCATTCGAAGATTTCGGTGTCTTTTCGGATCGAGTTTAAAAACATTTCGATTAAATGAACAGCACAAAAGAGCTGTATATGAAAAAAATATGGAAAACTTACACATGGTTTTCTTGTATATAATATACATACATGTATGTTGTAATATACAGACACTTGTTGCTAACAATGATTGGAAAACAATGAATTAGAAAACAAAAAGAAAGATGATCAATATAAAAAACCATAAAAAAAAAATAACGGTTGACAAAAAGGCGAAGAAACACAGCAGTGTTGACAACTTAAAACAAACAAATAAATGAAAAAAAACCAACCGAAACAAAAGCAAATAAAAATCCAAATATTTAACGCTTTGAAATGCTCAGCGTGATCAGCGCGATCGCCGGAGGAGTCGAAGCGACGCAGCTGATTGGACTAAAAATGATGCCTAAATTTGGCCACAACAACAACACGGATGAAGCATGATTTTCGCATCCGTGGCTACCTGAATTTTAGCCCAGTGTCGAGTGTCGCCTGGAGGGGGGGGACATGAAGTCATCTTGACTGTTGTCAAGTCAGTCAGTTACTCGGATAAACGCTTAGTTAGAGAGGCTGTAAGTCAGTCACCTCATTCAAATTGTAAGTCAGTCAGTCAGGCATTCAATCATCCATCCGGACCATCTTTCAGTGAGTCATTTAGTGGGTCTCTTGAAAGTTACTTCGTCCCACTGTAATCACTTTTCCGGCACTTGACGAGTGCGTTCGGTCTTCAATCAGTCACTTCAAGTTTTTAGTCCTTAAGTGAGTCACTCAGCGAGGCGAATTCCTCCGCGAGTCTCGCAACGAGTTCGTTTGCTAGTCACTCTCCGGTGATTTCTTGGTCACTCAGTCACTTAGTGACTTAGTCGGTTAATCAGATAGTTCGTCATTTTGCCAGGCAGCACAGAAAACTAGCAGCTCGCAGCTTAAATTAGAAATGCAAATCATTTCGTTCATCTCGGATGCGCTTTACGCTCACGCTTCTCACTCTTCCTCTCTCTCTCTCTCCCGCTCCCGCTCTCGCTCTCGCTCTCTCTTTCGTTGTCCGTGTAGACTGGCTGCAGAAACGTGCAGATGCGAAATCGCTGTACCGCGATCTTGTGTCTTGGACAGCAGCAGCCGCAGCACGTGCGATCGCATGCGCAGCAAAAAAGCCGCGTTGAGTTTTAAATGCATTCGGCAAACTTTTTGTTGCGTTGCGTTGTGTTGCATTTGCGTTTGCGGCTTAAATGAATTAAAAACGCCGCTGGCGTTTGTCTTTTCATTAAATGATTTAGCCAGAAACATGAATAAATGAAGCTTGAACACTGCAGGAAAGAGAAGAAGAAGAAGAAGAAGAGGGGAAGAGCAGAGCAGAGAGTAGAAGCGGAAGGTGAGTACAAAATAAAAGCAGAAGATGAGAGCGCGTTGAACAAAGTAAAGACGACAAGATGCCGCAGCTCGACAACAACGCATTTTAATAAAGTATTCAAATGCTCATGGAAGCATTGCACTTGACCATGATTCGGCAGAGATACACACAAACACACACACACACACACACACACACACACAGGCACACACACACATACAGGCACACATTCAAATGAGACACACTGTACACTTGTGCAAGCTCAATCAGAGCGACAAAACGACGAAGCCGCCGAGCAAAAGCGTTGCTAATGAAACTCAGACGTCAGCGATTCCAAATCGAAGCCGTCGCCGTCGCCGTCGCCTTTGCGAGCCGCGTCGAAGTGTCCGACGCGACCTTGCCATGTTCACCAAATGCCACACTCGGCCGCAGCCAGTTTTCAGCACTCCGCTCGACTCCACGCGTCCGTATTTGCATCGGCTACAGTTACGTTATCGCCACATCGCGTAAGCCAACAAAGTTGTTAAGTGTTTTTCTGCATCTGTCGCCAAAACTGGTCGTCGATTGCGCGCCAAACTACTGCGGAATGTTTTCGCGCTGCCATTCCAGATAAATTCGAAGGCAGCCCTGTTTTCCTACACAAGTTTTAACCTCCATTTTTTTTGCTAGCAGTCGTCGTTTTTGCTGCCGCAAGATTTACAACGCAGCCGATTTCAATACGCTGAGTTTTGAACTGTTTTTTTCATTAAATCTGTTCACCGAGACTTTGCATTTTGTTTTCTCTCCTCTTCTAGTTGAAGAACGAGTAGTTCGAGTGATCGTGAAAAATCTTTACACGATCCGTGATAGAAAATTAGCATGTCGCATGGCATGCTTGCTGCAAGATCACTGAAGTAGGCGACGCGTACTCGATCGCAATTGCAACTTTGTCGGCGTTAATTTCTGCCTCTTCCGATGCTCATCAAAGTTTTATAGCTCCGGGTGAAGATCAAGGGTGATCTCGTGGTAATGAAAAGAAAGCTTCTGAACGGATTAGAACGATGATTAACACCGCCATAGCGATGATCATCGTCGTTTCATTTCTGTATTTAAAATACTGCGATCGAGAAGAAGGAAGGTGAAGAAACTTGCTTGTAATCCTCTTAACTCCCTGGGACACTTGAGTAACTGAGTTTAGAGTAACTTCAGCTTTAAGCAGTTTTATGGAGCTTCTGTTATGTTTCTGAAAAAGCTGTCACAGTCGGCAGGATTTTGGTCTGGAATCTGAATCTGATAGCCGAAATGCTGCAGAATGGCTGACAAGAAGTTTAACATTGAATCGCTATGAAGCTGGCAGAAGACTTTTTTCACAGTTTTCCGAATTATCTTCTGTTTGTCGAAGATGATCCTTGAGACAGTTTTCCAAATGACGATCGTTCGCGAGGAGATCTGCGCGGAAATCGACTTAACATTTCGCCTGAATGACGTCTTCGCTCGCTTCTGCTCCGTCTTAAAAGCCTACAGACGACAGTAGATGAACCGACTTTTTTATTACACGGAAGAATCAGCTTTCAGTACTCTGGCAATCAACTGATCACCGGACCAACGCACAGCGAACTCACCAGAGACTCTCGTATAATTAGGAAGATATGCTAAATCCAATCTTAAAGCCTTCGCTTTTAATTAATTTCTTTGCGCATATATTAAGTTTTTGTTGCTCTCGCTCGCGCTCTCTCTCGCTCGCGCTCGCTCTCTCTCTGATCACTTGCGATCCCGAGCAGCACAACACGATTCCGTTCGCGATGCTCGCCGGTTCCTTCTATTTCGCATTCCTGATCCGCATTGCATTTCCACAGCATCAGTTGGCTCGTAAATAGTTAGCACCTCGTTGATCTGAAACGCATCGTAAATCCGTTTTGTTTGTTTTTGCTTAGTCGGGGTGTGATAATTGATCGCCTGATTATCGCGCCGATGACCACATTGAGTGCTCCGTGCCGTGCCGTGCACTCAATCTTGGCAGCATTTGACATTTTTCAGATTTAAGTCCACAGCAGTTACGTCGACTTCCTTTCCATTTCGCTCTCGCTCTCGCTCTCGCTCTCTCTCTTCCTCGCTCTCTGTCGCTCTCGGTCTCTCTTGATTTCTTGATGATGTTTCCCGGGGATCGTAAAAACGATCGCATCTCCGAATGCATTTAAAGACACTTTAAATTCGCTTCTTCCAGCTTAATTGAAATGCAACCGCTGCAGCCTGTTCGGTGGACAGTCCTGGCGGCCATTCATTCATTGTTTCAACGTCGGTGTTGCATTTTTATTGCATGCAAATCGCAGAGCCCGGGTCCAGCAGCGGCTGCCAAAGTCAATCAACGCTGTGAGGACGATCCTGCGAACGGGTTGGCTACGAGTGGCAGTTTACAGTTCCTCCACTACGTAGCGATCGTACACCTGAGAGCGGTGTGAAGATCGCCGAGCGGATCCCTCCCTCCCTCCCTCCCTCCCTCCCTTCGGAATTAAGAACTCATCATCATGGAATTATTCGGCAGCAGTGCCGACGGCTCTTGAGTGTTGGCAGTGTTGTTGTTGTCGCTTCGTATCGATGATGCATCATTAACGTGGCCAATAAAATGATCGTATTTGTTTTGTGTCGACTGCGAGCAGCGGGAGCCAATTGATAGCCATCCAGACGCTCTCCTTGTGAGAGCGTGCGTGCAAGCGGACGCGTGCGTGTGTGCGCTGCACCATTAAACGCATCTTTTGTGGGATTCCTGACAGTTTGGAGGCAACGAAAAGCGGTTAATTGTGCAAAAGGCACTGCAATGCGATCGGCACGATCAGCAGGTTGGTTGTCTGCTCGTAAACGCTTCCTTTTGACCACTTAAACAAGTGAGCTCAGCTCTGAGCCGAGGTGCTGACTTGAAATGGACGGAGATGAAAAGAAATTAAACAGCGGAGGGGGGCGGGTGGCGTGGGGCGGAGGGTGCGAGGAGGGGAGCGAAGTTAAGCTGAGTTGAGCTGAGGTGAGGCGATTAAGTTTTAAGTATCATCTGGCTGACATCTTTATAAACTCATTCACTTCACTCGCTGAGACAAGCGATCACGTGATGACGACGATCGTTCATTCTTCCGTGGATGGGCACTCTTCCCGGCCCGACTGCCGGACTTCATGTGGCATCCTAACACTGGTCGGTTAGGGATCCGGCTGGTCGGCTGCCTGGTCGGCTGGCTGGTCGGCTGGATGTGCGTTCGGGTGTTCTTAATGCAACACAGCTGCGTTGCCAGACTTTAAGAAGGCGTTAAATGCATGATTTGTGGCTGCGGTTGGTAATGAAAAAATGCTGGCAGCAAGTGCAACGCTTTTTATTTCCATTTCCATTTCGATTTCGATTTCGTTTTCGATTTCGTTTTATTTGCAGCAGCATAAAGTTGATTATCGAAGTCTTGAGTGTTGCTGTTGTTGTTGCCGATGTTGTTGCCGATGCTGTTGATTATAGCGTGCAGGCATTTTATTGAAATTACCAACGTGGTTGTTGTTGTTGGAGTTTATTTACAATTTAGAGCGAGAGAGAGAGAAAGAGAGAGAAACGTCGATGAAAAAAAGTATGTTAAATTAATCATTATAAAAACACTGAAAGAACAAAGATAAGATATAAAGATCTCTCTCTTCCTCTCTCTCTCTCTCTCTCTCTCTCTCTCTCTCTCTTTCTCTCTCTCTCTCTCTCTGTCTCTTTCAAGTTCTGAATTTCGTCATCTTTAAATTCGTCCTCGAAATTATTGATTAAATGCTTGCAGCTACTTTTTATGTTGCTTCGTAAAAAGCTTCTGTTGTGTTGATTTTTCTTCGATTTTTCTTCAATTTAGCATTCAAAAGCCAGTCAATATTTACAGAGCCTCATTGAGCATTACGACAACATTATTGAGTCATCGTTGTAAAGTGCTAGCGATCGCGATCGCGATCACGATCACGATCACCACCGCGACCACAAACTACTGTGTGCCAAACTGCTGCAGAGCGATCCACAATAGAAGCAAAACAACAAGAAATCGCATCGACTTGTCAAAGAAAATTGCTCGTTGGTAGCCTCAAACCTCAGAGCACCAGCACCGCGGTAGCCATAAATCAAGTCGAGTTAATGAAACGCAATTAATTCTTGACTTTTTTTTTGCTATTCCAGGCCCAGAGCCGGAGAGTGATCGAGGTGATCAGCAGCGAAATTTCACTCTAATGACTGCGCCTGGCAGTGAAGTTGGACTTGCATCGTGGTATCAATCAACCGGCCAACCAACAAGTCAACCAGCGAGTCAACAGCGAGTCAACCAGCGAGTCAACCAGCGAGTCAACCAGCGAGTCAACCAGCGAGTCAACCAGCGAGTCAACCAGCGAGTCAACCAGCGAGTCAACCAGCGAGTCAACCAGCGAGTCAACCAGCGAGACAATCAGCGAGTCAACCAGCGAGTCAACCAGCGAGTCAACCAGCGAGACAACCAGCGAGTCAACCAGCGAGACAACCAGCGAGTCAACCAGCGAGTCAACCAGCGAGTCAACCAGCGAGTCAACCAGCGAGTCAACCAGCGAGTCAACCAGCGAGACAACCAGCGAGTCAACCAGCGAGACAACCAGCGAGACAACCAGCGAGTCAACCAGCGAGACAACCAGCGAGTCAACCAGCGAGTCAACCAGCGAGACAACCAGCGAGTCAACCAGCGAGACAACCAGCGAGTCAACCAACAAGTCAACCAACAAGTCAACCAGCGAGTCAACCAGCGAGTCAACCAGCGAGTCAACCAACAAGTCAACCAGCGAGTCAACCAGCGAGTCAACCAGCGAGTCAACCAGCGAGACAACCAGCGAGTCAACCAGCGAGTCAACCAGCGAGTCAACCAGCGAGACAACCAGCGAGTCAACCAGCGAGACAACCAGGGAGTCAACCAGCGAGACAACCAGCGAGTCAACCAGCGAGACAACCAGCGAGACAACCAGCGAGTCAACCAGCGAGACAACCAGCGAGTCAACCAGCGAGTCAACCAGCGAGACAACCAGCGAGTCAACCAGCGAGACAACCAGCGAGTCAACCAACAAGTCAACCAACAAGTCAACCAGCGAGTCAACCAGCGAGTCAACCAGCGAGTCAACCAGCGAGACAACCAGCGAGTCAACCAGCGAGTCAACCAGCGAGTCAACCAGCGAGACAACCAGCGAGTCAACCAGCGAGACAACCAGCGAGTCAACCAGCGAGTCAACCAGCGAGTCAACCAGCGAGTCAACCAGCGAGTCAACCAGCGAGACAACCAGCGAGTCAACCAGCGAGACAACCAGCGAGACAACCAGCGAGTCAACCAGCGAGTCAACCAGCGAGTCAACCAGCGAGTCAACCAGCGAGTCAACCAAGCAGCCAGTTTGTCAGTCAATTTGGCCTGCCATCGGTCCAGAGTGAGAATGTGTCAAGCTGCTGGGGCCGACAGTGCAACAAGTTTAAAGAACAAGCACACTACAAGCGGATCATGAACTGCCTACAAGCAGATTTTGATTTGAAAAATCAAGCCGACTCGACTCGCCCACGCATCCAGCGATCGCGGCACACGGCTCGAGTGCCCGCTGTGGCGCCGTTTATGCAAAACTCGATCGTTGGATCGCTGAACCGCCAGATCGCCGGATCGCTCGAGAGCTTTTGGATCGAGTCGAAACAAAGGCACTTCACTGCTGGTAATGCATCCAGCAGTGTCCAAGTCCAAGTCCATGTCAAGTCGCTCGGCGCAATCAACTGGCGGCGGTTGACGATGAATTATGCACCGTTGTGGGTCAGAGGCGGTGTCTGGCTGGCTGGCCGACTGACTGACGGGTTGACTGGTAGACGAGTTGACCGCAACATGTCAGCGGGAGAGTGAAAACCTCAACGGTGTCCAATCTGCTGCTTGGCAAAAGTCACAACACGAGTCAGAGGTCGAAACACGTTGACATTTCTCAAGAATGTTACTCGCATCTGCTGGGTGAGAGTGTCAAAGAGAAAGAAAGGGAAAGAAAGAGTGAGAGAGGGAGAGGGAGAGAGAGTAGTGCCGTTTTTTCATTCCTATCCTGAGAGAAAGAATTGTAACGAGTTTTTAAGTTTAAATCATGGAGAATTACTCATTATTTTGAGACAGCGAAAACAATAAAAATTAATATTGTGAAAAATTATGTAACATCGCAAGTGGCTGTGCGGTTAGAAGCGATGACAACAACAGTAAAAACAATAAAAGCAATAAAAATAACAACAACATCTGACATTCATTCATATTTATGCAGTTGCACAGACATCAATAAAAAAAGAGGTGCCAGTAAAAAGCTCGTTGTTATTATTGCCTTTTTATGTATGTTTGGCGAATAGATTTTTCCGATTTTTACTGATTTGTGTGGCCTTAAATGCCATTAATTTGACACTTAAAACACTCAACGTTGTTGTTAGTCGTCGTCGTAATGATCTGAAATGATCACTGAGAACTGTCAGAACGGAGACTTTTAAATGGGGGCGAGACTTCTTTGTTTCGGACCCCGATTCAAATGCGGTACATGAAGAAAAAACATTGACTTTGATGTGACACCATAATGCAGTAGTTACCAAGTTGCAGTAGAAGGAACTGTAATTGTCACTGTGGCTGTCATCGATACAGTCACCTTTTTACTCTTTGGCACTCTCGCACTCCCGTCTGTTACACTTTCACTCTGTCACTTTGTCACTATACACTGTCACCTGGTCATTGTCATGGTAACTATCAGTTCTGTCAGTCTAACTGTGAGTGGAACACTGTATCTCTTCCAATTGATCACTCTGTAAGTGTTGATGTGGGGCCGAGTCCATCCATTGTGACCCAGTCCATCCATTGTGACCCTGTAGCTGTCATTTCAACTGCCACTTGAACACTGTAACTCTTTAACTTTGCCATGTAATCACATTCAGTGTCACTTTATGACGTTCTTTTGTCTCTCAGCTACTGGCTCCTTCCTCCTTGTTTTCCCCCCCCCCCCCCCCCCCCACCCTTTCATTAATTAATCATGTGTACAATATATTGACAATATATCATTCTGTTCTCTAACATTCTCTGGTTATTACTTTGCCGAGTACTCGTAAAACTAGCATTTCTTTAATTCTACTGATTTGATAGTCAACACTTGAAACACTTAATTAAAAAACACTTGAAAGTGTCCTAGAAAGAAACCGAATTTTATTTGATCAGTTTTCTTTTTTATTATATCGAAAACACAGTTAAAAACTTTCTCTCAAATAAATTGAGTTGCTTTCTTGGTTTTGTTTAATATTTTTTTTTTTTGGTTTTTTTTTTTTTTTTTTGGTGTGGACTGCGTTTGTCAACATTTCAAAAGCGGCCTTCAAAAGCAGTTCTTTCAAAAACTTAGCTGTAGAAAAAAAAAGCACCGTCTTCTGCTTCTTCTTCTTCTTCTTCGTCTTTGGTTGTGGCCTGGTGACGCCCAGCGCCCATCAGTGGCTGGTGTGTCCGAGCTGGTGTGCAGCCCCGCCGCGTACACGCGCAACCATAAACTACACTTTATGGCCAATTTATTGGCTTGCTTTTCGGTTGCTTTTTATTGATTTGACTTTGACTATTTCCACAAACATGCATACCATGAGCCAAATTCATGTGGTTGCTGTTGTTGTTGTTCTGATTGCTTCAGCGCATTGATAACATGTGTACGATATTCCGTTGCGAACGAGCTACACAACCGAAAGACAAACAGCCAGCCACTTAAAAGTCGGCCAACTGAAGCAGCCACCAACAGACCGTAGCTGAGGTGTCGATCGCCATCGATCGGTATCGATCGATCGCATCAACAGCGCGGTGGCGGAGGAGGGGGAGGAGGAGGAGGAGGAGGTGCTGTTGGAGGACTTGAAGAGTTTATCGCTGCAAATAGAAAGTCGAAAGCTGAAGGTGGCCCAGATGTGGAAATCCTCTAGAAGATGTCGCCAAAAACGATCGCCCAACTCGATCGACCGATCGCACGTGCTCAGAGTACTGTTTAAACACCCTGCCAACCGAAAACAGCAAGAATGCGAAGCAAGAATTCCGCCTTCTGGAAATATTTAAAAGCTTTGACATTTTTTTCGTTGTCATCTTTGCTGAAATTTATGAACCCGCAGCGACTTTGATTAGAAAACCCTCGACGTTATTTGATATACCCGACCACAACAACAACAACAACAACAATAACAACAATAACCACAAAACTAAAATCATAGTAACCAACAGAAGAAGAAGAAGAAGATGATGATATTCCAATAATGGGCCATAAATTATGATCGGTATTTATTGGCGAAGGTTAAAAACCAAATGTTTAAAAAAAACTACTTTAGCAGGAACAGAAAAATGTTTATTTTCTTGTTTCGAATGAATAATAAATGTTGTCTTTTTTACGTTTGGTGTTTTTAGTGTGGGACTAGTGTGAGTCTAGTGTGATTTGCTTATAGCCAGCCAGCCAATTAGTAGACAAGATCGGTTCACATCTGATCAAGGCAACAAATGACGCAGTTGTGTGGTCCACAGTTCGCAACAGCAAAAGTTGCTAGCAACAAATCTGCGATGCTTGCGTCTGACGTTTGTCGATTCTGCCTTGCATTCGAGCAGCCGGAAGTACGAATGAGGAATGTAAAAAGATTGAAAGCAGGTTGGCTCAATTTTAGATTAGTTATAATGTTAGAGAAGTCTACGAGACCCTACAGATACAAGAATTCCAAGTGCAATACACGGCAACCGGAGTCTGTATCACATCCTCACACTCTCACATCACATCCTCATTGAAGGAGGATGAGGATCTCTGGTTGATCTCTGGTGATCGTGGTGATTGTGGGGTTCATTTGACTGCATCTTCGGCTGGAGTGTAGAGTAATGCTATACAACCTGACTACTCTAGTTCTTGATCGGTCTGTATCCATATCAAAAACCCGATCGTGGGGAGTCTTTTGCTTTATTTTGGGTGCTTTGGGTGGCGACGTATTATCTACCATATTTCGATGGTTTTCTGGTTCCCGTTACTGTACACCAAAATCTCCCGAAACGCGTTGATTTTTCTCACTGATCTCGAAAGTTTGACATTTTTTGCTAATCTTTTTCCCTCATTCAGAAGCATAATATTCAAAAAAAGATAGAAAAAAACCAAAAATTGGAAACTCAAGAAACGTTTATGTGATCTAACGATAAAAGCTATTAATTGAAGAACATAATACGAGCCATTAAATTTACATATATAAGACTTTCAATTAATTATGCAAAACAGAGAAAAAATTTGTAGCAAAAACAAAAAAAAAAGAAAAAAACAAAGAATGGTCAAAGTTGTATAGAAAGAAAGATATACTGTCAAGTATAGAAACCTAAACTAGGTAAAAATCAAGAAGTTTTGTAAATTTATGTTTAGATCATGAGCTTGGATTTGGATGAAAAGCACCGAATACTCGTGGACACGAACAAAGCATAATCAGCTTAATGAAAATGTCGATGTCGATCGTAAATAGCCTCAAAATCTAGATTTGTGGGTTGTAAATAATAAAAGATACTAAATTTTAGCATTAGTTATAGAATTCTAAATCCATTTGATGAGGCGATTTGGTTTCAATATAATATATACAGGTAAAAGCTAAGCAAACACGGAGAATGAGTGGAATAGCGGTAGAAAGCTGGAGAAAGGGGAGGAGGAGGGAGTTGAAAGGGAGTGAGAGTTCCTCTGAAGACTAAATACGAAACGGTTACTAAATATGAATATTCAAATATAAAGAATTGGACTAGAAAAGTGGCTCAGCGGTTGGTTTATTGGCCGGTTCTCTGGTGCATCGAGTAGTTGACCCAGTTCCCGAAGATTTGAATCTGGCCGAAGTGGATGCTGAAGCGTATGTGGATGATGTCGCTGATGATCGCGAATCGAAGCCTCTCTGGGAACTATGTATAGTGAGTACAGAACTATTTCTTGTTGCTTTAAGAGGTCCTTGAAAATTTGGACATTCGTTAAGTTATGGACAATATATGGTCTTTCAGTTATTTGTTGGATGTTGTTACATAAATGCTATATCCATGCAGTATGGATCCATGATGTATATAGTATAGATTACAAATATTCGATTATTATAGAATACGAATTCTAATGATTCTTCTTTGTTTTTAAAGAAAATATTATAAAAATACCAAAAAATATTTCTTCTCGAAACTTTCTTTGTCATCGTTTTCATTGCTTTGTCATCGTTTTCCTTTCTTTGTCATCGTTTTCCTTTCTTTGGAGTCAATATCTTGAGTTGGAGTCAATATCTTGATCTCTTTATAACTGTGATCTTTTAATAACCATGATGCCAACCTTTCAAGCAACGATAATGATATCGACTTCAGTCGCTTTCTGGGGCGGTTATTTTTTCGATATCTGGCCAAAAAAAGAGTCTCTTTTCAAATTAGCGGATTTCATTCATTCCAATCGGTTTTTTTGGTAATGTTGTTGTTGTTGTTGTTGCTGCTGTTGTTGTTGTTGTTGTGGTTCTTTAATGTGTTTAAACTTTAAACTGATTGCTTTGTTGTTGGGTGTTTGTGGATATTTTTTTTCATCATCGTTGTTGTTGTTTTTGTTGTTGTTGTTCTTAGTTAGTTTCTATTCATTTGGTTGTCAACTTGATAAAACATAAATTTAAAGCAGAACAAAAACAATCAGAAAAATAAAAGAAAAGAAAAGAGTGGAGAGAACAAGAGAGGAGAATAAAAAAAAAAAATAACAGAATCGAACAAAGAATAAAGTAAAACCTGAAAATAAAAATTTAAAAAAAACCAAATAAGCACCGGGGGGCAAAAGGGCGGGGCGCACCTCAAAAGCACCGGTAATAAAAATGAAATCAAAGTAGATATGTACGAGGTAGATAGGTAGTCGGTATGTACATAGGTACATAGGTATGTGTGTGTGTGTGTGTGTGTGTACAAATGTTGTGTCTACGATTCGCTTGAACCATGCTAAGCCAAGTTTAGCTGTAATAAATTTTAGCGCAGCCCACATAAAAAATCCCGAGAAAACAAAACAACACCGAAATCAACCAAAAAAAAGGGGGGAAAAAACTATTAAAAATAGTAGAAAAAACAAAAACAAAACAAGAATAGAAACCCAACAACAATTCCGAGTTCGAGTTGCTGCTGCTGCTGCTGCTGTTGTTGGGTTTCCGACCTCGGCGCATAACTCATCATCATCATCATCATCCTCATCATCCTCATCATCCTCATCATCGGGCAGCAGAGTCGATTGAGCACCTTGCTGCGATCTGTGCTGTGGACGGCACGTTGCGATCCAACAACGATTGAGGAATGATCGCGCTCATTATGATGATCTTTGAAATGTCGTCCGCTGCTTCGGCTGCTGCTTCTTCTTCTTCTGCGACGTATCGATTGTCAGACTTCGGAAGAAGAAGAAGAAACGATAGAAATTTCTTAAGCTAGCGACTAACAAAATACGAACTAACAACAACAACAACAGCAACAACAACAGCAACAACACCAATACAACAGTAGTATTAAATTGGGCTAGTAACACAAACAACAAAAACAACAAGCAACCAACCAACCAACAACAACAACCAACCAACCAACAACAACCAACCAACAACAACAACAACAACCCACCAACAACAACAACCGTCGATCGGTCAAACTTTTTAAAGCACACAAAAAACAATTTTTTTTTCTGTTGCTTTTCTTTCGAGTTATTTTTTTATTAGCTTTGTTTATTATTAGTGGTTGTTTTTGTTGTTATTGTTGTTGTTATTGTTATCTCTCGCTGGTGATCGCTCGTTAATTTAGCTTAGATGTGAAAAAAACGAAAAAAAAAAAAAAAACGGATAAAAAAAACACACACACAAAAAGAACAACAAATCTTTGGGAACAACGAAGCACGACGGAGTGAGATTCCATTAGGATGGATTAAGATTTCGAAATTTATATTTATTTGTCGTTACAGGTGACAACGTAAACAGTATTGTTGTTGTTGTTGTTGTTTTTATTGAAAAACAAAAAAAAACCCCAGCCAGTTGATAGATGAAATGGATTTTTTTTTTTTTGGCTGGTGCTTTTCACTGATATTAAAACAACAATCGTTAGCTTTACGATGGACTTTTTTCAACGACGGACGAGAGTGAAGAGTAAGAAGAAGAAGAAGAGGAAGAGTAAGAAGAAGAAGAAGAAGAAGAAGAGGAAGAGGAAGAAAAAGCAGAAGAAGAGTAAAAGGAAGAAGAAGAGGAATTCGAAGCAGGAAACATCAAGATAATCAATGATTTTCTATGTTGAGGAAATAAAAAAATGAAAACTATTAAAAAATTAATTGATGAAAATTCAAGCATATAAAATGTCCAATTTTCCACACACACACACACACACACTTCTTTGGTGCAATCGATGCTTTTTTCGGACACCAATCTCTAAAATGTGACTGCAATCCATAAGAGACATTTTTTTGTATACTCGTCCATGTTAACGAAGTGCAATAAAACGATGCCAGCAGCAGATGATCTGGAATCTGGATGGCTTCATTGCCGAATGTAGTAACAACATAAATCACAACAACAATAACAACAACAACAACAACAACACTGCTGAGGGACGGCGGGACAACGCTTTATATGTTGGAAGCAATCTGTTTCATATCGCCCACTAGCCACAACAACAACAACCACAACAACAACAACAACAACAATAACCATAACAAGGGAGACAAATCAATACAGATTGGGTCATAAAAGTGTTAGCTACGAGGTACCAATGAAGCAACAACAACAACAACAGCGACTCGCCGGTTGAACAGGTTAATAAATTTGTTTCGTTAATTTAGTTAAGTGCAATAAATTTCGATAATACTGAATAATCAATGAGTGGAAGTTCGCGGTGGAGAATACAGCAAACAACAACAACAACAACAACAACAATAGCTACAACATTGAAAACATCAACCGAACTACAGCAACAGTAACAACAACCAACAACAAAAACAACCACCAGCAACAGCAACAACACCGAAACAATTACAAACGCAATAAAAATTGCATTCAAAAACAATCAACATCTAAAAAAAAATAAATGAAAGCAACCAAAAACTGTACACAAACAATAAAAACAGCAACAGCAACAGCAACAACAACAACAACTTGTGTACAGCTGTGAAGACAACAACACAACACAACACAACACAACAGAACACAACCGAGCACAACAACAAAATACTAAACACGATTTCCTCAAATGTTGGCAATAATTTATTAAAATAGTTGATTTTCACTTTTGTTGCCGCTGCCGCTGCCGCTGCTGCTGCCGCCGCTGTTGTTGCTGTTACTCTTGCTGCAGCATCTTCTTCTTCGTCTTCTTCTTCTTTACATCATCTTGTAAGAACTGCAAGCTTTCTTTTCCTCTTTCTTCTCTTCGTTCTTCTTGTGGTTGTGGTTCTTTCCAGGATTTATGCACTTCATCAACGTCGTATATTTCGACGCTTCGCTTTGGAGGTCCTCCATGTGGTGCGTTGCCTGTTGCAGCAACATTGTTGTTGGTGTTGCCTGTTGCTGTTGTTGCTTCAGATTGAACGAAATACATACATTTTAATATTTATTTATGTTGCTTGTTGCGAGAACTGTTGTTCTTTCAACATCCTTTCCGATGTTTCACTACCTCGATGTCGGTCGTATAGCACAACAACAACAAAATTGCTGCAATTCCAAACGATTTTTCCCCCCCCCCCTGTTTCACGAATGTTTTTCATACTATTTGTATGATGCTCAGCCTGTCCACTTGTCTCACGATCCTGTTGACTAGTCTCCAGGTTCGGTCTATTTAAATATTGAAAATAATCCATCTCTTGATTTGTTCCTGACTGTCTCACAAACAAAGGAGATGAGCAGAAGCTTCGGCCATTTTTATTGCTCCATAATTTGCACCATTTCAGAACAATGTTATTGGGATCAATGCTTATTATGTATTTCCATTATTATCGGGGTTTTGTCTGTATTTTTGCTCTTGAACATTCTCGGAATTCTTGACGTTTATGTCATTATTTCGGTGAGTAATGAGCTCGAGCGAGCCGCGCACGAGTCAGCTTTTGAATTAACGATCGACTCGAATCGTTTATCGAATGCCGCAGCAATCGAATTCGCATTCGTCGTCGCTGTCAATAAGAGTGCTCGATGTGAGACGCAGCTGATTGTAGCAACAAGATTCTTACCCACGCAGTCATAATTAAAAACTGAATAACTTCGAGTATTCGAGTATTTTAATAAACAACAAAAAAAAAAAGGTGAATAAAAAATCAATCACATTGAAAATGCGAATGAAGCTCAGAGATGTTGCGGGTTTACAGGCGAGAGAAGGCGGCGCCGTTGTTCGGCTCATGAAAATCATTTCGTTTCGTTTAAAAGCTGAAACGATCATGTTTTTTGTTTGTGATTTCCGAATAATAATTGCGAAAATAATTACAACAACCACAGTATTTTGCACTAATAGCATTTATTAGGAATGCATTAGGTAAGTGTTCAGATACTTACTCATAGATACTCGGTACCACATGAGAAAAGAATCGAGAAGGCAGACAAGAATCAGACAGACGGACAGATAGATGGGGTAGATAGGCCCGAGCAGCTACCTAACCACCATCAAACTAGATATGAAAACGCTATTCGTGAGATTTGTTGCGATCAAGCGACGGAGCGACGGAGCGATCTGGCGACGGTGCGAATTCTGTGGGAAGGCGACGAAGTTGTGGGGCTGCACTGCGGTTAGTTGGGCTGGGATCGAGCACTTATACTCACACACACACACACACACGCACATACGAATAGCATACGAATAGTTACTCGCATAGATACAAAAACATTATTTATCGTTTAATTAACTCAACTCGCAATTATTTCAATTAAAAATTCTTCTCAGGCGAATGAGTAACATTCAGATACACGCATACATACACAGGTCTATACAGGTACTTTTTTACACACACACACACACACACACACAAGTACAAATACACAGAGGCACAGACCAGCAGCCTGGCAGATATGCATACTGTAGCTCAACAATGAAGCTCAACTAGAAAAACAAGACGACAACAACAACAGCCACAACGACAACAACAACCACACCGACAACAACAACAACAAAACTATACGATACTATATTTAATCATTATTGAGTCGTTTACTGCACTGCAACTGCAACAACTGCGATGCAGCACGGTTGTGTTTTTCCTCTATTATTTTTATTATTATTACTACTGCTATTGCTATTATTATTATTATTATTATTGCTATAATTGTGGTTGTTGTAGTTATTTTTGGTATTCCTGGTGTTGTTGCAGTCAAATTGTTGTTAAGAAGCATTTAATGGCCGATTAAATGTTTAAACAAACAATTTTTTTTATGCTATTCATTTAGAACAGCATTTTTTTTTATCGTCAGCCACTTTTTGTGGCTAACCATTTTGTGAATTTTGTTGCTTGTGATTTTTTGTTGGTGTGTTTTTTTCGGGTAGAAAGGAGAACAACAACAACTATAACAACAACAAATCAGTTTAATTGATATCGTTATGCTTCGACGTTGATGCTTCGTAGTAAGTAAATTTTTTATGCCTACTCGTATAAAAATATTGCAATAAAAAGAAAAGAAGAGAAAACATTAAAAAATGTTTAAGATACAATGAGGGTGAGGGGGAAGGAGGGTGTAGGGTGAGATACTGGAGGCTGTTTAAATCTTGTTAATACACGGATTATTCGATTTGTGCGAACGCAACGGCGATGATTTTAAAATTTCAATTGAATATTATCAGAAAAAGACACAAGATAGAAATAAATCGCTTCCACATTCGACCTTAGTGATGCCCAATTATTGTAAAATCATAAGGAAAATCAAAAAATAAATTTGGTTTTCGGGTCCAAATTTTTGTTTTTTGTCTAAACTCTGAAATTAAATGGCCCTGTTAAAATATTTGGAATAAAATAAAATCTGTAGTCAAAACATACTTTTAAAGACACAATTCAGTATTCTTTGAACTTTTTTACCTTTTTATCCTTTAAAGAAAATCAGAGAGATGTTTCTAAAGATGTCAAAACATTTGGTCATCACCGCCATTAATTTGATTATCTTAAACTTATCCTTAGATTATCGTTAAACGTCTGAAAACATCGACAAAAAGCGAAACTTTAGCGTTCGCGAGAAGACACACAGAGTTTCTTTGGTTTACTTTCGCTTTTTCTGGTTGTCAACGCAGTCGAATTTCCAGGACCACACTAACAACCACAGCAGCCGCGGCTCTGCACTCGTATATGGCAAAAATAATGGGTGTTCAGTGAGCCGGTGTCCCTCGAGGCGCCTGCTTTGGCTGCGATTCAAGAAATAATTCAAAGCAGCCTCGAAACGAACGAACCGAGAAGCGTTTAAATAAGTTTGCTCTTCAGTTCTGCATAAAGGGACCTCGTTCTAAACATGAACCATGACTGAGTACAGAGAGAGAGAGAGAGAGAGAGAGAGAGAGAGGAACAAAGAGTGACGGAGAGAGAGAGATACTGCGTGCCGTACGTTTATGAAAAGAAGTTTTGGTCGCGAGACGGTTTTTTGGCGTAGACCCATTTTTGGACATAACCTTAAAACTGATGACTGACTGCCTGTGATTGTGATGATGAGGAAGGATGGAATCGTCATGATGATGATGATGATGCTGACGCTACTGATGATTACTTAGTATGGGTCTCTGGTCTCTTTGGTGATGTTGATGATTTCGTTGTTTCGATTTGTGTTGGCTTCTTGTGTCTTTTTTGTGTTTTTTTTTGTTTTTTGTGGTAGCTACAAGCTAGTTATTGTCGAGGTTTTAAAGCACTTCATTCGGTTTGTATGTGGGTGAATGGGGCCATATGCAAAAAATACAACAACGACAGCAGCAGCAACAACATCGGCAGCAGCAACAACGATCATAACAGCAACAAAAGACAGACAGACAGACAAACAGAACAGAAATCTTTAATAAGAAATAAATTCATTTTTTTGCTGAGTTCAGACTTTTTGTTGCATTTATAGTTGTTGTTGTTGTTGTTGTTACAATTCAAGTGATTTATGCAAACTTCAACTGTCTGTATGTCCGTCTGTCCGTCTGTCCGTCCGTCTGTCCGTCTGTCTGTCTGTCCTTCTCAGTCTTTCCATCTCCTTGCAACTACATAATTCTTGGAGTGTTTGGAAAATTGTTTCCGTTGTTGTTTTTGGGTGCGATTTCAACGCAGCCAGCATCCATCCACCGGCGCGGTGATGGATGACATGCGTCTCGCAGTGCAAATCGTACAACAGCAACAGCAACAGCAACAGCAACAGCAACGATGATGATGATGACGACGACGACGCGAACCACGCACTTTGTTTTTTCGTTTCGCTTCTCCACCCTCATACAACACAAACACACACACAAACACACACGCACACACACACACACACACAGAGACACACACACACACACACCTTCGAGTGCACTAATTTCTTGTTTCTTGGTTTTGCGTTGTTGTTTAGTTATTATATTCGTAGTGTTGTTGTTGTTGTTGTTGTTGTTGTTGCATTTAGTGTGGGTGCATTTAAGAATTTGTTGTCACCTTTTTTTGTTGGGTTGGGTCGACGGTGTTGATTTTTACTTGGAAGTTCGAACTGAAGTGAT
Organism: Myopa testacea; assembly: GCA_949629155.1. Lineage (NCBI taxonomy): Eukaryota > Metazoa > Arthropoda > Insecta > Diptera > Conopidae > Myopa > Myopa testacea. The sequence goes on along the minus strand of OX451348.1, from coordinate 35,596,809 downwards.
TCCGAGGCTGCGTCATCATTGGGTGCGTTTGGGTTATTGAGACCCTTGAAGTCTTTAAAAATATGTATAATAATAATAATTGTTGGGCAATCAGGAAAGAGTGCGGTGGAGGTGGAGGTGGGGGAGTGTTGAACTCAGACTTAAAATTGCAATCAAAGAACAAAGAAAGAAGTAAGAATTCATGAAAAGTAACCTTGATATGGAACACATTTTAAATCTGTTATCTCTGGTTACAAGAAGATCACACGATTGAAGATTCAATTAACAGAGGATACAACAGAATACAACAGGATAAGGAGCAGGATAACTCGGGACGACAAGCTTTCGGTCTCGTTTTGAGTCAGCGGATCAGTCAGATGATGTGAAACATTGTTTATTTAAAACATTGCAAAACTTCAGTTTAATCGGTTAGACATTGAAAAAGAAAATAATGAAATCATAACTATTAATGATAGTACCGAATATTAAAAAAACGAACCGGTTAATCGACTGTCATCTCCAACGACTTCAACACACACACTCCACGCTTCATTTCGACGGATAGAAGAACCATCAACGGCGATCTGTTTATTTATCATTTAAATAAAACCATTTAAATGAAATCATTTAATAATTAAACAGACGTAATGAATATTTCAACACTTAATTGAGAGTTTTTTTCCCTTATGTTTCGCTGAGTTCTCAGCTGATGTTTTTTTCGTGGTGATGATTTTGCTGTTGAAATACTTTTGAGGTATTTAACATTTATTAAAACAAATTAATTTCACAATCACAAAGTGATTATTATTGTGTTCTGTTGTGTTTAATAAATACACTGAAATTAATCAATTCTACGCAGTCATTCATAACTGATCATCATTTCAACTCATGAATGGATCGTGGATCATGGACGCAGCCAGCTCCATGTGGCCGGCTTCGCAGCGCTTCCGTTTGCAGCGAGTACGATCAGCGATCAGCGATCAGCGATCAGCTCAAATATGGCAGTCGATAAAGAAATCGACAGCATCGAAATGATTAATAGGAAATGATTAATCGCTAGCGACATGATCTTGCTACAAATGATCGCTCGGCCTGGCAAAAAAGAACAGAGGAAGAAAGGGAAACAATGAAACGGTACAAAAGGAGACAAGAAAAGGAAAAAAAAAAATCATAGCAAATATAATATATAAATACAATAACGTGACGATGGCAACGATCAATCGATTCGACTGCAGTCAAGTGAAATGATCGTCGTTGAGTCGATTCGTTCGTTTGTAGAAGACGAATAATTTATTTATTGGAGTATTAAACGAAATCGTCTACTTTCAGATGCTGCAGATGCTTTCAGGTGCTTACGATCAACTACTCGATGCATCCGAATTCGCTGCATTCAAGCGGTTCAGTGATCAGTGATCAATGCAGTGATCGCTTCAGTGTTTTTTACTTTCTTTCTTCGTTTTTGCATATCAAGTGGCGCTTTCGTTGCAGAACGGAAATGAACTTCATTACTAAAACAAACACAAGGAAGTACCGATCCCTCCCTCCCTCCCTCCCTCCCTCCCTCCACCCTGCGTCCGATCAACCTGCTCATAAGTGAGCGCCTCTCATCGTTTGTTTTGTGTATTTGTGTATTTTGTGTATTTTTTGCTTAGTTTTGTTGGTACTCCTTTTGTGTGTGTCTGTGTGTGTGTGTTTTTTTCGCTTCCTTTTTTTGGTTAAACTGTTCAATTTGTGAATCTGTGAGTGATTGCTGTTAATTAATCTTCATGCCCAAGCGGTGAATGAGCCGTGACCATTGGCTAGGTTTTAACAGCAACAACAACAAGCGTTTTCAGCTGATGTTTGCTGATTTCTGGTTATGGAATTTCTTGTTAAAGAATCGCCAACGATTTGTCTTCAGATTAACAAGTGAGAACTGGAATCGAATTCATCGGGAATTCGGTGAAATGCTGAAACGGTTTTTGGCTGGGTTCCACGCTGGGCGCAGAACGTGATCCGGGAGGAACGGGGGTGAACTTTTGGAAAACACAAAGAAAGTGTTGAATACTTTGTTGTTGTATAATAGATTTGGTAATCAATATAATCCTCATTCAAATAATAATTAATAAAACCCAAATGTAGTATATAAAAGTACCGAAATAAGAATATTGAGGGAATAATTAAATAATTAAAAGCTGCGAAGTGTTAAGGGTTAAGAGACCCCTTAAACCCTTAAGAGAATCTTTGAATAATCTTTGGGAAATCCCTAGATCCTAAAAGAGTCCTTGAAGCCTTTGGAGAACCATAGAAGCTTTAAGAGAAGTTCCCATGGTTTTAGAGATTTATTTGGTTTATTTATTAATTTGTTTCTGTTGCTCTCTTCAGACACAATTTCTGTTATTATATTTCAAGTTTGTTATTTTCTTTTCTACGCAATATCAGCCTGTTTTTAACGATCTTTCAACGATCTGTCCATAAACTTGAACTAACTCAACAGGTTTGCTTGAGAGGAATTTTGTTTTTGTACTTAACTGCGGTGGGCTGCTGTAAGTTCTTAGATCGTATAGTGTCTTAATCTTAGACGAGTTCTTTTCAATGTTAATCTAAAAGTTTCTGTAACTACTAATATACAGCCTCCAGTGGCCAGGTATGCAAAATCCAATCGACACGTTTCAGGTTTATCGCTTAATAATATCAACTAAAATAACGTTTAATTAAAAACGAACAAATGGCGGGGGAAAGTGAGTAACTAGTCACGATTATATCTATTAATATACATACGAGTCTATGTACATAGTTATTATGTACAATATTTTGTTCGAGGTTCAAGTGCCTCATCAATACATCAATAGATACGCTTAAACTACGAATACTATTAAACAACAACTAAATAATTACCAGAATAATCGAGTTAATCTAAGAAAAGTAATCGAGCGATTAGTCAATTTATATGAACGTGCATCAATTAATTAAAAAAGGCGTGGAAATAAAAGATTATATGCAAAAAATGCAGCAATATTGTGTTGGTTAGACTCTAAACTTTAAAATAAATTAAACTCTAGAAAAAAATGAAACTCTTAACTTTAAAAAAATTTAAACTCTTTATTAAAGCTTCATTAAGTTTTCGTTTTTGATGAAACCGATGTTTTTTGCTTAATTAATTTTGTTTAATTGATTTTGTTTTTGTTGTTGTTGTTAAAACTTAAAATTGTTTCTTTTGTTTTTCAGATGATGTACGATAGACGATTTTAAAAGCTTTTTTGAATCATAAAAACCACTCTTTTAAAAAAAATCTTCTTTGTTTGTCTTATAAAATATATGTACATATTTTTTCTTTGCTTTCTGGTCATAAAATTCATAGTTTCTTTATCTTGCTTTATGAAATTTCTAAATCTTTCATTGATTAGCAATTTATTATCTTTTAATGTCACTTTGTGTAGGTTTGGTGACTTTCTCCATCAATTCACCAAAAAACAAGAAAGTAAAAAAAATGAAAAAACGAAAAAAAAATAAAAAAAAAAAAACGACCGATTTAATAGTGGAAACCTTCTACCTGTGATAGCAACTAAACTAAAACTTAAAATATAAACAAGTTTTCGGTTTTTTTTTTTTTTTTTTGTAGATACGCCGAAAAACGGACGACAACCATGAATCTTCTTTTCGAAATGAACCCAAAGACGACAGAAGAGTCAGTCTCTCGACTTCACGAAAGCCTTCATCAAGCACCAAAAAAGGGTGCCCTCCGAAACCTCATTTTAAACTCGAATGAAAGACAACAACAACAACAGCCGGAACATTATTACAACAGGTCAATCTTATCATTATTATTATTATTATTATTATTATTATTAGAGGTAGAAGAAGAAGTGACATGAAGGTGGCGGTGGCAGACGTCTATAGCGTCTATCCAACTATAAACATGAGGAATCTGGAACTGGACGGTCGGTCGATTGGTCGGTCAGTCACTCGACCTTAAAAGAGGTTTTCGAATTCCTCGGGTTTACAGATTTTACAGTTCCACCTCGATTTAGTAGACAAACAATTTATCTGCTAGATATACTATATACAATACTATATACACTCTATCTAGAGCTTTTTTACTATAGAAGCACTTGTGTTGTTGTTGTTGTTTTTATTAAAGCCAAAAAATAAAATAAAAGGAAAGAGAAAAGATGCATCAAAAGCTGAAGAAATTGCTTTTTATTTGGGTTCGAATTACTTTTTGGGCGTTTCATCAGCTGTGTTGCGAGATCCCTCGATCAACGATGCTCGCGAAGATGATGATAATGATGCTGCTGCTGATGATCATGCAGATGATGATGATGATGCTTTTGATTCTAAAGATGATGATGATGAATGTGAAGACGATTGCCTCGATGATCATGATGATGATGAAAGTCGAGAAGATGCACGACGATGATGTTGATGGTGATGATAATGCTAAAGATGTGTACTAATGAGGATCATACAATGATAATGATGCTAATGAAGAGAGGATGACGACGGTGACGATGATGTTAAGTCCGAAGCTAAAGAATATCATAATAATATAATAATGTCTCATGTTCTCAATGATGAAGAATTTCGTTACTTAGATTATGATAATCGTTCTAATGATCGAAATCATAATAAATATCAAAATAACGATGCTCTCGATGATGTTAGGAATGATATTGATCCCAATATTGATATTGCTAGTGTTCAGGATTACGATGAGGAAGATCATAAGGATAATGAGACTGATCACGAGACCGAAGGCGATAATGAATGGCAAGCAATGATAATTACGATGCATATAATGATGACGATGATAACAATGGTAAAAATTATTAAGTTTCAAATAAGAACAACAGCAACAACAACAAAACAAACAAAATAAACAAAAATAACAGAAACAGCGCCCAAAAAAGAACGTCACTAAACAAATTTATTACGCGACAAACAGCAGGAAGGAGATGTAATAAATTATTGGATAAAATGAAAGAAAAAGCCAAAAAAAAAAAGAAAAAAAAAACACAATAGATATTTCAGAAAATAATACAACGGATTTCATATTCCTCTTCGTTGTTGTTGTTGTGTTTCGTTATTTTATAGACTGATTTCAATGGGGTTGACTTGTGTATCTGTTGTAATGGATATGAGACAACAACAACAACAACAACAACAACCAGCAGGTATGGATTTCTAATAGTGTGTCTCTAACGAACACACTCAAACACACACACACGCATACACACACACACACAGGCACCTGCCGCCGCTGACCAACAACAAGTGTGTCATGTTGTGGCCCAAAATTTATACGGAGATGAATTTAAAAGCGGTTTTCTGTTTCGAAGCAACTGCAGGTTGTTTTATTAACCTTTATCTATGATGACGTTAAGGTTGCTTAAGTTTAAAGACGAAAAATAACAACAACAAGCAGAAGAAGAAGAAGAAGCAGAAGGAGATGTCGATCTCAAGTCTTCTACTTCTTGTTCCAAAACCATGCAGATTTCTTTCATATATCCTGCACCTCGAAGGTTCTGCGCTTCTGGTGAGGAGTCGCTTCTGGTGATTTGCTCCCACGCATAACAATTCTGCTGCAACGGTTATTCGTATAGTAACGGTATCGTATGTGATTCCATGGCGACAAGCGTCGGACGTAAACCGTTAATCGTCATGGTGTCGACGTAACGTGATGACGACGAAAATTCTCATTTTCTCACGATTTTCGAAATTTACTCCTTTCATCGTGGTTCATCGGAATCAATGAAAAGATTAAACAAACACTCAGTAAAACAACAACGCATGTAATTCGAAGCACCGCAATGCGATTATTTTCTCTCATCAGCCGTAGCATCATCATCATCAGCAGCATCATCATCATCATCATCGTCACCATCGTCATCATAGAAACGATAAGAACACAATAACAACAACAATATTTGAACCTGTCGTCGCTTTGATATCCTTTTTAGCATCTACTTCAGGTAACTCGTGTGTCTGTGAGACAAAAAGGAGTCGCTCGATAGGAGGGGGAGGGAGTAAAGGAGTGGTAAAGGTTTCAAGCAGGTGTTAAATTTCTTTTATCTTCTACAGAACTAAAGATCTTAAAAAAACAAACACAAAACAAAACAAAACACAATTCAATGCGTATTATTTTAGAATCAATGTTGAAGGTGCGAAACAAGAAGAAGAAGAAGAAGAAGAATAAGTAGGGGAAGCAGCGAGAAAAGAAGAACAAGAAGAAGAAGAAGAAGACGTGTAAAACGAAGGAGTGCCCTGTGTAAAGGGCAATAAGTAGAGTACACCGAGGGTGAGCATCGCAGGGAACCGACGAAAGGGTTTCCTTTGTGACGTAGGCTTGTAAAAACCGATCGAATAACAAGGAAAACAACAACAAATCAACGTCAAGTGTCATTCACCTTGCATGGGATCTGCAAACAAAATCAATCGAAGACTCAGCTAAATAAATCCTGGAAAGAATCACAACAAACATAGACACAGACACACACACACACACAAATACGGACACTACACTGAATACACAAAATACACCGAATGCACATCCTTGAATTCATTCCAACCCAAACCTCTGTTAGTCACACACACAGACGCACTGTGGTCCTCGAATGCATACAGTCCTTGCATACAAACACCAACACAAGTAAACGAGGTTAAAATGTATTCAAGCCATGTCGATGTGCAAAATTTCAGGTTGTTTCTCTCGTCCCCATCCTCTTGACGTCATCTCATTAGCTTTGCTCTACTATGTTGGTGTTTTGTTGGTGTATTGTTGTTTTTGTTGTCGTTTGTATGTATTTCTGTTCTTATCGTACGATGAACGCATACAAAATATCCTTTTGTTATTCTGTCATACAAACTAGCAAAGTATTCTAAAGTCTCCTTATTTCAAGGTATGTATATAGACAAAAACAACAACAACAACAACAACAACAACAACCATTAAAACAACAGCAACAAACAACACCGACAACAAATTCTTGGAGCCGATTACATTGTATACATGAAAGCGCAGGCGCCGGTTTTTGGCGCTGTGTGAATCCGTCGGTGGTCATGGCTGATGGCTGAAATCAAGTGTTGACATCTGCGCAGGAAAAAAAAAGGAGTAAAAAATAACGGACCCAAATACTACACGCAATTTTCAATGTCATTGATTACAATAATAATAACAACAGAGGTAATAATAATAAATTTTGTACTATCATTTATAAAAAACTTAATAACATCAAAGGTATGTATTATTGAAGTCAACTTGCAAATTTGTATTGAAGTAAAGTTACTCTGTTTAAGTAAAAGTAACTAATTTCCAGTTAAAATGATTATAAATCCGTTTCCTTCAAACGAGATGATTCAATGGAGACTCCTTCAGTAGATGTTTATAGATCATTTATTGATATCTGATCTTTTAATTAATTATAATTCTTAATTATTATTTTCTTCATCTTGTCGAATATTTCCTTCTTTTCTCTATTCTCCAATTATTTGTCTTAAAGGGTGATATACGAGTAAAATACTCTCAACAACTGTTTTCATCTTCGAAATAAAATGTGAATAAAATGTTCTCTAATCTGAGAGTTTAAAGTCGTCTCTTAAAATAATCACTGTTTTAAATGAAATCTCTTCTTTCTCTTTTCACACATTTCAATACTTTTTTATAGATTTCATGATTTAAATTTTATCTTAATGATATTTTAATTACAATACAATAAATATAATTTACTTTGTTTGAATTTCTATGTGAATACCTTTTATACTCCATTTAATACTCTTTTATGCACACTTCCGCAACACTGCTGACAACATGCTGGAACTCAAATGTTCCGCTTTCGAGGACGATAAAGCATAAAAAACTTTCATTTACGAGGAAGGAACAAAAACAAAGAAAAACAGCAAAAAAAAAACAAGCGACCGGGAGAAATCTTTCGAAACTTTCTACTCGTCTGCCTCTGAGTCGGTGTCTCGGTAGCTTTCACATGCGCTCTGGTGTGCGTGCGTCGGGTTTTAAGTGGTGTTGGTGTATGGCGTGGCATATAAGGACACACACACACTCACACACACTCGCATACACACTCACACATACATACACAGACATACACGCCTCCTGACTTGCTTCGCTTCGTTGTTATTCAGATTGCATCGCGTGTTTTGAATGTCCTGCTTCTCGATATGAATTATTCAAAAATTTTTAGCCAAAGCCGAAAGCGCCAAGGACGAACGACGCGCGGAATACAAAAACGAGCGTTGCTGCTGCTGCTGCTGCTGCTGCTGTTGTTACTATTACTGTTCTTCTGTTGTTGTTGTTGCTGGTGTTGTTGTTTTGAGCGACGGCTGCTGAGAGTTTAGCACAGAAGCTCGTCTGTTCGTCTCGCCTTTTTGCGGCGAGGCGTCCATACAAATGTGCATGCGAAGCGATGTCAGCTCAACGTTATCCTTTGACAGGACGAGCACTTCTGCTGCTGCTGCTGCTTCGGCTGCCGTTGGTGTCGCTGCCGGCGAGCACCGACGACGTATGTATATGAAAAGTGAAAGTCAAGGTTAATCCGTCTGCGAAAATTCAATATTTTGTACATTAAAGTTGTACGCTGCGACGCTGTGAGGACGCGCCGGCAGCAACACATACACACACACACCCACACACGCAGATACACATACTTACACATTCTCACTGAGAGCCAAGACTGGGGCGCCAAGGGGCCAGGAGCAGAGCGAGCGCCAGAGACCGTTACAACCTCAACTTATGTATGTAGTTGCTCACATGCTGGCAGGACGAGCAGGCGGCAAGGATGCGGGCCGGTGTGGCTGAGAAGCTGCTCTTCAGTCGCTGTTCATAGTTTTGCAGTGCATGCCCGGGGGGGGGCGGGGGCGCTGCGGGCCTTCCGTGGAGTTTGTGGGCTGAGGTCATCCGTGTGTTCGGCGGCGGGGAAGCGGTTGCTTTTGCATTCAGCGCAGATGCGATTAACATAATTTTAACTTTATGTTGTATCTTCGCTACGTTTTACTTTGATTCCAGCAGATTCCGAAAAACTACGATACGACGATGACGACGATGACGATGACGATGATGCTGATGGTGATGCTGATGGTGATGATGACTTCGTGAAGTTGCCAGCCACGAGAAAAAAGAAAAACGCTGGGAACATAAAACTTATGAATTTGTTTGAATTATGGAAATTTGAGTCCATGTGTTGCACCTTAAAACATGACGAATGACTGCGATGTTCAGAAGTTTGCTTTGATTTCCCTGACATATTTTCATCGCGGAAGAAATATGCTTTTTTGTGCAGAGACTAAGCAAATGTTTAAGTGGAGAGTGTAACAGATATCCTTGTTTTCTTAGATTCTTCGATTTGGTCTCATATGTAAAAGTATCTTAAGATAACATCAACTAATGCAACCCTTTTCTTTGTGGAGCTTGGATTCGGTCTCTTACATTGTATTTGCATGAGGACTGGAAGGGGAAAAGAAAGAAACTCGCAGCTGCCCCGGGACATTCCACTGGAGTCAAGTGCGTGGCTCTGCTTATCGGAGATGTCATCCGTGATGTGTCATGCTAGCGAAGCACAATTTGCCTCAGTTTCGGCTCGAATGCCGGCTTGTATGGCATCCATTTAGATAGGCAACCATCGTTGTCTGGATATTCAAGAGTATCTGCCACTTTATTTATTTCACTCGCGTGAACTCTGTCTTTGAGGATGTCATCTCCGATAGGAGGCAACCCTTTCTATTCCTCCCCAGCGACTTTCTCGAACTGCTCTCCAAATAATCGCAGCATTCAGTCGCAAGGGACACTTATTTAAATATTCTGGATACATCTGAAGCTTCACTTTCTATTAACATCTCTTTGAAGTCTTTAAGATCTCTTCAAGTCCTATGGGGTGCGAAGGTAAATCGAAGGCCTGGGTTGATGACCTCGTAAATTATTTACACACCCTCGACACACCATTATTGACAGCTGTCTTTTCACAAATTTTCTAATAATATTCTCTGATATCTTTAGAGTCTACTAATTCTTTAGATACCATCACTATCACTATTAAAGTCGATCTTCTCCTAATATTTCTCAGAGTTGTTAGTATATAACTTCTGTCAGTGGTTTTCTAAGAAACCTTCTGGCCACTGTTTCTACGTTTAGCTATCAGATAAGATTTTTAAGCTCTGATTCAGCTCCCACCATGCTTATCCGAAAGACTTCTTCTGGTTGTCCCAGAAACTCTCTGTTCGAACTACATACTTTATTATAAAGTAGAGTTTAAATCTACAATACGGTAGTATATCTCCGAAGTCTTACAACGGATTGCGGACCTTATGGGAAGTTAGTAGTTTCCATACATAGTTCATCACATGAACCTAAACCAACCAACCAACCAGCAAACCAACCAACCAACCAACCGACAAACCAACCGACAAACCAACGATTTAGAGGGCAACAAAAGTTGATCTCGCGGACGAGCAAAATTGGGTTAATAGGTTGATCAAGAGAGCTAATTTCGCTGGACGGAACCATGTAAAGCGCTGGCAGTGCGTAGCTTCGTCTGGAATGCACTTCATGACCGACGTGCATGCCGCAGTGTAGCATGTGCGATGTGGTCTCTGTTAGCCTAAAGACCTGCAACGTGGAGCATCATAGCAGCTGAGTGCTCGGCGATCGTGCGCTGCTTGTAAGACGTAAGATCGTCGTCAGCGTCGATCTCTGTGGATTGTGCAATTTTGAGTCGATCATCTGAGCGTTTAAATCATTGAATTCCTCCGAGCGACACGGGGTGGTGCGGCAGACACGCAGCGAGGCATGAGTGGCGTGTAATTGAATAATAAGGTTTTTTGAGATTGTCCAAGATTGTCAAAGATCGCAGCAGCAGCGGCAGCAGCGGCGTCTTTTTAAACGGATCAACGCAATTTTGAGTTTGCGGCCGTTTAATATTGCAACAACGTACGCGCTTTCATTCATCCAGCTGTTCATTGATCATTCATTCATCAATCCGAACAGAAATGCAGGTCACTCACTGTGTATGCGAGAGGATCGATCGCATGAGAGGTTGTGCGCCGGATCGACGCACGTGTTCCTCATTAATATTGCATTATGAAGAACGGATTCCGCACAAATGTCAACCGATCTTGCTGATGGTGTTCGCAACAGGTGCACAAATGCCCAGGATTGCAAAATCACTACGCACTGCAACTGCAAGATCAGTCTAAGAGATGAATTTCGCGACGTTTTTCGCCTTTCACTCTTTCACTTTCGGAATTCGTTCGGAAAAGTGGAAAGAATAGCATCCGCTAATCAGAGTTGCTGCATAATTAAATTAAACAAAGCTTCGCATCGCTGTATTGTTTGCTGTATTGTTTGCTGTGCTGCGATCGCGCGACGTTCGCAAGATCGCCCGTGATCCCAGTCCCAGTTCCAAAGATGCGGTGGGCTTCTATTCTATTCTATTCAATTTGTTTTGTCTTATTTCGGTTTATATTTCACTGGGTTGGAGGCAGATCTAGACAAGATCTAGTGATCGTTATTCTGTGTGTGAGTGTAGTATTTCGGGATGAACTTTAGAGTGCTTGGAAGTTTGCATTGCTTGTTAGTTGCGAGTCTGTTTCAGTGCGCAGCTCTGGTTCTGGCTTTGGTTCTGGAAGATCGGTTACAATACAGTCTCGGCGAGAGGTCAATTGATTGGAGCAACTTTGAACTTGTTGATCTTGTCACAATTTAAAAGAAGATTTATATTCGTTGGGACGCTCGTCTGGCCGGCAGCATTCTGTATGGCAGCTAAACGTGTCGTGTTGTGTGCCAATTCATCTCGAGCACCCGCTCGTCTCGTACGTTATGAGTGCGTGTCCGTAGTTCGTTGCGGAGGCTTGCTTGATTGCGCTGTGACGTGCCCCGCTCTTAAACGACCGCCAACCGCGGACTCGGACTCGGACTCGGACTTGTACACGGTATCCGACAGAAGTGACAACAACAGGGCTTCAGCTTGTTTTGAAATCGAATTTCGGGTTTTCCCCCCGAACATGTGTTTGATTTATGCTCTCGCTACTATGCTGGGGCATCTAACTTATGTGAATGACTATAATTTGGTTGCTGGAGCTGCTCGCTTGCGTGATTTGTTTAGCTTTCTCAAAGCATCGGTTTTCGATTCACACGCGGCGCTGTTGAGGAATTCGAATGCTTCGCTGGCTGGCTGCAGCTAATGATTTTAATGATCTGCCTTCGATAGCGTTGATTGTCGTCTTTATGGCTGAGCTCAAAAAGTTTACATCTTAAAATATTGCCCAATAAAACTGAGAAAAGTGCGAGGTTTCGTTGACTTTGGAGACTTCGCTGCAGGTGCGTTGGCAGCATGTTAATTAATGCAGCCGATCGCTGAAGATTTCTCGAAAAAAGTTGTCACTATTTATAGCGGGTAGACAAGGTCGTTAGTGGTGCAGATAAATGAGATGATCGTAGATTCTGTGTATATAATCACTTGTAATCGCCTTGGATGTCCTGAGTGTACTGAAAAAAAGTGAAGGAAGTGTTTGCATGTGATCTTGAAGGCGATCTTGAAAGTGATCCGATATCAAGTGATCCGAAAGTCTGCCGATATCAAGAGCGGTCTTCGTGTGTCCTGCAGACGGCCGACGATCGACGACCGACGATGAACGGTCTTTTATTATTTCCCCCGCTGGATATCAGCGACTTAAAAGTTTATGATTATTTCGGTTGTTGTTCCATTGATCTCGCCTAATCCCCCAGCGATTCGGTCTCCTGCGCAACTCTGCTGATCTGTTATAATGTCATTTGAGCGCGTGATTCCGGTAGCTTTCAGCACTGAGTATTCACGTTTTTTCAAGGAGCCCCGCTGTGACTTTGAGGCTGAACAGCATCGGGCATCGGTTCATGGCAATGATACCCTGCTTGGCCGTGTCTGCGCCAAGCAATCATCATCGTCCACTTACCACATCACCGCTGAGCACGTCTGCGCTTTGTTCGTACTTTCTTTCATTCTGTTACCATTTTTTGGCTCTAGTTGCTGTCGCTGTTGCTGCTGTGTTTTTGCGGGTGTGTTTTTGCGCGAGCCGACAAGAAGCCGCCGCAAGAAGACGAAGAAGAAGAAGCATCTTGACCTTGTAGATCAATCTTGCGGCGAATTCCAAGTCAGTGTTTGTCTTTTATTCGTGCATTTTTCACGCGGAGAAAACTGTAAAGAAAAAATGCGCTAAAACAAAAAAAAAACAATCGAAAAGGGCTCAGAATCGTTTGTGTCTCTGGTCGTCAGGCTGCGCTGGCAGTCGGTAAGCGGTACCGTTTTGAGTGAATGCGTTTCGAATGAATTGTGTGGACTCAAAGTAACACCGCCGACTGCAGAATCAGGCCTAAAAGAACAACAACAACAACTACAACTACGAACCGTTGCATGTCAAAGCCAATGAGTTGACTTAAGAAGAAGCTAAGCAGCCAGCCAGCCAGCCAGCTCAGCGAACCGTCTGGACGAGCGACCCACATCTATTCGCAAACTTGTGTGGATGCGATTTACGCGTGTGCTGAACACGAGACTTCCACGAACCGTTTATGTGCGTGGCAAATGCTTTATGGCTCCGGCGATATGCGACAAATGCGAAGCGGCACAACTTTCTGCGGAACCGAAATTCAATTCAATTCCGAGCCACGCAGTTGAAATACCGAAAATCGGTGGACGAAGAAGACGACGAAAAATTGATGTCTATTGTGGCTCAGTGTCACAGCGAAGAATTTCTTTGTCTCAACGCAGGATGCCTCAGCAGCATTCAAGCATCCAAGAGGCCAGAAGAAGAGGAGGAGAAGAAAACGCATAAAAAGCACGAGTCCCTCAAGAATTCTGACGAAAAAGCATTTCTAGCGCGTGCGTGTCTAAACGGGGCCCAAGCTGGAGCCAAGCCACATCAGCTCCAGAATGTGGCTTGAACCGGCTGCCACAAAGATGCCAAAGGGCGTGGTCGGTAGGGCATGGAAATCAGCAGTAGCAGATCGCATTGTACAATCGACGGGACGAACGAAAAGAAGGCCACAGAAGAGACGGCGGCGCGGAGTGACAAAGAGTAGTTAAAAGAAATAGTATAGAATATACACTTCGGACTCATAGAAGTGTTACTGATCAAAATTAAGAAACTTCTTTAACCACTTACCAAATTTTTAAAGCGTCAACATCCACAATTTTCAGTAACCTGGGCTTTTCTTCGCCTTAATTCGAGTGGGAGGGAAGAAGCTACTCACTGATATCTCATCTAGTAACTCATATCTAATATTATCTCCTTCTTAGAGTGCAAAACATGGAAGTTTTGATATAAAAATTGGCCTAATTTTGCATTTGAAGTGAATAGCAAATATGTTATCAAGAAGCTGCCAAAAGGAAAGAAAAAACTACGACCGATCAACACGCAATTCACACAGAAACTTAGGTAAGCATCGCTTTGGACGAGAGATTCTTCGCTTCAGGGCACTTAAATTGTACCCAACAGCAAGGAAACCAAAACTAGATGTTTTAGCCGCAATAATTAAGAAGCTATCAAGAAGTTATCAATGAAAAAAATGAGAGTCATGTGCGAGGAAAGAGAATTCGAAAGAGCTTCGCATGTCTGAAGCATCTTCTTTCAAGATCACTCTTTCTGTATAAATACTCGTATAATTCCTTGTTTACAGAACACTCGACGGAGGTAAAAATAGTCATTTAATAAAGTTATTAAAAAATAACGTGTAAAGATGAATTGGAAATTCCGCGGAGTAGAAGAGTTTTCATTTTGGATTGATAGCGCTTAAGGAAGGCAGTCAAAACTAAGGTCTATGTTTATAGTTATTAACTCGTTGATACCACAGAAAGATCTGCCAGAGTCTGTAGCTTCCTTCTAAATCTTCCATCTAGACCATTCCATTCTTCTAGTTCTTTCTGGTCTTGTTTTAGAAGAATTCCTTGAGGAATTGATTTCAACTTGACTGTTTTAGAAGAAATTCTTTTAAATAACTAATATTTGAAGAAGATATCCCGTTAATACAGACAATAAGATCCTATTATCCTTTACCACTGCCTACACCACTATTTAGATATTTATTTATTTTGTTTTTCAGACTTCTGATCTCTGAGATTTTATCGGGAATTCTGCCTGCTTTTTCTGGTTACGGCATCTAAACAAATCCCGAATTTGAGTCATACTAAAGGAAAAAAGCGTCTTAAAGGAAAAACAAGAATGAATTGAAAAAGCATTTACAAAATAGTAATAAAAATAACAATGCTTGGAGTTTAGTTGAGTCTGAAGACGGAGTTCCGACAGACTGCCTGAGTCTGGACTGCTTCTTCTTCAACTGTTGTTGTTGTTGCTGATGCTGTTGTTTTTGTTGCTTGGTGTTGTTGCTTGGTGTTGTTTGTTCATAAAGCTGAGCATTTCACTTAATGGAGAAACAATCGAACAGAAATGTTTTCGATGTTGCCAGAGTGAAGCTCCTCCGCTGATCGTACTCGTTCTCATCCTTTAAAGAGGATCGCTTTGAAGAAGCTTTCTTTGGTTTGGTTTGGATGTTGTTGTTGTTGTTGTTGTTGGGTCTGTTGATTTTGTTGCCTTTTATTGCTGTTGTTGTTGTTTTTGGTGCTTCGAGTGCTGTTGGTGCTCACTCACTGGTGATCGTGTCGTCGTCTTGTGAGCGCCCCTCTTTTAACAGCGAAACAACAAAATCATGACTTGCCATTTACATTGTTCGCTCGTTTTGGAGTTTATTGTTTTGACGGGTTTCCAATATGAACGCGATCAACGATACTCACTTGCAACTGCGACTGCGACTCCGTCTGGAGGCGCAGACCAACTCTTAGCCACGAGGACTTGAAATCGAAGGCACGCGGAATCTCTCCCGCCGGAGCATACAATGGATAAAAAACATTATGAAAAATTATTCAATAAAAATTATTTTGCTTGCACAACGATCGCTGCGCTGCGATGATCGGAAGCGTGTGGCGTTTAGGGAATGTCTGCGTGGAATTCTTCGGGTTGTCTGTGGGGCTCTCGCGAGATCCTGCTGGATGCGAGATCCGGCGGTAGCTTCTGGTCAGTAGCAACAACAGCAGCAGCAGCCTGGTTGTGGCAGCCACAATAGCAATCATATTTTGCGATCGTGATTAAAGTGATCGCGCTATAATTTTGTTACATCAAAAACAACAAAAGCAATTCGTTGATGGCCCGCTGTTGTTTGTAGTTGTTGTTGAAAACGAGCCGATTTCCAGATGTAGTGAAATTATGTTAAAGTGCTTTGCGATTTGCGATTTGCGATTCGCAGAGCTACCGTTCGATGGATCGTTTTGGCTGCAGAGTGGCCACTACTCCGTGATTGTCGACTAAACTGTTTGTGCTACTGTCTAAGCAACAGCTGAGTGTCCGCTAACAAGCCGCCTGACCCAGTTACATGACTTTGAGTTCAGTCCAATCGTCTGCAGCGGGTTCAGCGTCGCGTACTCGCGAAGATCACTCAAGATCTCGGCGAGAGTTCAAAGTGGCGTGTCCAGCGCAGAGTCATGGCTCTGGGCAGCATGTGCGATGAGCTTATAAGTGGCACGACGAACGACAAATAGTGGCACACACACACACACACACACGAGGCTCTTCAATAGCAATTGACGATGCCGATGACGAACCGCAACGCGTGGATGAAGCGACGGAATCGCAAACGGATGAACCTAATAACAGCCAAGCAAAGCATCAGCGCGTAGATTGAGCGCTGGCAAATTATTGCTCGTAGGCGATGCCAGTGGACCGGGTTATGCAAAAAACGCCTGCAGGAAGAGCCCGATGATGAATGAATGGTCTGAAAGGTATGAAAGGCGTACGCGATCGAGGATCGAGTTCTACACTGAATGAAATCACTGAATGGCAACACGTGGATGCAATTATAGCAGATAACGAAGAACATGATACGGATGAAGAATTCTATAGATACTATAAGTTGGGCAGAAAAGAAAAAAGGAAGGAAGGAAGGAAGGAAGGAAGAAGGAAGGAAAGGAAGTTATTAATAAACGGATTCATCTAAAATACAGCCAGGAATTGTTGAGGATCCTTCAATTGTTTTCTCCGTTTTGATGAATTGCTTTCAATACTTTTCTATAATTTCGCAACAGAACAAAGAAAAGCACACGACATAAAAACCGAAGAGAAAGAAGAGAATAGATACATCAGATAGAATAAATATTAAACGGGGAATGACGACGATGAAGTTGAAGATGATCTTAAAGAAGAACCTGATCAGGATAACAAATCTATTTAATGTCGAAGCAAGTATATTTCCATGGTTGATCTTTATTATTTAAAATATCTTTATTAATGGCTTTATTAATGGCTTTATTAATCATCTTAAAGCACTCTGGAGAAGTAAGAAAAATAAACTTCCAACATTCAAGACGTGAACATTTTTCAGTGTTGCTCTGCGATACCTTATAATATGTTGCTAGGTCTTCAAACCTACTCAGATTCTGGCTGCAATTGTTGCTGCTGCGGCTGCTGATCGAGCTGCAGTTGTCAATGTTTGAACAACAGTTGTTCCTCAATTAACAAGACGCTGCTCGATCGCAGAAGCTCGCAGAGGAAGCCAACTGAACTCGGGTCTAGTTAATTCAATTCAAACGCAGATTTCTGCAAAGACACGGAAAGACAAATCAATCAGCAACAATTGTTGACTCGACTAACAAATGATTAAATGCTGCTTCCGCAGCTTTATATTATTTTAAACAAAGCCAGCGAATTGAGAGCACGCGAATGGCACGAGTCAGAAGTGCAGATTTAATGAAGGAGGCAAGGGATGGGAAGGGGGTGGGGGTGTGGAAGATGGGAGGCAATAAAAAGATCTTTCTTTGAACTTCTTTGCTTATTCTAAAGTGACTCTGATACAACGTCATAATTGAAAAAACTGATTCAAGAGATGCATTCAAAGAGTCTCTATAAAAACTAAGGGATAAAAACAAGAAATCATGTACACAGAACCTTCGAAAGGATCAACATTTATCGATGACAACTTAAGACAACTTCTAGCTTCACTTCTCAGGTACCTGTTGAGAGCGTGAGAAATTTTATTTCCAGGAAAGTCATGTAAAATTTTTAGAAAAACCATTTAAAGAACTGTGATCTGGTGATCTTTGAAATTTAGTGATCGAGTGAAACTCAGAAAGGGCCCCGTTTTTTTAGTTGAAGGAATTATATTAAAATCCGTAGCGGAGAAGAGAATGAAATGTCCAAGGATCACCTCAAGATGTTGTTGGTAGATAGCCACGAGTTGTGCTATATACAGATGCTTCAATAGCAGTGATCGTGATCGAGATGGACTCAGAGCGAGTTTGAAGTAACGAACGATGCTCCAGATCGATACAAATGAAGGGAGACAGCGATTAGATTGAACTCGTTACTGTTGTTAAAGTGTTCGTCCGTCAGCCAGGGCGACAGTTTGACTGAGTCTGAGTTTAGAATGCGTCTCCTGTGTGCTGTAATGAAGTGTTCGCTTATCTTTTGTTATACTAAGCCGAG
The DNA here is from genome assembly GCA_949629155.1 of Myopa testacea. Lineage (NCBI taxonomy): Eukaryota > Metazoa > Arthropoda > Insecta > Diptera > Conopidae > Myopa > Myopa testacea. The sequence goes on along the minus strand of OX451348.1, from coordinate 35,578,347 downwards.
GAAATCCTTTTAAGATTTAAAACTTACACATCTACCATAATGGTACCTATTCTAAAACCTCAATAAGAATTTAAAGTCTTAAGATGGCGAGTTTCTCGAATCCTGTCTGTTAGAAGATCGCCCGTCTGTGCCGTGTGAGGTTTGTGAGTGCATTTTAAATGACGGTAATTAACACATCAGCTACTGAACGAGGCGTGATCACTTTTCACGCCTTTCAGAAGGTCAGAGTGACTCCTGTGGCGTCGCATTTCGGCTGCCGAGCTGATTGATCACTGATCTAGCTGTGGTCCCGGGTGCTGCCGCTTTAAAGCGCGTTACTACCTGTATGCGTGCCGCTCTTTCAGCGCTGCTGCTGCTGTAAGATCCTGATTTACGTCCCTAAAAGACACCCAACAGAACGATGGCGCAAAATGTCTTAAACACCCGCTGTGCGGTTTCCGTGGTTTATCCGCAAAACTGGTTGCTGGTTATGTAAATGAAATTACCTCCTGCTTCGTGGCCGCAGACTCTACGATCCTAGATTAGAGAAGAACTGTTAAAAACCAACTAAAGAGGTGTTAATGTTAGGGTTTAGCCAACACTTCGGGGTGTTCGTTTTTTCGTTTTCCTTCCTTTTTTTTTTGAACTAAATGCGTCGAAGCGTTTTTTGACTAAACGAGTTGAAGATGATTCGCGATCGACCACATCAACTACTATAAAGTGATAAACTAAGCTGATCATTTTCGGTATCTTTACGGTTGTTGCGTAGCTCATGGAGTGGTCATCGTCAGCTGCAGGATGACGCCTGCGTTTATGCAAATCGGTGAAGGATACGATTCGCGCTGTGGATTCGGTTGGGCGGACGGAATGCTAATGAAGCATGTAGCTCGGCGTAACTCCAGAAGTCGAGTTCAAAAGTACGAGTACAAGTCGCTGGAGAATTTATCGATTAATTAAAAAATATACTTTATTGCAGTTGGATAAACTGAAATGAATGAAGGACTTGATTCGCTGTGGCGCCAAAATTTCAAACACGCGAGTATCCCAGGGATCGAGAGTTTGAAGGCAGAAAGGAAAGAAAACGAAACAACAACAACAACCGATGATGCTCCGAGTGAGCGGAGTCTGAGGGGGCTGCTAAAAATTATCACAGCCAAGTTTGTTGCTTGTTTATTTTAAATAAGAGCAGAAAAAAACCAGTAGAAGCAGAAACAGCACTCGAACAACATCGAGGAAGGCGAAGAAAAGGAAAACAATCTCTGTGATCGTTGCAAATAGCTATCAAAAACATTTTAATTCAATTTGGCTGAGCAGTCCTTCTGTTCGACTGTTCTGCGGCTGTGCGGCTGTCCGGCGGTCGTACCTTCGGAGGCACAACATGTGTATGTCTGTGTTGGACTTCGCATGGACACTAATGAGTTTCTCTCGTTCGGCGGTTGATTAGCGCAGCAGAGCCGCCGCAGCGACCACTGATCGTGTTCGACGCGATCAGCATCCGCCGAGTTGTACGCGCGGCCACTCATTAGCATAAATTCGACACTTTTTCGCGATCACTGCAACTCATCGCTGTTTGGATCGAGTGCGGATCGGCGCGGACTGCGGACTGCCGACGGACCGACGGATCGGCGCGATCAGCGGGACGCGTTAACATTTCAGCTACCGTGAAGTTGTTACGCTCAGCAGCGGCGTCAGTGATCGCGGCCAGGAACATCAACAACACTAACAACACCAACAACAACAACGTCAGCGGCCACAACTTGTGCGGCAAAGTGTTCATTTTTGTTTTCGTTTGTTTCTTTGATTGTCTCCTTGTCCTTGCAACATTTTTTTTTTTGTTTTGTGTCCAGGTTGCTGAGGCCAGCGAACACCAGGGTGAGGTGCGAGGTCAGGAATCAGGCAATGAGACCAGATCCAGGACAAGTTAATTAAGAAAAATTTGCATGTTCCTGTTGCAAGCACAACCCACACTTCAGTGTTGCAGCGGCGACCCCCTCCACCCCACCTTCTTTTGTGGAAATGTTTTCGTACGTACCACGTACCAATACCACTGCACCAGGTACCAGGCCAGGATGTGAAGAACGACGTGTTGCAAATGCTTCTTTTTTGGGTGTAATTTTCTGGTGTTTCTTTTCGGTGATTATTTTGTAGCGCACCCCGAAAACTCATGAATGAACGCATGGTTTTTTGTGGTTCTCGCTTTTCTGTGTCTGGCGTTCGGCGTTAAGATGCTTCATCGATCATCTGCGATAATCCGGAGCTACACGCCTTTAAATTGAAAAACCAAATTAAAATATACACCACATACAATGCGTATATAGACACTATGGATATAGATTTTGGATAAAAAAAGCATCGAAACTCTTAAAGAACTGAGCGATGGATTTCTCCGGTTTGCGGTCACGTTGAAGTCCCTGCTGTGTCTGCTTTTCTGCTGATTTTTGTGCCAATTTATGATGGATAACGAACGACAAAGAAACCCAAGGAAAATATTGCGAAAAGGAGGCCGATTGCTGAGGCGACCGAGTGCCGGGTGGGTTGCTTGCCAGCCACACAACACGAGGGTTGTTTACATTGCTTTAGACCTCATTAGGGACATATGGCAGGTACGCACGAATATACGCTGTGTATGTGTGTGTGTGTGTGTGTGTGTGTGTCTGTGTGTGTGTTATCCTCGCTTCGGTCGAATCTTATTTGCTCACATTGAGGGTGATCAGAAGTGTGAACATCGCATATGGTGATTTCTTCCTAATTTGTGTGGGTTTTTAAGAAGCCTCAGTTGGCCAGACTCTGCACCACACCACATTCGATGCCCCTTGTTTTGGGTTATATTTTCAGTGAAATGTTGCACAATTCTTTGCACTTCAAACTTCAAATCAGTTGTGTTCAATGAGAGCCAGAGTAAATCGATTTAAAGTGGATTTAAATTGAATACTTTATAAATGACTATAAATGAATGTAAACAAATACAATAAATACATAAATGGATCAAAAATGTATAGATAATAACATTAGATGCAGGTTTCTTTAGACTATGTACTCGTAATTAGTTTAATTAGCTTAGAATGACTTTTAAAATAATTATATTGTACTATAAAATGGTATAAAAATGATTATAACTCTGCTATAATCTGTAATCGAATAAAATTGCACGATTTCATGCGAGATTAGAAAAACTTCTGAAAGGGTGAATTTTTCTGGATTTTCTTTTTGTTTTTGTAGCAGGTGCAAATTACAAAAATCACATAAAAATAAGAAATCACGAACCGTACCCGTATGGTATTAAGAATCACAACAACAACAACAACAACAATAAAAGCATAAAGAAATTTTAAGGTTCTATCGAAATAAAAAAGGAACCATAAAAAATAAATCATAAAGGGTTAAAATAAACGACTATAAAAGCCAAGTGTAGTTGTTGTTGCTTCGGGTTTTTGTTCATCTTCGTGCACAGGAAATTCTTTTTTAATTTATGACATTAAAATAGGAAATTTCTTTGAAACACAACAGAAATAACAACAACAACAACAACAACAACACTACAGCTGCCCATGCAAATTTGGGTCTAGCGTGTCAATAAACAATTTTGACCCACTTAAATATGCCCTGGAAATAATTATTTAAATTATATGCACAGAGAGCTGAAGGACCTGACGAAGCGCGCTCTGACGCTCGCGTTTGGCTGCTGCTGCTGCTGCGCGATTTCTGTCCGGCTTCCTGCCGCCTTCCCGTGGCTTGAATTTGATGTCGCGCCGCGTCGCATCGCGTCGCGTGGCTGTCGTCTGCTGTTGGCTGGCTGCTGTTGTTAGTTGCTCCTCCGATCTCTAGATTTGGATGGATTACACTAGACACAAAATCATAAACGTACCATCGAACAACCCAAACAAATCATAGTAACCAGGGAGGGAGGGAGGGAGGGAGGCAGGGCGGAAGGTAAGAAAAGGTGAATCATTTCAACATCTCCTAAAATGCAAATCACGCGACATTCGCAAGAGACGAAGCGCGAGAGAGTCAGAGAGGCAGGAGAGAGTGCAGCAGAGGTCATCGTTTCCCAGCACCAGCACCAGCATCGGCATCGGCATCGGCATCGGCATAGACCATTCCTGCCAGACACCCTGAAGATATGAATTCAGGCAAAGAATAAAAGGATCGCGTCGTTCGGCTGCCTAAAATTTGCATAATTTTTGGTTTGGAATCAACGACGCGCGGCAGCAACAAGTCAAAGAAACGCCTCCTGGGAGACGACGATGCCGACGGCGGCTTTAAAGTTTTCGAATCAAATTGAAATGTTCGCATTCTGTTGACCATAAGATGGACGGTAGATCGGTGGAGAGGATCACCAGCGAACGTCAAAGAGCCAAGGACAAAATATGTATGTTTTGCTACAAACTCTACTCTTAGAAATGCGATCAACATTGATCAATTAAGTTAATTGGAACAGTTGCTCGGCTCGAACCGGAGACGGGGTTCAACAACCTTAATAGGTGCATAGTTCCCTCTTCCCTTCTCCGGCCCTACCCGTCCCTTCGCTCCTCCTGACCTCCTGTGGTGCCAGCGGCACATAGAAATCCTGCCGACACGATCACCTGCGTTCAACCTGCACAGCATCGATCGATCGATCAGAATAGAAACGCTCGCGGTCGCATCCTTTGAACTCTGAACAACACTCGACCAGAATCTGAACCCGAATCAGAAAGCGAGCCCATTAGACCAGACTTTTGACATTTTTGGACTCTTAGAACCTCTTATTAAGGGCCACAAATCAATATGATAGGAAAACTGATTGTTACAGCATTTCCCATGGACAACAACAACAACAACAACAAGGAGAAGAAGAAGAAGAAGAAGCAAATAACCATAATACGAAGGCATCGAAATACGGTACACGGTATACTAAATGAATGGATGCCGCGACTAAATTTATGAAGGGAAACAGTTCGATCGGCGCAGATTAGAGGAGGCTGGGATCGTTTGAATTAGTTTGACCTCTCCAGAGGCTGGATGAAAAGAGCGGAGGAGGGGTGGGCGAGAGAGAGAGAGAGAGAGGAGAAGAAATCGAAACAAAGTCGAATTCGAATATTTGTCGCAACCAAAAAAAAAAAAACTACATAAAATATTAGAAATTGGAAAAAGAAAAAGCGTGTTATCGAGTATCGAGCCAAGGAATCCGAAGGTATACAAAAACAAAAATTAACCATGACTAAAAGCCGGGGATAAAAGCAACAACGAAGCAGACGTACATCTAAGAAAACAAAGACGCCGAAAGTCATAAATTCAAACTGTTTTCTCCCTTGATTTTAATTGTAGAGTTTGTATAATGGTCCACTTGATCCAATCCACTCAGCGACTGGCTCACTAATTTTTAGTGGGGGGAAAATATATTTTAAATTTCTAATATAAAGGTTTTTTCTGAAAAGGAAAATTGTATATAAATTAAAGAAACTTGAAGCATGTTACTAAAACCTCGAAGAGAGTTGAAAGTAATTAACAAAGATTTTAATAATTAAGAGACTTAAATTGTATTTCGTAGACATAGAGAGAGAGAGAAAGAGAGGGAAGGAGAGAGAGATGTAATGAATGAGGGTGTATATTGTCGCTAATTCTAAATATATTCAAGTTTCTCAAGGATTGCTTTTAAGGAACTTTAAATATAAGAGCAGTAAAACGTATATTTTCGATGTTTTATTTAATTTCATTTGATTTCTTTGACTATAATTAAAATATTATTTGTATTCTACGAGATTATTTACAACCTTCGTTAGTATATATTTTAAAAGTTCCATTATCGACGCTTAAAGATCTGAAAACCTCTACTTATTCAAATAAATGGCTAAATGATTGAATATTAATTAAATTTATAGTGTGTTTATTATTAACTATCAACTTTTTTTATAATAAACTCTACTAATTAGCAATCAATTAAAAGAAAAACAATTAAAAGAAAAACCAAGAAAAACCAAAGCAAAAAAAAAAACAAACCTTTGATTTAGATTGAAAAAAAAACTCCATTGAATTCCTTTAGACTCTAAAGTTTAGAGTAATAAATTGAGCACTTGATTCTATTTTATTCAATAAAATATCTTTAAAGATAGATAGCACAATAAAAACAACAAAAACAACAACAACAACAACAATGGCCAGAGCAACAACAATTGTGGCTATCAATCGTGATTGAAAAATCATGTGAAAAATAAGCACATTTTTTATTATCGTCGTCGTTGTTGTTGCTGGTGTTTTTTGTGTGTTTTATTTTCTTAAAACAACAACCAACAAGTTTTCATGTTTCAACAAAAAGTTTTATGAAAATATTGTAAAAAACAACAACAACAAGCAGCAAACAACAAACAACAAACAACATGGGTAACAGCAACAAGATAAACACTCAATATTAAGATGAAAAGACTAGAAAAAAACCTCTTATAAATCATATGACACAAAACCAGAAAATCAAGTTTTAAAAGGTTTTTATATCTACAATCTACGATAGACATAGTATAGTATATGCAATATATATGTATATCTGGCTTTACAACAGCTACGAAACTACACACAAGTTTGCACTCTAGCTCGCTGTATATACATCTATAAACCGATCTCTAGCTATTTTGTAATCAAGCTCTAATAATAAAGTCGTAATAAATATTGAAATAAGTGGAAAGAAAACAACAGCAACAACAACAAATACAAAAATCCTACACATCCATGTGAACAAAAAAATGTAAACGACTTTTTTTATGATCGTCGAATATCATCTTAGAACAGCAACAACAGCAACAACCGCAACAACAGCAACAACAACAACAACAGCATGAATATCAACAACATTAATAACAGTAAAAAGTTGAATAGCGAGTGCTTTCTCAAATCCTCAGAGCGAAGGAAATCTTTAACACGATCACATCAAGAAAGGCATATAATAAAAACCAATTAAAAGTTTACTATAAAAAGTGTGTCTAAACTAGCATCGGAAAGTATCGAAGAGAAGCTAATCTACGATATCTAAGAGAGAATCTAAAGATACTGAAATTGATCTACGAATATCGGAGGGTATCTAAGTATATCTACGAGTATAATCATCCAATATCGAATAGTATCAAGGAATATCAATGAATATCAAGAAATATCAAAGGATATGTCAGAGAATATTTAACAATGTCAAAGAATATTAAATAATATAATAGAATATCAAAGAATATCAAAGAATATCAGAGAATATCAGAGGATATCAAGGAATATCAAAGAATATCAAAGAATATCAAGGAATTTCAAAGAATATCTAAGATTGTCAGAAAATATAAAATAATAATAAGAATATAATAAGAATGCCAAAGAATATCTAAGAATATCTAAGAATATCAAAGAATGTCAGAGAATATCTAAGAATTCCAAAGAATATCTAAGAATGCCAAAGAATATCTAAGAATATCAAAGAATGTCAGAGAATATCTAAGAATTCCAAAGAATATCGAAGGATATCAAAGAATATTAAAGAATATCAGAGGAAATCTAAGAAAATCAAAGAATATCAAATAGTATCAAAGAATATCTAAGAATGCCAAAGAATATTTAAGAATATCAAAGGAGATCAAAGAATATCAAAAAATATCAAAGAATATCATACAATATCTGAGAATATCAGAGAATATCTAAGAATTCCAAAGAATATCTAAGAATGCCAAAGAATATTTAAGAATATCAAAGGAGATCAAAGAATATCAAAAAATATCAAAGAATATCATACAATATCTAAGAATATCAGAGAATATTTAAGAATGTCACATTTTAGAATTGAAAATGATCGTAGAGTATAGAATATATCCAAGAGTATCTGACGTATCTAACATATCTAAGAATATCTTGCAAATCTAAGAGTATCTACGAGTATTTCGGTATATCTAAGAGTATAGGAAAGTATCTAAGCGAGTGATTCTCTCGAGTGAAACACTCCCAAATAGTTTTCCGTGCATGCAACAAACACAGAATAACTTCGGTAAGTGTTTGAATCACCTCAATCAATATCAGTTAAACTCAACATTATTATTCAGTATTCCTGAAGGATTGATCTCGCCAAAGTTAGTCAAATCCCAGAGATTTCAGCTTTTATATCGGATATCGGAGCACTTTTATAATTCAATTACGTTTAATATCTCAATAAAATTGTGTTTCCAAATAAAATCGATTGTGTTGCTTTTCGTGCTTCATGCTTTGGAAGCAGCGATGAGAAAATTACTCATCGAGATCGTTTAGATCGGAATCGCTGTAAAATATTGATATAAACAATATTATTTAGTAAGTCGGCGAAGGTATTCATTCGTTAGGTTGGGACCAAACAACGATAGCAACAACAATGCATGGCTGCATAGTGCAATAAATAGACGATTAACTTGGTCTAAACGTTTCAACACATGGCGACTGCTTGGCAAGATCGGTGCGATGTGACTGAGAGACATAACACACTCAGAATAGGGTGTGACTCAGCTGCAATTACGCCGCAATCATTATCAACGTCATCAGCATCAGCATCATCAGCATCATCATCATCAGCATCATCATCATCATTACCGTCAACAATATGATTACGTAAATGAAAACGTGTTACTCTCATCACGAGCATCATCATTAATATTAGAATCAATGAAATTATTTGCATGTTTATGCATCAGAAATTTTGCAATAAATACAGAAATTAGAATTTCAAGAAAATTAAAACGAAGAATCAATGAAAAAGAAACTAAAAGAGGAGCAATTTTCGGAGCAATTTTCAATATCAATTTCCTAATAATAATAATAATATTAAAGAAGCTAAAAATAAAAAAAAAAACCGAAAACTAAGCGATTTAATTCTTTATTATTATAGAAACCGATTATAATATAATTCATTATATAGAGTTAAACATTATATATTAAAACGTGACGAATGTGATAATTTTGCGATTTGAAATTAATGGACGATAAATTGAGGCTATTAATAAAACACTGTAATTATTACAACAACAACAACAACAACAACAGAAACAGCAGTAAAAAAAAAAACTACACATTATTAACAACAACACCACAATAACAACAACTTCACGGTAATAACAACGAAGCAACACACAACAACACAAACACAAACACCGCAAAAACAAATAACAGCAGCAACAATTTTATGGATGCAAATTAAAAATAATTACTTTAATTAACACTTTTCACGGGCTACAAGTCCAAAACCATTTGTTTACCATCCAAACGAGTAGCAACACAGCAAGCGTTAGTAACTTCGTTCAGCCGAATCATTAAATAAGGAATCACGAAGGAAGCGAAGAGAAATCTTCCGATTTCACTTCTGAAGAGAAAAAGAAAATCTCTAGAGTGTTACAGGTTGTTAATTTTGAGTTCTTTCCGACTTACGACTCTGGAATTAAACAATGTTTTTGTATTTGTTGCTTATTAATCAGTTACTCGGGTCATAACCATAGTAATCTATGGGTACTACACGGCTAGAGTGGTCATCCGTGGTATTCTTTCAAAATTAATTAATTTTGAACTCATAATTAATCGCATCCTTTATCGTTACAGTCATCTGCTTCTTTAAGTCGAGTATCTTTATCATCATGGTCGGCAGTCTCTTTTTTTCATAATTATCATCATCATAAGTCTCTTCATAATCAGAATTCGTCATTAGAAAGCCCTCTATAATTGGTCTTTTTATCTTAATGTTTATCTCCATCATCAGTATGGTCATCTTCTTCAGTCTCTTCGTTTCGAGTACCTTCATCGTCATTATCTTCATAAGTCTATCATCAGTCTCTTTATCATATGTTTCCTTATCATCATCTCGCATTATCATACGTTTCTTTATCTTAATCATCAGTCTTTTTATCAACGGACTGTTAATCGTCCTCGTAGTCATCTTCATTTCTCTTATCATCATAGAAGTCTCTTCATCATCATCGTCATCACAAGATCCTGTATCGTGGGTGTCTTTATCTTAATATTTATTTTCATTATCAGTATCGTTACAAGTCTCATTATCATCACAATTTGTTTATCATCATCATCAAAAGTTCCTGTATCATGAGTCTCTTTATTTTCATCGTCAGTATTCTCATCATCTTCACTCTCATCATCTTCACTATCAGCATCTTCACTCTCATCATCATCACTCTCATCATCATCTTCACTCTCATCATTGCTACGATCATCGTGACTATCATCCACGTGATTTATGGCGTCCTTGAACACTGTGTATTTAAAGCTGCTGTCAGCAATTAAAAACTTTCAAATGTCATTTCTTGTAAAAAGCTTTAGTTTTTTTGTTTTAATTTATTAACATTTTTATACTAAACATGGTACCTAATCATGGCGTTTAGAGCGTCATGCGTGGCATTACAGCTTCCTATACAGCTATATACTTACTTACTATATATTTGTATATGTTGATAGTAGAAGTTGTTGTTGTTGTTGTTGTTCTACCTCTACTAGTGCAATAGTGCTTCTTTTTTTCTTATTTTTGTTGTACTCTTGTAGCGGATGATGTTATTTTTTTGCAAACTTTTAGCTTATCTGGCATTTGACAAGCTGTCAAGTGTTGCGCTGTGGAAAATGAGAAGGAGGTGGAGAGGGAGGGTGACAGAGAGGCTGATGAGGGAGGGGGCGGGGGGGGGGGGAGGGGGTTTGTTTGAGAGAAAACGTCACTCAGATATTTTTAGGAATTTTTATACTAACAAAAAATTTGATCATTTTCAATTTTCTGTACAACAAAAATTATCATCCAATACTCCTTGTCTTCTTCTTTTTCACTTCATTTTCTTCCTCTTCATACAGATTTTATAGATTTTATAGATTCCTGAATGAAATTCTTCCTCTATCGCTGTATAAACGCACTAAATAAACCTGTCGATGCCTCGGATTCGGTCTCTATAAAGGATTGCATAAAAAACTGCTACTAATAAAAACGAAAAAAGCACCTGCACCCTTACGGGGCAAAAAAAAAAAAACAAAAATCATGATCACAGTGTAGGTCAACACATGCTTTCATGGTTTTTAATTTTTGAGTCGTGCTTCGCTTCCATTTTTGCTGATTTCAGCTGATTTCTGTTGAAGCAGATACGTTTTTTTTATTATACTCTACTTTTTTTTGGTTTTTGTAAACGTGTACCGACCGATCGAGCGATTCCAGCACCCAACTAAAGCGGTATACAGAACGTCAGAAGGTCGTAACGTCATCCGGGAGGAATCCAACTTAAGTGGTCATCACTGAGTCGTGAATGGATACGGTTTTTAAATAATCAACTGAGATACTTCCAGTAGCTGCTTATCATTAATAATATTGCACAGGAATTAAAAGGAAAGGAAATTGGCAAAAAAATGAGAAAAGGTTGATTTTTTTATAGCGCATTTCTAAATCCACTCTGGATCCATATTCTTTTAACTACACTTTACGATCTGCGGATTATATGGACAATAATAAAAACAAGAAAAAAATAAGAAAAAAAAAAAAATAAAACAAAAACCAAGCAACAACAGTAAATGAACAACAATAACAACAACAACAACAACATTTTGATTTTAGTAAATGACGCAATTGATTTTTTATGATTCCGGTGGTCTTGAGAGAAGCTGAAGAGTAGAGACGCGTAGAGTAGAGTAGAGTAGCCGAGAATCTGGTGGATGAACCGCAGAGTTTGGGTAATCGAGGTGTAAAGCGTGCATCGTCAGGTTGTCTGGTTGGTTAACAGCACCAGCACCAGCCCAGCATCGGCATCGGCATCGTCAACAACCTGTTGCATTCATGCATTTAATTAAAAAGTGAACCGAGTCGCAGACACACTCGGGGACTCGCACTGTCAAAAAACAACAAAAAACTGTAAAAAGCCATGCACAATTTTTGTTGTTGTTGCTAAATTGTATTGGTTAAAAAAAAAGAAGAAGAAGATCCAAAAGAATGAGATTCACAAAAGTGAAGCTCAACTGATTACCTGCCGTTTATGGCTTTTTAATTGAAGTTAGGAGAATGTTTAAGAAGCTTCTTCTTACGCACAAACACACGGAGTTTAAAGAGAGGAATGAGAGAGAGATGGAGAGAGAGAGAGAGAGAGAGAGAGAGAGAGAGAGAGAGAGAGAGAGAGAAAGAGAGACAGAGATCGATAGAGAGCGAAACAACCTCGTAGATATAGAAAAATGCAGTTGCAGCTAATAAACTGGAAGCAATAAATTATTTTTTAATCCATAAAATTAGTGTTTAGTAGCCATGTAAAAAGAAATAAGATTAAACAACAACAACAACAACAACAACAACAACGACAACAACATAAAGAAATAGCAAAGAAAAAACCTTTAAAAACGTGTTAAACTGCGCGACCAAGTGACCGACTAAAATGGCAAAATGTCGTAAAACCGGTTTAAAAAATGGCAGCAACTAAGAATGTGGAGAGAGCCGAAGATACAGCAGTTGGATATATCTATGTACATACTCATTGCCAGCTAATGTGACCTTTACTCAGCTACCAGAAACTACCAGCTCAGAGCTACCAGAAGCTACCAGTTCAGAGTTCCCAGAAGTGGATGCAAATAGAAGTGCTTCCACACAGAAGAGGGTCCACATCGAATATTTGTCCGAGTGTCGTTCGATTTCAAGATCAGGTTTCGTCAACGAAAGGTTTAAGTCTATAAAAGAGACCTCAAAATGTTTTAATATGCTTTTATTATCACATAAACTGCCTACAGATATAACTGAGACCCTGAGACCCTGAGACCCGGAGACCTGGAGACCCGGTCCAGGTGCATTCACAGTAGGCAATCGTGAATTCCGAAGACGTTCGACGACTTCGTAGAGGGTGGGTCAGCAGCCGCGGCAACTCACACGTCTTCTGCGAGCCTCAGTTGCACAAATCACAAGGATATAATAAAAACCTGCCCTCTTCTAATGTCAATCAACTTCCGGTGCCGGTGCCGGAGCAGCAGCAGCAGCAGCTACGAGCAACTACTTGGCTATTTTTCCGAATTCAATTGATAAGCATCGAATGGATGTGCCTGTATTCAGTCCTTCCTGCTGTCGAGAAGCAGCGAGAAGTGTTGCTGGATCATCGGGGCTCTTTTAAAACGCTGTCAACCGTTTATAAATCGCTTGGCTGCAAAGAAATCCTCCACAAAAATATTACATTCGTTGACAAAAATCGTTATCGACCACGAACATCAGGTGTTGCGGTTGTGTGTGTGTGTGTGTGTGTGTGTGCGGACAGCGAACAGAGCGCACCCTGGGTAACCCTGTTCATGTGGTACTCGTACGTTGCGGCAAGCAGGACGTCATAAATTAACACAGGCAACAGGAACAGCAGAAGTAGCAATCTATTCGGTGGAGGGGGGGGGGGGGGGGGGGGGAGGAGGGGAGAAAGACACGGCAGCGGGGGAGAAGGAGAAACAATAAGAAGCAACAAAACCTGCCGCTGAGAAAAGGATAACATTTTTTATGACATCCGAAAATTCTTTTGGGACTACCAACTTGAACACCCTCCCGAAATTTCGACCAACTGAGAGAGAAAAGAAGCGCTTCTTTTTTATTTTTAGTGTGGTTGGTTGTTTTTTGTTTTCGTTTGCTTTCGTTTTGTTTTTGTTTTTTTTTTATTTCTGTGTCCTGCTCATGACTTCCTACTATTTGCACGATTTAGCATTCTTCCATATCCGCTTGGCGTCTGTTGTTGTCAGTTGGGCGTAGCGACCGAATGCAGAAGCAACAAAAACAACAAATAAATAAATACTGGCATCGTCGGAAAAAATACACTTGAGCAACGCCTAAAATGGAGATAAGACGCGTAAGTTTCAGTGTTGCCCCCCCCCCCCCCCCCCCCCCCCCCCCCTCCGTTACGCCGGTTTTCGTTATGGGACAATCATCGTGGTTGCCAGAAGCATTCGAAGGGTCGTCGGGCAGTCGGGCCGTCGGTAGCTTGGCTGATTTCCATACTAAATGCCAGTGAGATATGCGAAGTTGTTCCGCTGTATTTTTTTTGCTTTTGTTGTTGTTGTTTTCTTTATTTTGTGTTGTACTCTATAAAGCGAAAGATAGGAGAGAAGGGGAGTCATAGAAAACTTTATGTGTTCCTAATCAGCGGATACCGAATCAGCATCTCGCTCTGCTGACCGTATTGCTGCCAGTCTATCAGTTTGTCATTGTCTCATTCTCCCATTAATTCATCTGCAGAAATCACTGTGATGCTTAAAAGAAGCTAATGAAATCGTAATCATTACATTTTAAAAGTTTTATAGTTGTAGTAAAGTGATGGAGTGAAATTGGTCAAAAGTCTTATGCTAGGATTTTTATAAAAATTTAGAAGATGAGATGATAAAAATGCTGCCTATACAGTATTAAATACGACGTGAAAGACGAAAATTGTACCCGAAGAAGACGAAGGATGACATGAACACGAACATGATACCCGAGAAAGATGAAAAATTATATGAAATATGAAGAAGATACGCGAAAAAGATCAAATATTAAAAATTGTACCCAAAGAAGACGAAAGATGATGTGAAAGATGAAGTAGCTGGCCGAAAAGGATAAAAGATAGTGTAAAAGTTGAAGGAGATACCCGAAGATGATGTAAAGAAGATGTTGCCAAAGATGATGTAAAGAAGATGTTGTCAAAGCTGTGGATGGTACCCACTGAAGACGGAGGAAGACGTGGAAAATGAAGAAAATACCCGCAGTTACCCGTTAAGGGTTCTTGTTGTATTTTCTCTATTATATATACAGATAACTGACTATATCGAGTTTAAGTGTGATTTCTTAGTCGGTGTTATTAATTAGCAGTAATTAATTTAGACGTACTTACATTTAAATAAAGTATGAAAGTGAATAAAGTGTCAAAATACTCTTTAATTTAATGACTCATTGTTTCCAACAGCTCGAAACTCTTCTACGAGTTTGTAGTCTCGAAAAGTGTTCCTGAAACTACACCATTTCGAAAACGTTGAAATGCTGGGAATATTTTCATGCTCGGCGCCATGCTCTCGATGTTTCGCTGGAAATCAAGTGGTCAAACACTTTATACCAGTAATTAAAACGGCGCTCATTGGTAACATTTTCGGTCATGTAGTTCGGTGCCATGCAACCCTGGCATTACGGCGGCCGAATGTGCCATTTTGGCGTAATTATCAACCACATAACATGCACGCTGCCAGAACCAATCGAGCAGGAATTAACAGACATTTTGACGGATCGTCATGGCCGGCGAGGGGGGCGCGGGGGAGTGGGGCGAGGATAGGGTGGTGGTCCCAGACGCAATATGTGCGTGTGTGTGTATTTGTATTTGTACTCATGAAGGGGCGTGATACAGACAACACGCAACACTGCAGAGCAGAGCACAGCCGGGTTGACTTGAGTTGAGTTGAGTTGAGTTGAGTTGTTCAACGCAACCCCAAAAAACGCGAAAATACGAGTACCGCGTACAGCGAGCAGCGAACACAACGCAAACATGTTATTTCGAAATGTGGAGTGGAGCGTCTGTGGGTGAGCACGACGGCGGAGGGGGTGGGGTGAGGAACAAAGGATTTTAGTTCTGTTTTGGTTTTAAAACACGATGAAACAGTTGCGAGTTATGCTGCGGAATGATTTCAAAATATAGTATAGCCTACGTTGCGATACGATACGACAAGAGTATATCGAATCTTCTGGGATGATGATGGTGTATGAAAACAACAACAACAACAACAGTAAAAATAACTAAAATTAGTTCAGCGCTGTTCGCTGGGGGAAAAACAGCGAAAACAGGAACAGTTAACGTAAAAACAACAACAGCAACAACAACAACGGTATCAACAATTTGACACATCGACATGTTTCGCCATTTATTTAGAGTGGGTGGCCATACGAGAGGGAGGAAGGGGAGTGGCAAGCGTTGGCAACACTGCCATGTTTTGGTGAACTCCTTCACCCCTGCTTCACTCTTTCCCCCCCCCTCCCCCCCCCCCCACTCTTCGTACGTTCGTCATTCGTTCATTCGTTCGAGTCGATGGCAACATGAAAGCATGAAAAGAGTCTCTCATTGTTGTTGTTGTTGTTGTTGTTGTTGGTGTCCCCGTTGCTGTGTTGAAATCTGACGCACGACAACCGCAGCAACATCGGCTGCGTTCAAATCAAAATTTTACACTGATGTCAAAATTCGCCTGTCAGCAGAATTATGAAAAAAAATAAGTAAAATCGAATGAAATGACATGGAATGGAGTCGAAATGCGTGGCGACCGTCTCGTCGTCTGCCTGTCAGTTTGACGTACGAGTGGGATGGTCGTGGAGAAGCGGTGGTCTGCCTGGGGACATGCGGGGAAAATAGACCCTGTTCACAAGCCACATGAAAGCTACTATATAGTCTATTATATACTAAATAAACTCTAACCAAGTCTTCAATACAGCCAAAGCAACGGAGGGAGAGGGGAAAACCTTCAAAGCACCCATTTTTGGATGGTACTCCTCTTTAAATGGGGTCTGTGTCTCTGGGGCATTGAACACCGCCGGCGAGTGACGCCTTCGCGGCGAAGGTTTGCACACGGTTTGCGTGTTGTGTGGCTTTTAAATGCGTCTCCATGGAGTCCCCCCCTTCCTGCGCCCCAAAAATGGGCTCACAAGGGAGGGGAGAAGAGTGCTCAAAAGGGCTCTTCCAACTCTCGAGAGAAGTTTGGCCCACATCAATCAAAAGCAGATCCAACTTTCAACGCAACGTTCGCGGTTATGTAATGCGAATTAAATAACCAGCGACGGAAGAACGGAAGAACTGAGCGAAGGAAGGCGAAAAGGAAAGGAAAAAAGCGAAGAAATGAAGGAAGGAGTGGGAAAAGGGAAGGTCATAAAATGGAGATCCAATAATATTTTGCTTCGGTTTTTTTTTCAAATATCTTTTAAAAGTGAATTTGGGGGGGGGGGGGGGTGGGTGGTGCTGGTGAGGGTTAAGAAGTTTCAGAGTGGTTGCCAGATGTCGCTTCGTAGCTAGAGTGGGAAATGGATGTGAAAAATGTACCGTTAACAGAAGCTGTCACGTGTGTAAGATGTCATCGTTGTGGCTTGCTTCTGTCACCAGCAGCTGTTGCTCACTGACGGTTCTTTCAATCGATTTCATCGTCAAAGCCACCGAAAACCTCTGAAGCGAGAAGGCACCCACTCAACACAGAATGGAAAAAATAGAGGAAAAAAAATAGAAAAGGAAGCAGAGGACTGAAGAACTGAAACACGAAGAAGCTTAAAGAAGGAACTCAACGAAATCGGGAGAAAGTCCTTTAATTTTAAACAAATTGAAAGCATTTAAAACGGTACTAAAAGTAAGTAAGATCTGGCAAGCTTCCTCCATCGCTCTTTCGCTCTCCCTCTCTCTCTCTCTCTATCCTTCTGTCTCTCTTCCTCTAAAAGAGAGATTTTTATTGCTTATTAACATTATTTTTGGGGCTTTCTTAACCCCTTCTCTATTGTTTCTGTCCTCCTCTCTCTCTCTCCCTCTCTCTCTCTCCCTCCGTCCTTCTCTTCCTCTCTGTATCAAAATTGTTTGTGATAACAATTCGCTTGTGATTGTCAATTTATAAGGTGTCAGCAGAGGTTCTAATTTTGATTTTGATTGCGATTTTGATTACGATTGCCATTTTATTGCATTCTTTAACCCTGTCCACAGACATACCGACACACACACACATACACCCATACACACTCACAGGACTATCATGTGTGAGCTTATTGCACAAAAGTTACGAAGAAGCGACGAAACCCTTTCGTACACATCACCGACTCCAAACAGCTCCCAAAAGTATGCTTCGAGGATATTCACGCCATTTTTATTACTTTGACACATGCAAGTGTTTGTCAAGTGGCCTGGGGGGGGGGGGGGGGGGGGGGGGGGAGGGTGGAGAGGAGGCGGAAGTGGGGAAATGATGTGGTTGACTTTTGCGTGTCCTGTTGAAGGCTGAAAACGGGAGCAACTGAGCTCATTCCACAAGCAGCCTAAATTTGCGGTCATCAAGTCAGCACTGAGTACTATTTGAGCACAATTTAAGGACATTCTATGAAAGCACACACACATACACACATCTACTCAATCACACTCAATATTTGCGTTAAGGACATTGAAATCGCACTGAAATCATTCGGATTTGATTCTGTGAGTCGGGCTAAAATAATGATTGAAGATATTTTAACTGAAAGAAAAGGACTTTCAGTGGAATTCTCTCAAGGATATCGAAAGGAACGTCGTTGATCACGCTCACCAAGGAACCAAGGAACCACCACGGAGGACGAGTTTAAAGTAAGCCCCCGGAAGAGAAGAGAAGAGAGAACACTGAATGTACCATGTCCAAGATAAGCTACCGAGATGTGGTACATACGGCGTTCCTACACCCAGCTACGGTGAGTGGGTAAATAAAATTATTGTACGTAGAAAGAGAGAGAAGTCGAGATGAGGAAGGAAAAAATAGAGGTTCAAAATATTCCGTTGTCTCTTTTTTTTGGGAAAGTAACGAAAACTTTTTCCCCGAACTTTTCACAAACTTGTTTAAGGCAGAGATTAAAAATTTCTGGTTGATCCTCCTGATGGTGGATTTTTTTTGGGGGGACGGATGGTAGTCGTTTTTCATATACTTGTTGTTGTTGTTGTTGTTATTCTTATTGTGTTTTTTTTTGGCCTTTCGTTGGTTATAATGTTTGCCTTATTTTTCTAGTTGTCGTGGTTGTTGTTGTTGTTGGTATTATCGCAGTTATTGTTGTTGTTGTTGTTGTATTTGCAGGCATATGCAAAAGTTTTCGTTGTTCATTTTTCACGCAGAACTTGAAAAGAAAGAAATTAAACTGTCATTAATCACAAAATGAATCTTCCATTGAAAGTCCTTTTCTTGGCTTGATGACTTCCTTATTCAATGTCATACTCTCTCTCTCCTCTCTCTCTCTATCTCTCTTTCTTTCTCTCTCTATCTCTCTTTCTCTCTCTTTCTGAAAATATACAGCATTTTTCTTCATCCTCTTCTTTTCTGCTTGCCTGCTCATTGATGAAATTTAAAGACACTCTTTAAAACTGTTCATACATAAATTCATACACTTTGACACTTCGTTGAGAGTGAATAAGTTGAAGCTGACGCCGTGACCTACATCAATGAAACTCTTTCTTTCTCTATCACTCCATCTCTCTCTCTCTCTCTCTCTTCCTCTCTGTCAAACACAAGCTCAATGAAACGCGACACATCCAACAAGTGTAGTGAAACCGGGGAAAAAAACTTCCCAGACAGGAAAATAAAAGCACACAACCAACGAAAATTGCTTCACAAATTATGCAAAATTATTTAAATTTGACACTAAGCAAGGGGAACAAATCAGGAAGAAAGGAGGAAAAAAACCGGAACACGAAAGGAGCAAAAATTATGCACCATCAAATGAGAATCCCCGGAAGTGATCCCCCACAAAGTGAAATATTATTCATCAGACGAGGACGAGAACGAAGTCTCTTTCTCTCTCTCTCTCTCTCCCTCTCTTTCTCTCTCTCTCTCTCTCTCAAAGCCTGGACGAAGTGCTTTTTGTCACATCAAAAATTGTACAAAGTACTGTAAAAGCTCAAATCGTTTGTATGTGATACCGTTTCTGAGTGAGCACCCGAAATTAACCAGAAATTTGGTGCTGGTTTTTGGTGGATTTTCAGAAAAGGTGGGCGACATTTTTCAAGAGAAAAATTCCCGTTTTCTGCCACTGTCGCTGCCGAGTTGTGCTTTCACAGTTACTTGGCGACTCTCTGTTGTTGCATCCCTTTAAAATCCTTCTCTCTCTCTCTCTCTCTCTCTTTGTTACTCGCTATTCGGTCGCTTTCTTAACTGAATCTCTCCCTCTCTCTCTCTCTCTTTCTCTCTCTTCCTTTCTCATTATGCGACTGAAGCTTTGGTGCTGGCAAAAAATCACAACAAAATGAAGTTTTCTCTGCGTCTGACGTCGTGGTGTGCGAATCAGTCAGCGACGCCATGTTTATTTTTTGCTCTATCCTAATACATCATCACCATCATCGTAAGCATCATGGTAATCATTATCTTAATTATCATCATTATATTCTTAGGCAAAATGGTCATTCATCGTCCTTTAACGACATCATTATCGTTATCATTCTCATCTTTATCAGCATCTTCATCATCTTCATATTCATCATTATCACCATTATCATCTGTGTCATCATCATAATAATCTTCATTTTATTCAACTTTTTCCAACGATTTCTTTCTCTTTTTCCACGTTCTCTGATGCTCATATTTTTTTGGCGACTTTCTCGTATCCTTTTCTTTATTTTTCGCATTTTTACAGCGATTTAGCATAATTTTTCAAGGTCGCAATGTTGCCGACATTAGCATGCTATACACACACACACACACACACACATATATATGTAAATACATTCATATCCACACGTGTGTATATTTACATCTGCATGTACACACATTGACACCATACACGCATTTTAATGTCGTTACAGTGAGTTACACGTTACTACGTCATCGTTACGGCATCGCGGCATTACGTCGCGACGTTACGCAAATGAGCTGCACGACAAACAGGTTGCCCAGAGAACCCTCACTTCCATCACAGAAGAGGTTCAGAACACTGCTCTTGTTGTAGGCGGTGCTCGCGTTCTAGACGCGAAAGTAGTTCATGGAGTGATATTGATTTACATCATATATTATAGTATGTATATATAACCATTATCTGAAAGTCTCCCGGGTGCAGAGTCTGATGGAAGAAGTGTTCATGGTGATGAGGTCAAAGATTATAAATTATATTATAAAGATATATTATAAAGACTATTATAAAGACGTTTCAATGGTTTCTAGGTTCCAGTTTTGAATGATTAGAGTTTTAAAATGATAAAATTTTCGGAAGTTCGGGGTTTGTAAAGGGTCCAGTACCCGTTAATATTGAATTACTTCCCAAAACAACCGATTTGAAAAGGTTCTAAATCAAAAGTGATTTAGTTTCAAGAGATTCCGGTTTTGAAGATTTCAGGTTTAAGATTGAATCGTTAAATGTTCCCCGTCTTAAAAGGTTGCAGTTCTTCAAGGGATTCGCTTTCTGCTTTATTATCTATCGACGTTATCTTTAAAAACGCGTCTGAAAAATTTGTCCGAAGAGCAAATAAATAGCTGAATGACAAAATGCTATTTATTGGAACAGAAACGAAGACGCAGACGATAAAACTTCGCGCTAAAACGCGTTGGCTTAATAAAGTGTTTACGGAACAAAAGATCAGAAAACAAAGAAGAAAAACAGAAGAAAGAAAACCGAAAAAAACGAAACAGAAATAAAGTAAAAATTTAATAAAACTTCAAAACAATTGTTCGTGCAACAAGCAACGAGAGCTGAAGGAAGCATGAAGGAGCGTGTATCGCGACGCATCGAGGGAGCACTACTGATCATTATCGCGCGATCGGGAGACGGAGTTAAAACACACCTTGCGACTTCCATACAACACTGTTGCTGTTGTTGTTGTTGTTGTTGCTGTTGTTGTTGCTGTTGCTGCTGCTTCTCTCGCTCGAGGCTCACCCAAAGCGTAACAAAATAATTTGTGGAAATGTGACGAGGCAGGACGAAGACAGGCAGACAGGAAAAGAGCATTAAATGGGCAGAACGGCGCGGAGCATTAAAAAGGCAGGACAACGGAAAGCATTGAAGAAGAAGGCGAAAAACCGTCAAACGGTGGCGCGAGGCTGCGACCACCACAACAACCATCAACGTCATCATCGGCGGACTCCTTTTTTTTTTTTGTCCGGTGGTCACTGAATACCAGAAAAACCAAGCAGAACGATGATTTTAGGGACGATTATTAGCTGCAGTTGCAACAACAACAACAATAACTACTACTAAGACAACAACAACAACAACAACAACACTAACAACAACAACGATGTAAGGAACATAGACGAGGCAACTCGAGCGGACACGAAAGAGTATCGTCGTCGTTGTTGTTGTTGTTGTTGTTGCTGTTGATGGCTGCTGGTGCTTTGTTGGTGGCAGGAGGTCTCATCCCCCTGTGGTAGCCTCGAAGATGTGCACTACAACCGGTCTTGAAACGTCTGCTCTTCTTTTAACAGGTGCAAAACTGCGATATCGTTGCTGCGATAACGAATAACGAACCGCATGAAAACAATTTCAGAGCCTGTCAGCGGTGCTGAATAACTGACAGAAAGCGAGAAAGAGAGAGAGAGAGAGAGACAGCGTGTATGACAGTTCATGGTACAGAGTGTGGTTGTGCAGCACCTTCTTTAAATATTCCAAAATTTAAAATAGAAGCTGACATCATTTGATTAAATATTGAAAAAGAAGGAAAAGAGTTAAGTTTTTCCCTCTCTCTCCCTCTCTCTCACTTTCAGTAAAGCGAATGAGTGTTTATGCTCAAATATTTACGTTAACCAAGCAATGTCACAATTGCGTTAACACCGTTTAAACAACATTTTTGGTCCACGTCCACTCGCTCGGTCTCGCTTTCAACAGCATCCACAGCAGCAGCAACAACAACAACAACAACAACATCGAGTTACTAGAATTCCAGCGAAAATCGAAAATCAGACACTCAGGCATTTGAAGCACTCGAGAAGACGTTGCGATCGACGGTCGGTTTACAAAACGATGCTGGCGAGAGAAGGAGGCTGCCGATGATGATTATGATAATGATGTGCATGATGATGATGATACTGCTTCAGCATGTGGAGCTGCTATGTTGCTGGTGTTGCTGTTGTTGTTGGCGGTGCTGCTGCTGCTGGTGATGGCCGAGGTTGAGGCTGCCGCTGAGGATTTGCAAATACAAACAACACACGACGGACACACAACGTAACCTCAAACAACGTTGATAAACAATGCCAGCAATGCGACGACGATGCTGCGCCGGTGCTGTTGTGATGGACAGCATCGGAGCCACCAGCATCGGAGCCATCATCACAGTAGCATCATCACGAAGCATGTGTGCGTGAAGAGTATGTGAAGGGAAAAACAACAACAACAACAACATAAAAAATATCCAGAAACTAACTCGAGAAAGGTCAACAATTACTTCAAATGGTAGAAGCAATAAAATAACAGCAGCAGCAACAACAACAACAACAACAGCAACATTGATTACAAACTAAAGTCAACAAAATACGTGTACGCAACTAACAACAACAACAACAACAACAACAAGAATAGCATTGTGCTAACTTGGCAAACAAACGTTTGAACATGTTAAAAACAAATGCCACCGATCGAATGTGTGTGTATGAAAGAGAGAGGCAAGAGGGAGGGAGGGAGGGAGAGAGTGGTTGTCAAGAAACCGGGGCGGGGTGAAGGTGCCACAAGTATGATTGTCAACTTGTCCTCAAACCATGTAAACAGTAAGCACCAATAAATCAATTAAACTCATGCTCATGGAGTACCGAAGAACTGCCCGGCCCCTTCTCACCTGCCCTCCAGCACCGGCACCTCTTCCTCCGTTCTATCGTCTCTCTTCGTCCCCCCTCCCTCCCTCCCTTCCCTCATCCATCAGCTTGTGTAGTCAACATGTTCGCTTAAACCACATCCACCTGTCGTCAGCGTCGTCAGCGGTAGCGTCAGCGTCGTTGTCGTTGCAGTGACCCTGCGGCGTGCGTGCGTCTTACAATTTGTTGTTGTTGCTGTTGTTGCTGCTATTGTTGTTGGTGTTTTTCCAATCTTCAAATAACAAGAATTTTAAGGCTACGAATAAAGAACAAACGAAAATGTTTTCTTTTTTACTGCAATTTTCAAAGAATCGATTAATGAACAATGAAACGATTGCACGAACACAAACACAAACACAAACACACACACACACACAAAATGCCACACAAACAAATGCAATACATGCGTACATGCAATAGACACACATGGACACACGTACAAGCAGGCACTCACACAAACACAAGCTCATCGTCGTCGTTGCGCGCTGCACGCAAAAAAAGTTGGTCGGAAGAATCAAACTCAAAGACAGCTACGAACGTCAAACAAACAAACAACGCCTCTTTCTCGGGATATGCTAACAACTGAAGTGTCCAGTTGTTGGTTGTTGCAGCAACAACAGCAGCACAGTGATGACAGCAACAACAACAACAACAACAATTGCAATTACAACACAACAGTAGGTTTGCACAAGTAAAAGTGTTAATTGTTTGAATAAATCAATTTTCATTCTGATTGTTATTCTTCTGTGCTTGTTTCTTTTTCTTCTTCTTCGTTTTCTTGTTCTTCTTCTTCTTCTTCTTCGCTTCTTAGTAGCTGCTCCTTGTTTCCTGTTGTTAATTTTCTTCCTCTTGTTGTCACCCAGAAATGTCAGCTGATCCACTTCAATCGATATACTTTCCACGAAAGTGTCTCTAGAATGATGTATACGATGATGTTTGTGTACGATTTGTCCATCAGCATGTCTGTCGAACAACATGTCTGCCAACAAGTGTGTCAATTCTTCGGAAGTTCGAACGAGGTGTGATTTTTCATAACTACGAGAACTTTTTCAAAAGTTGTTAATGGATGTTCCTGGGTTATTTTTTTACTTAGTTTGAATATCAAAGTGTGATTATGATGATAACGATGATGATGATAACGATAATGATGATTGCTATGGTCATGATTATGGTGGACATGATTGCTATGGTCGTGGTTATAATTACTGTGGTTATGATTGCAAATGTAGCAAATATTTAGAGGATAAGACGATACGATTGGGAGAGAGAGAGAGAGAGAGAGAGAGAGAGGGACCGAAAGAGAGAGTAGAACTGAATCTTAGCTTATACGATCCTCGATGATCGATTAAAAACCCAACCGATCTTTATAAGGTTCTACGAATAGCTTCTTTATAAAGTTTTTCCTGCCAAAGTCCTGAAGTCAGATCCCAAAGTCAGCTTTTAAAGTAAGTTTAGGATCCTTTAATGTAAGCTTTAAATGACCATCAACGCCTTTTTTTCTAAAGACGAAAATTCATCCCTCAAATTGTATCCAAGTATCCAAAAGTTATTCCTTAGAGATACTCGTAACCTGAATAAAAGTCATGTCAGATGGTAGACAACTTTACAATTTTTTCGGATACGAATTTCCATAATCGGTGGTTTCGATGGATGTGAATTCTCAGGGTCTATATTCGTATCAGTATACAAGTTTATCCCTAAAAGTTGTATGATTATTTATTGAATATTAACTATAATAGACATCAAACCTTCTCTAATATAGCATAAATCTGTTTCTTTCGTTTAAATCTCTGATGTATCTGGAAGACTTGAATGGAACGTGTTACATACATAGTTTAGGATTTGTGACAATTGCATGTTTTTAATGTCATGTCAATTGCTAAACTTGACTATTTACACACGCATTCAGAACTTGTAGTTAACAGTTTAGTACTCGATTAGAGAAGCTCTTAGAGGACCGTAATAAAGAAGGGCAGCACTCCAGAACTACATATTAACCACATAACACACACAAATGTCTCTCCGGTCCATTAAATCTTGGAGAGGATGTGTGAGTATGAGTCCGTATACAGTTCTTTACCTTTAGTTTAAAACAGAGCTGCGTTGTATGTTTTCTCTCTGCGTTCGGGTTCTGATGCATGTCGTTGAGGTCTCCAGCGTTGTGATATCACAACAACAGTCACTTCAAAAGCTTATCGACGCAAGCAAATCAAACGAAAGCCCTTCGAGGGGCGAACAGAGTACAGAAGTCCACGAAAGAAGGGGTTCCAGCCGCAGTGCCTGAGGCGTGAGTGGGTTAAAAAGGGGTCGTCCGTTGTTGTTATCTTGTGGAATGTCACAAACTCACAGTATTTACGATGGAATAATAAAACGCATCTCTAACAACAATCGGCACTCTTTGCTGGGATGGATATCTTGATGGGCTCTGAGCACTGAGCGGAGGGGGCACGCAATTCGAAGGCGTTAAAGGGTTAAGAGGGTTGCTGCCGAGTGTGTTGAAAATTAATTTCAAGTAGCGATTAAAAATTATGTTGATGAAACTTTCAGGAATAAAACAAAAAAAACGAACGAAAAAATGAACAAATGAACCTCTTAAATGAACGAACATTCGCGAGATGTTGGGAGGGTGGCCTGCCCGGTGGCTGGTTGAGAGGAAGGGGGAGAGGCGTTCATAATTGCAGCCATATAATTATTAATTTTAATTGTAATTTTGGCAGATAAGTTGAGGGAGTTGTTTTCTATTGCGTCGTTTGGAGTTTCAATTTGAAGATAATAAATAAATGTGAAGGCGCGGATGATGAGGACTGAAGGACAGAGAGAAGGGTGTAAAGAAGAAGAAACAGCAGCAGTAGCGGGGGGAGAAGAAGATGAAAGGTCTAAAGGACAAACAGAGAGAGTATCGAAGAGAAGTTAGAAGAGTAGCAAGTACGAAAGTCGGAGCAGCGTGAAAGGAAGGGCGATGGAATGGGAAGGGAGGGAGGGGGGGGAGGTCGGGTCGAATAGGTGAAGAGAGGACAGAGGAGATCATTTCGATCTTGATGAATGCATCCTGTCTGCTACGCGCCTGAATTCACTGCGTTACCAACGCAATGCAACGCAACGCATCGGAACGGAATGCGTCAGAACAGCAACGACACGATTTGCAGTCATGTTATTTGTTGTTGCTAGTCTTTTGTTTGTTCAAAGCCCCTAAAAAGTCGAAGGGAAAAACCCAAAAAACGACAAAGGAAAAAAAAAGACTCCGAGCAAAAGACATTTCATCAAAAGCACCTTCACAAGTATACACATTGTATAGAAAAAGTTGCGCTGACGGACAAGCAACAAACACAGACAGACAGACAGACAGCTAGAGGGATAGATATACGGAGAGTGGGGAGAGAGGGGGGGGGCGAAGATAGGAAGGACAGACAGAGGGAGGGAGTTGAAACAAACAAAGGATTTGAAGCATATATTAAAACAACGCAATGCAACGCGGTCGCCGTCGCATATGCACGCAGGCACGCACGCACGCACGGACGGACAGACGGACGGACAGACGGACAGACGGACGGACGGACAGACGGACGCAGCGAGATATGCGGATGGATAGAATCAGCGGCTGACTGGCTGGCACTCTGCGTTGCAAGAGTTACTGCGCTCTGTAATGCGACAAAAGCGACAGAAAACAACGCATACGTTTCGAATCGAAAAAAATCAGTTTTGATGCCTTCTGCTGTTGTTGTTGTTGCTGTTGTTGCTGTTGTTGTTGTTGTTGTTGTTGTTGTTGCTGCAGCCATACGTACGTAGCACATGAACTATACACACATCCGCGCGTAGATATTAAAGTCAACGCTCCTTCTGTTGAAGCACGTAACGTTATTTTATGCCGCAGCTCATACGGTAGATCACGTTTAGCGAAGGCTTCCGGTTGGGTTGATGGGCCCTCAACGTTTTACGTTCTTCATTCTTCTTCGGTCATTTCAGAATTTGACGAAGAGACAACAACAACAACAGCAACAACAGCAACAACAGCAACAACAGCAACAACAACTGCAACAACAACAGTATTAACAACGACCATCATAAAGCCTCAAACGCTCACGTTGCCCTGCGTTGCGTTGTTTCAATGCGATAAGATTAATTTTCTTTTTCCACACACTTACGTACGTAGTTGGTTATGGATTAAAAAAAAAGAAGGTGATCACAAAAAAATCATCCTCAACAAACAAGGAGCCCTCCGGCCGGAGTGCGGTGCGGGAGGATGGCGGCAGACCCTACGTGTTGAGTACAGCTGAGTATCACAGAACTATGCTCAATTTGTTTTTCCATAGATTGCTATAAATGATGTGGTGGTACCGTGCGGTTGTTTTTGCGAACACTTCGCCGTACTGCTGAGAGTCGGTAGACGTCAGAAGTACTCGTAATAAACACCACAAGATGGTGGCGAACACGATGAAATGCGCAAGTTTCCAAAATTCAGATGGTCTGGATTCATTGTTTAGATTCATTCAGTGCTTAGATTCATTTTCTAAGAAGAAGCTAACTCAATGATTCCGTAAATCTTCTCGACAATCAATCGAATATCAACTCAAAGTTCAGAGAGTTACACAAACATTTCAATCTAAGAATGTGATATGAATGAGGAAGCAAAAAATTGTAATTTTTGGGCCTTGAAATTGAAATAATTCCTTAAGTAAAAGGACTGTAATTAGTACAGTGATAGTTCTCTCCAAGGAAGTTTCAAGGTTCAAGTTTTAAGTCCAAAGAAAGGCAGCCATCAAAGATACTCATCGTAGGTCGGTATACCGTGAAATCTAAGAAAACCCATTTGAGGCTCTTGTTTTCGTTCAGACAGTTAGAGCCCAGTTTTAGGCACATAGTCTGTGAGGATTCACCCCCTGCTCTCCCCTGAGACCCCTGGATACAAAATGTGGAGTCTTATTTTTAGTATATTTTGAAGTAATATCAACTGCGACGTCAGACCGGAAAAATGGTTTTTTTTAAGTCGAAAGTATGTCAAAGCGTTTTATGCCGGCGTAATTTATGACTAATTAATTATCAGCGAGAGTCGAGTGGTTAAACCGTAAATGAAACGGTGACAACAACAACGGCAACAACAACAACGACGCCGATAACCGAACCACTCAGAGGTGAACTGCTCACATCGACCAACAACATGTGCGTTTTTCCGGCATTCAGACGGACCCGGTCGGGTGCTGGCGAAGCAGGGCAGAAACACCTTGTTTCTGGCTGCTTTTATGGCCCAGTTAGCAAGGCAACCCTTGTGCGGTACTATTTTGTGTGTGACCTAAAAAAACCGTCTTGTGTTCGTAGTCCCTTCGTATCTGTAACAGTGATGGTTCCTACATGTGTTTTAGTGTGTGTGTGTGTGTGTGTGTTGCTGCCACACATCGCACATCACTGTTCAAGGAGCCTTGGTGCCTCGCTGCCTCGCTGCAGCACGCCGCGCCGCGTCGCCGTGTCAGTTACGCGCATAATTAATGAGACGGTTTTTATGGTTTATTGAACCGCAGCGTAATTGACACAAACCATAGCCGAAAGCACCCTCGAGCACTACCACGTCCGAGGCACCACCGAGGCACCACCATGGCACCGTGAGCTGGAAGCAACCTCCCATGCCATCGCTATCGCGCCTTCAGGGCTCAAGGTGTCTCGGGGCGCTTGTGTGCCGCGTCTTATCAACAAAGAGTTGAGTTGCGCTGAGCGGTGAGCGGTGAGCGGTGAGCGTTTCGGTTGGCCGACTCCGACTTCGAGACACACTTGACAATAAATTCAGAGCCGTTTATTGCCATGGGCTTGAGTGGCTCTTATCTCCGGTCGACGAGGCGATTGCGCACATGCTTTGGGCCTCCCTTAAAAGTCCCTTGAAAACAACCTGGAAATTCCTTGAATTGAATTTCTTCATGTGGAAAAAAGCATAAAGTGATTAATTAACGAAGGTTGAATGAGGTCTCGGTTACCAGATAGAATCAGTTCGGTGCGTGGTCACATTTTTTTACCAGAGCCCATCAGAGAAGCGTTGCGGGCGTCTGCAGAACGCCTATTGGCCCATTTGAGCTTCTAGAAGTTAGTCGGAAACTGCGTCAACATCCACATCGTGCTCATGATCTTATGGTGATCGCATGTGATAATCGCGTAATTAAGTAGCTCTTAAATGATTTGCCAAAAGGGACAGCAACAGAAGACAACAACAACCGGTTCGCTCGTAATCGCAATCGTAAAGCATGTAAAGTACAACAAATGAAGCCCATAATTAATTTAATTGACATATTTTGAGGTTCGGCAAATAAAGCCATGCATTTTGCTTTTCTTCTTTATTTTGTTGTTGCTGTTGTTGGTGTAGTTGTTGTTGCTGTTGTTGTTGCTGTTGCTGTTGTTGTTGTTGTTGTTGTTGTTGCTGTTGGGTAGAGCAAAAAAAGAAAGAAAACTAGGCTCCGCCGACGACGAAAGCCTTCAAACCTCGTCTGCTCAGAGACGTCGTCTGCCGAACGACGTGCCGTCTCGTCGGATCACGCCAAAAAACACACCTCGAATGCTGTCAAAAACCAACAATAACAATAGCAATAAAACCCAGCCAGAACCTTTGTGAAAATATAAGAAAAGAAAACGAATACAAAAAAAATCAAAACACATCAAAAACAATTACAGAAAAAACCAGCAGAGTTAAAATTTTTATTGCGTGCACTGATTACAAGCACTTCATGAGGAACGCGTTGATCACTCAAGCTTCGTTCGCATCCGTTGCGGAGATCTCGAAGTTTGTAACGATTACTAGACAGCGGAGTGCTTCCCCCCTCAACCCGCTCCGCCGGTGGTACGTCGCTGCATCACCAGCATCAAATTCATTCATAATGTTTGGCTGTTTGTTCTGCCTGCCAGCCTGCGTGCCGAAAAGGTTTGGTTTAGAGCCGCGCGACCTGATTTCGCTGCGAAATTGAAACCTCCAACGTCCACCTCCGCCATCAACGGCCCACAAGCAGCGTCAAGCCAGTTGACGCTGTATCCAGTCTCATTTGGCTTTATTTAACGTCTTTTGCCAGGCACGCGGCTTTAATTCGGATCTCCGATAGTCGAGCGGTTGGCGGCGGCGGCGGCGGCGGCGACTGTCGGCTGTCGGCCGGCCTCTGAGCGGCAGAAAGGAAGAAGCTGTAAACGATTTCATTCCATTTCATTTAATCTAAGCGAGCAGTAAGCAAGGAGAGAGTGAATGAGTGGATGACAGAGTGACTGAGTGACTGAGTGCCGCGGCGAACGCATGCGATTCCTGTTTTGATCTTTCGCAGCTCGCAGTTTACAAGCTGCGGCCTGGAAGACGCACGATCGTCGTTTGTCGCGAAAATTGCTGGCTTTTGAGTCACCATCACTTTAGTGTTTATAGTGTTGTTGTTGTTGTCGTTGTTGTTGTTGTTGTTATTGTATCTCACTATCTTGGCTTGGCAATTTAGTGGGCTGTTATTTAAAGTGTTGGCTGTTTTTTGCCTTCGCTTAGATACGTTTTAATGAATGAACGAATGCATGACTGTGTCTCTGTCTATCTTTCCCTCTTTCCCTCTCTCTCTCTCTCTCTCTCTCCCTCATCCCCTCCTGAGATGGCGATGTAAACGATGTCGATTGGAAAGAGGAATGTTTTAATGAAAAGCGAACTTTACGAGGAGTGGATCAGTGCACAGGACCAGCCTCTTCACCGCTCTCGATGGCTCGGCTCTGAAGTCACGTCCGATGGCGCATCTGAAGCCGATTCATGTCGGTCTCCATGCTGGGTGGGGTGGAAGAACGCTTGATTGACATGATCATGATTTACACCTTCACGGGGTGCGTAGAACTCCCACTAAACGCCGGCTCAGGCCGGGGCTGCGACTGCGACTGTGCGACTGGCAGCTGGGAGTGCGGATCATTGTTGGGATCGGAATGGAAATCATTAAAATGTGTAAAGTAATTGTTAAGCAAAGAAAAAAAAAATTACACAAAAGATTAAGAAGAAAAAGACGAGGAAGAAGAGTAGGAAGAGGGGGGGGGGGAGGGAGGGTGTTGGGTAGTCTAGAATTGAGTAAGTTTAAAAGCACTGAAGAAATCACTGAAGAGAATATAACAGTTAATAAAACGATGTGCACTGATTTTCATATCAACTCCTTGAGATGGTATCCATACATTGGGTACTCATGGTATATGATAGGGTACTCATGTAATATAGAGTGTACTTGAAGACTAGAAGCTGGACAGCGGTTGAGATAATTAAGGAAACCTTAACTGAATCTTGTGGATCCTAGAAGACGGATAAAAGTGGATGCATTCATAATTCTATACGAAAGTAGATGCTATTTACTATGAAAAATCAGACAGATTGTTGCCGTAATCGATAACGCCTTCGTTACCGATGATGAAAGGGTTTAAAAAGGATTTCATTTTGAGGTAGAAACTATTTTCTTTTACTGTGTGCACTGAGTGAGGGTGAAATCATAAGAACAACAACAACAACAACAACCATTGTTTATCATTTTGAAGGGTGTAGAAATGTCAAGTAAGCACACAACACCAACAAAAACACCAACAACAACAACAAGAGTAACACTGCGCCAAGCAAGTCAAACAAAATCAAGAAACAAAACAAATAATAATTTAAAAGGTTTTGTTGATGTTCTGCGATTGTTGACTTTACGCGAGATTTTCGCTGTGTCTCGCTCCCTCCCACTCTCTTCACTGCATCTGTCTCGCTTCGACGGAACATGAATCTACATGAACAGCAGCACAGCGGAGCAGGATGTCTGCGTGTGTTTGTGTGTGCGTGTTGACCGGCTTTGATTAGGTTTGAGGACCTTCCAAATTAAGTTCATTATTATTATTATTTGCGGTGAATTTGTGGAGATTTTGTGTCAGTTGCCTTCCACGCTTCTCCCCCTCACCAACGTTAACGCCCACGTATTGTAAGTGTGTGTGTGTGTGTGTGTGTTTGTGTGTGTCTTTGTACAGAAGCAGATACAGTTTATTTGTCTAGAGGATGTCATGATTGGAAACGGAAAGGATTAAAATTAAGAAAATTGAATTAAAACAATTTTTTTTTGTCAACAGAAAGTCAAGCATGGTTTTCGGTTTTATTATGTGAAAAGTGCGTAAGTAGGCGAGGAGGGGGAGTCGCAGGGGGTGGTGGTGCCTCTTTCAGTCCTCAAATAAAATTAATCCATATTTTTTAAGTCTTTGAAAATGAAAATAATAACAAAAAAACAAACATGTTTCGACAAAAACACGTTCACAATCATGAGAGTTGATTTTTTTCAAAAAACTTTCATTATGAGCGAACGAGGACACGCCTACAATTTGTAAAAGAAAAAAAATCCAAAAGCAAAACTATAATTTTTCACTGATTTTTATTTGAAAATGTTTGTTCTTTCTTTTTAATGGGTTTTTTAAGGTGTTAAAAAAGGGCACAAAATGTCGCTGAGGTCATAAAAGGTCACTCATTCAACGGTGACACGGCTGTGACACGTTTCAATGTCGTGGCTGAGATTTCAGATTTGAGACAATTTTACGACATGTTGGCATGGAAAAGAATGAGATACGAATCTCATTCATTCGTTAAATACTCGCAGATGCATTTTATTACTTGAAAAAGACCAAAAAAACAGGAGAAAACTACAAATAATGTTAAAAGTACACGAGAGAATGAGAAACTCTCTCGGAATTACAAATCAAGACGATTCGCCTTTTTTGTAGATAAAAAAGAATGCTGTTCTTCTGTTTTCTATACTTTTTTACATATCTTTTATATCGTTGATAGTACTAAAAATAGATCCAGTCTCAGATCTGGTGAAAGTCTCTCTTTTAGCCAAATGATTTGTAAATTATTTCAAAATTGATTTCAACAATTTATGCAAAGAATTTGTTTCTTTAATAAAATTTCAAATTTCAATTTCTTCGGAGAAATACGAGGATGTGCGAGCAACATCACCCGGCCAGAGATGGGCACCTACGATGGGTATTCGTACCGTCGACGTCTACAGAAGTAACGGGGCAAAAGTAGCAAATCGAATTGTGGATGGTTTTTATCCTGTTTCTTGTTGTTTTTTTAATACATTCGCAATTTACAGCGAATCTCGACGTTTATGGAAAAAATGTCACCATCCATTCCGGTCCAAAAGATAGGGGAAAAAAAGACCACAGAAATGCGATAAAAAGAAATAAAAACATTTGCATGTGTGAGTTCATAAATAAAGCTAACAACAACAACAACAAGAACAACAAACCTCACATGAATCTTGCTGATAGAATCGAATGCAAGGACTACGTTGCTCTGCTGAACCTCCGCCCGACGTCCTTCTGCCCGCTCCAGCCGACATAACGGTCCAACACTACATCAGCTTTATCTCCGTCCTTATCACTAAAAGAATTCACCTTGCGGCTGTGCAACAAAGCAAGAAAAATGAATAAAAATTCAAAATTATTGAACAAAAGAGTAGAGTTGAAAACCAAATCAAAGAAAATAAAAAAATCATGAGGGGCAAAAAATTAGAAAAACAATTCCAACTAAAATATAGATTTCATGTGGGGAAAATGGAAAATATAGCAAAATTGAAAAACTCACAAAATTATAGAAAAATGCATTTCAAACACTGCATGAGACTTCAATACAATCGAGAGACAGAGAGAGAGAGAGAGAGAGAGAGAGAGAGAGAGAGAGAACAGAACATGTGATGGACAAACATTCTCTACGATAGAATAAAAGATATCTTTATTTATGCATAGAAAGAAATAATAAATATACTGTACTATAGTGTATATAGAGAATAGATTTATTTATAATTCGCATTTACAAGACTTCAATTTGACATCGTATTCTGATTTATCTCTGATATCTCTACGGTTCTGTCAAAGAGCAACAGCTGATGTCTTCTGACATCTCTGAAGAGTATCTGGTCTGGATACTGAAAGAGTTGCAGGAAGTCACGGATTTATGGAAGTAACGAAGCTCTCAGTACTAGTTTTTGGCATTAACGATCTCCTGACTCTAAGGGATTTGAAAAGATTTTAGGTTTTACTGGTACATCTGGATGTCGTGGAGCCCTCGCAACTTTCCATCAGTTTCATCAGTTTCGGGTGGTCTTTCGGGAAGTCCTGCGGGGTGACTGTAGTTTGTACTCACTCCGAATTCTATGTAAGGAATCATAGAGCACATGGAGACCGAGGTATTCGGTAGAAACGTTAACCAACCAACTATAAATAGAGAACATATGCATTTAAAAGCAAAAGAGTCATTCTTTTACAATTAATAATGGACCAAATAACTAAACATGATGGAAGACGTAGTTCCAAGATAACAACACGGCAATCTGGCAGATGATACCCAAGAGAGTTTAATATCCGAGCATATACGATATCGAATTTCGATACAGAAGAATAGAATGCGATACTAAATACGATGCAGAAGAGAGTTGAAAGTCGTTTGGTTCCATCTAACGATGGACGTGGTTCTTGTGCTTTAATGGGGATTACTTTGAAATGAAACGAATTGTGATGCTTGAGGAAATTCCGACAGAGTTTCGCCGAAAAGAGGAACGCTTTAAAGCAATCTATCATAATTTTAAAGAAGTTTTTAATGAATCATTTTAGAGATCTTCTTAATGAGGAATTTTAGAGCGCCTCTCAAGGAAGTTTTTATGATATTATTAATTGTAGAAGAGATGGAAACTATTCATCAAAGACTTTTCAACGAAATATTCAAATATTCGATAGAATACAAGAGCTGGATATGGAAATTCAGTCGGTATGCAATCCTCTATAAATGACATTTCTTTCTATTCTTCTCCACGTACTGCTACACTTTTAATCCACTCTGCGTCAGCATCCCCGGGGCACCGACGGCGGATGCAGATTCTATGAAATCAAGGAGAGTGCGAGATCGAGTTGTTTGCTTATCGTTCTCAAGATGAAGAGCAGAAGGAGAAGTAACAAAGCAAAACCTTCATAAAAAGCATAAAAAATTATACTATATTAAAGAATAACAAATGCAGACGTGTCACGTCATTCACATGTTCGGAAAGAATAGCGAACCCAGGAAACCGGATCTCCGTAATCGTAATAAATTTAATTTTCGGCAAGAACGCACCACAACAGGGCCACGTCACGGGACAGCGGAGGCACCATCAGCATCACCAGCACCATCACCATCACCATCACCGGCGCACCAACACCGGGAAACCCTTTCAATTTCTCGAATTCAATTTCAGTTTCTACAAAGATTTCTGAACAGAGCACCCAAGGCACCCAAAGCGAGGTGACCTCGTTCGCGGCTCGATCGCAATCGCTTCAGATTCGCTTTCTTCTCCTTCTTTTCTTCTTCTTCTTCTTCTTCTTCGAGGAAAATTTCAATTATTGAAAATTTTTATGAATAAATTAGGCGAAGGCTGACATCGAGCGACACCCCGAGCTCAAAGGTTACGCAAATTTGTGCATAAATTAAGGATCAATCCTTTTTGTGGAAAACATTTGCATATCCCGGGTGCAGATTATTATGGAAGAATAGCAGCAGCCTTCTGCTCCGCGGTACTCTCGGCGGCACGATGACGGAGGTATGCAAAAATAAGTGTGCAAAAATCCTATTTCACGAGTGACACAGAAGGAAATCGCGGGGTTTTCTAATAACATAGAATTAGTGAACATTTGAGCAACCTTTTTGCGACACGTGAAGAAGAATGGAAGGAGGAAGAAGCGGGGAGAGCACGAAGCAGAGGGTTCGTTCGTGGGCTTCTGTCGTCGCTCACCCTAAATCGGGTTTTCTGTTTCTTCCAGTGACGCTTCTTCGATGACGTCTCCTCGCTGATCGGAATTGCAAACAAAAGATGCTTCGATCGCGGACCAACGATCATCCCCTCCCTCCTCTCCCCTCCCCTCCGCACACCGCGTCTGCTTCGGTTCTCGCTATTAAAAAATAGGGTAGGGTTCAGTTTTCAATACAGCATGTACACATGTCCTAGAGAATGTTACTCTTCTTGTTGCTGTTGCTGTTGCTGTTGTTGTTGTTGTTGCTGTTGTTGTTGCTGTTGCTGTTGCTGTTGTTGTTGTACATTAGTTGTCCCAGTTGATTTGCATGAGAAAAGAAAAGGGAAATAAATTGATATTCGGTTGTGTCTTTGGCAGGATCTTCTTCTGGTGATCGAGCAGCGAAGGATGCAGGGACGCAGGGGGTTGAGATCTTCGGTTACCTGACTGTAGGCTGGGTTTTTTTGGTGCTCTTTATTTGGGCGTAAAAAGGGTGCACGCAACACCACCACACTTTGTGAAAATTATTCATAAATATCAGTTGTGTGCATGTGTGGCTTTTTTGCAATCCTTCCTCAAGGCAAGGATCAGTATGCATGCGTGTGTGTGTGTGTGTGTGTGTGTTTATCTAGGAAGATGAGTATTCAAATAAGGGATCTTCGCCGTCGTCGTCGTCATCATCATCATCACGATCGTCTTCTTTATGTCTCTGTTCTTCTTCACGATGATGATGATGATGATGATGATCTTCAAGCAGAAGGGTTGCTCGATTACTCTTTCGCTCGATCCTTGAGCGTAATAATTTGCTTATGCAAAGACGACGCCGCTGCAGGATTGTCTACTGTGTCCTCTCGTCTGCGGCCCAGGACATGTGTGCCTCGGCAACTTCGTTTCACGGCTTTGCATATATTTAATTTTCTCAAGGGTTAAAAAGGGGTTTTTTTGGGCGAAGCTCCGGAATTTGTTTCCCATGGAAAATCGGTGTCTTTGTTTATGCAAGCCGCTGCACAGGAAGAAGATGCAATCAAGGATAAGAAATTAAAAGTGAGTGAGTGAGTTTGGATAGTTTTGTTCTGCTGTTGTTGTTGTTGTTGTTGCTTCTGGTCGCTGTCTTGAAGTCGTTGAAGTTTTGTTGCATGCTGAACGACGCGTTGGTCGTCGGGGAGGAGGAGTGAAGGGGAGGGGAGATGGCAGAAGACACAATCATTCATTCATTCATTCATTCATTCGCTCACTCACACACTCACTCGAACATTCGGTGTTCGATGTTTTATCAACATTCAAATTCAAGGATATTCTGGGGTCCAAACAAAAAAAAACAATGCAAACATTTGAATCCGATCGCGCATTCTGCGTAAAGAGTTGAGTTGTCGTTGTCGCTGTTGTCATCGTTGCCGTTGTTGTTGTTGTTTGCAAATTCGCTCTGCAGGATTCAATGCAAATCTTCTGGTGCTGTTTTTTTTTTTTTTCGTTTTATGATCCTATTGAAGCTGAGCTGCCGCCGTGAAGAAGATGCGACGAAGATGAATCCTTTTAGGCCAGCTGGTTGTTGTTGTTGTTGCTATTGTTGTCTTGTCTCTGTCTGCAGTAGCGATTATTTTTCGCCTCTGCTCGTTGCTGATTATTGATTTCTGAAGATGCGTTCGATTTGCATTTTCTCACGGTTTTTTAAGTTCCTGAGCCTGAGCCTGAGCCTGGGCCGATGTTGTTGTTGTTGCCATTTTTAGTCCTCGGTTTTGCATTATATTTGCTCGACTTGGATCGTGAGGAGAGGAAACAACAACAATCGACTGTTCAGCTGACAACTGATTGGATTTTTTTTCCATTTGTATTTTTGAAACTTGATGAATGGTTAATAAATAAGCATTTGCGAAAAAAAAGAAATCGTAACGTATTCTGTTAAAAGTAACGGACGCTGAAGGATGACGATGATGATGATCAGCACTGTGAAGTCCTTCAATCCTTTTCGTTAAATGCTGAGAGTGAACTGAGTGAAAGTGCATCTTATTTGAAAATAATATTGTTTTTCGTTTTTTCCATAGTTCAGAATAATTATTACAGTTCTGAATACTTTTCTATTACTTTTCTATTCAATATATAAACTATTTCTATATAATGAAATATTATTTACTCGTATTTATTTATGTATATACCATAAAATGTAAGTTTAAATTTCCATCAATCGAACCATCAGCATGTTTATTAAGTTTCTATGGACTTTAATTATAATTACAGATTATTTTCAAAATTCTATTTTATATTTTCTTATATATATTTTACTTCATTAAAGTATAGAATATTTTCCAACATATTCACAGTATATAAAATATAATGATTGTTAATTTTATTTTTATTTCTTATTATTTATTATTTTTTAGTATTGTTTATATTATTTCTTTGATTATAAGTTCCTTGTTTTTTCTTTCTTAGTATCTTTTAAGTTCCATTTTAAAGGAATTTCATTCAACTTCAGTTTTTACGGTGAATTTTTAGTTATTATTATTATTTTCTCTTTCGTACTTCTTAGAAAGCTGAATTGAAGTCTTTGACTTTCTTTCACAAACTGTATTCTAATTTATATTAATTTCTTTTAATTTTTACCTTCACCAGATTTGTTATAAAATTTATTTGAATATCGCTGTGTTTCTTAAATTGAACTCTTTTCAAATTTACTTAAATTTCAGTTTGTGAATATTTCTTAATTTTTTTTAGTGAAATTGTTTGTTTTTGACTTCTGTTTTCAACACTTCACTAGAATCGCTGTTTTTAAGGAAAATTCAATGAACTGTTTTAAAAAGAGACTTCATTTGATGCTGGTTTTGTTGTTGATTGAATTTCAAAAGAATTCTTTTTCAATATTTTGAGTATTTTTTAATTAATTTCTTTCTTTATTTATTTTTAATTGATTTAAGCTCATGTATATCGTGTATATGCATGTTTTAATAACTGTTCAAATCCCATCGAAAATCCATGCAACAGAAATCAATTTAAATTTATTCCCTTGATAAAAATTGCTTGATATTCCAGTTGATATAAATAATTACGAAAAAAAGGGAAACTAGATTAGAAAAGACATAAAAAGAAATTTATGTCTTTCAGAACATATCTAATCTGTAATCGAGTCCTGTTTAAATACGGGAAATTATTCAAATATTCAACCAGAGAAGAGTAGCGAGAAAAAAAAATGCTAATTTGATGGAGTGTTTAGGCAACAACAGCTCAATAAAATTATGCAAATCTGATTAATTTCCACATTAATTAAAATATGAATGACCTCAAGGTTATCCGTGATGTGATTACAAGTGATCCTCACCAGCATGAGTGACGTCATCATCGTCGTCGTCACAGTCACCAGTTTCGAGGTGTTGATGGTGTTGATGGTAGTGAAACCGCAGGGAAGCCGCATCGATTCCTTTCAACTAGTCACCAAAAAACAACAACAACAACAACGAAAAGTAGGTGAAATAAGGGCCACCAAAATTATGCGCATAATCAACAAGTTTACATAATTTCAATGCTGCGGAAGATGATTTTAAATGAGTTACTTATAAATGAGGAAGGAAGAAGAAGAAGAAGAAGAAGAAGAAGAAGAGAGAGAATCGTAGAAGAATAAAGAATAAACACGAAAACGAATTCAAATGAACGGTCGCGTGGTCGCTCGCATGCTTTTCGAATAGTTTGCTGCAATTGTTGTTGTCTTTCTGCCGGTTTTTATTGTTGTTGTCAATGAACGAACTCCACGAAAAAAAGAACGCACTGAAAATCTAAAGATTTGAATAATTCAACAGCTTCGTGGATCGCGAGACGCAAGCGAGACAGCAGCACAGCAGAGGATCCCTGCGCGTGGAATCGCTTTGCGCCGGCGCCCAGCCCAGCGTAGACTGAACTTCGATGGCTCCCTCTCCTGCTCTCTCTCTCGCTCTCCCTCTCGCTCCCTCTGCCCCTGTTGGTCGCCCTGACGCATGCCGCCTGATCATGTCCTTCGCCAGCTACTCATCTGAGCCGCGCCGCCGCCGCCGCCGTCGCCGCCGCTAATCATTATGTTGAACGCGACGCGCGAGCGACATCATGAATTTTCAGAGGTTTCTGGGAACTTTATTAAATCCAGAAACTTCACGCGAATGAGAGAGAAAGACAAGCAGAGGGAGAGAGAGAGAGAAGAAAGTGTTCGCTTCTGTGTGTGTGTGTGTGTGTTTTTTACTGTTTTTAAAATAATTACCAATTCTAATGATATGTTAATTTGCCGTTGTTGCCGTTGTTGTTGGTTTAAAGCATTTGTTATGATTTACTTCCATGCAAGTCGGCCACAAGGATGTCTTTTTCTTGCTATGCTTTTATTCTTATGTTGTTGTTGTTGCAGATACTCCTCTTTGGTTATCTGTTTATTCTTTCTTTCTCCCTCACTCTCGCTCTCGCTCTCCCCCTCTTCATGGCGATGTTCCTTTCGATTAATTATGTTAAACGTACGCGTGTTTTTTTTTTTTTCATTCTTCCCATACAAATTTTGAATTTTTAATAAACTTGATTTGTTGACCCACTGAACCAGATAAGTTAAGAGTTACTTTACTCTTCAATGCTATGCTCGTTGTTCTCCTTTTTCATGCTTAAGTAATGAGTAAGTAATGAATAAATAATGATTCGTATATCGTTTCAAACGTAGAGAGTAGCTGCCATGATGATTACTGGTTGTTGTTGTTGTTGTTGTTACTCTGTTGAATTATTCAGTTAACTCAACAGTTGAATTTTTGCTGTAAACATCGACGATGTTTGTTGGAAGAGATGATGTTTTGTTGACAGAACAGATTTGAGTTGTCGTTATTGTCGTTGTTGTTGTTGTGGTCAGTTAAATTTTTATGTTTTCAACAGACTTCAAACACGACAAACACGAGCTTGAGTGATGCCTGAATATTAAAAATCCGATCACTCGAGTTTTGATCTCATCTTCAACGCCTTTTTCGCATGCAAAACATTTCAGTTCGCCCTCGTAGTGTGGTGAATACTTCTTCTTCTTCTTCTTCTTCTTCGTCTTCTTCGTCTTCTTTTATGTGTTTCTAGGATATTTATCGACAATGAAGCTAAATGAATCTGCACTAGATATGTATTTCATGGGTTTATAATGCTTTTCGGTTACTTTCCTCGTAGTTTTGATACTTCTCCCGGAAGATAGTCTCGTGCTTTCGACTTCTGATTCTTTCTTTCATCACCTTTGCTCCTGTTTTGGCGAAAGTATCCTTGAGAAGTGTCTCAGTATCTGTGTGGCTCTGTAAGAATCTGTAAGAATCTGTGAGAATCTGTGATTTCGTGTACATCACCGAATGCGTACATTTTTATTCACTTAACTTAAATCTACGTTTCGTACATCGTAAAGTCAGCTTTTCGCCCACTTTTCCGCCCTTTTTAGGTCGCAACTTCTTTTTTTTTGTTGTTGTGTGTTGTTTACATTTTGAACCGATTCAAAATTGTTGTCAATTCAGCGAATAATCGTGGAAAGGAGGGTAAAAAAACTACACTGAATTACAACAAAGATAAACGTAGTTAAAAATCTTAAGCAACAGCGACATCTTGCGACAATGTTGTTGAAGCAGAGCAAAAAACAGAAAATGAGAGGGGAATAGAGTGGGAAAGAAAGAGAAAGAGAGAGAGAGAGAGAGAGAGAGAAAGGGAGGGCGTTCTGTAGCTGTTGCTGAGCAGGAGCAAGACGACCAACACGCAAAGAATAGCAAAAGGATGCAAAGGACAACAACGTAAACACACACATAAACAAACCGTAAAAATTGCTGACGAAGAGGACGACGACGACGACGTCGTCTGATTTCTAAGCGCAAATTTTTTATTGGTTTAACAACTGATGACAACAACAGCGGCAACAACAATGAAACAAAATCTGCGGTTGATGCAGGAAGGGGTTAAAATAGCAACCAAGAACAAGACTGAGGAATGAACAACAACAACAACAACAACAGCGACAACAACAGCGACAACAACAGCGACAACAACAGCGACAACAACAGCGACAGCAACAAATCACCATCGACATCAAATATTGAAAGGAACGAGTATAAACCTCAAGCAGCTTCTTATTCATTACGAAAAAAACAACCACCGGTATTAAGAACAACAACAACAACAATAGCAACAACAACAATAGCAACAACAACAACAACAACAACAATAGCAAGACAACATTCATACAAGAACAACAGCCAGCGGATTCTTATTAGAAAAACTGTTTTGAATTCCAGGGTAAAGAAAGTTTGAGGAAAGAAGAAAATTAAAAAACATAGACACACACACACACACATACACACACACACAAAAACACACACGAATTATTCGATCGGTCGATTTTCAATTGTATTAAAACAACACCCAATCCAATTCGAGACACTGAAGGAAAAAAAGAGATGAAGAGGGGAAGTTAAGAAATCAGAGAAGAGGCAGAAAGGGAACAAGAATCCAGAAGAAGAAGAAGAAGAAGAAAGTAGTGAGTAGGTAGCTAGGTAGGGTGTGAGGATGGCAACGACTAAAGGACAATATATGGCACGAATGCGGAATGCAATCCTTTCTTTCACACCGGCAGATATACACACATACCGGCAGACACACACACAATCACATCCATTCCAGTACACACACACTCAGATGCATCCGGAGATGATGAACTCTGTTGAATGAATGCGTGGCAATGAAACTGCGTTGGCATCACCAACAACAGCGCCATCTACTAGTGAATTGTTGGACATGAAGATAAGTACTGTTGTTGTAATGGTAGTTACAGTTGTTGTTTGTTGTTGCTGTTGTTGTTGGTGCTCTACTTGTACTTATTGTGGGTTACATCAAATGGAATTCTGTTTTGTTGGTTGAATTGCCCCAAAAAATAACCATTCGAAGCAACAACAACAGCAATTTGAACAACAATTCAGGCAAGGACAAAACCCAGAACATTTACAATATAATCACTTCATGTACGTATAAATATAACAACGATAACGAATTCCAACCCAAGGTACATACAATAAAACTGATGAAGTACAGGAAGATCCAAGCTTCAAATATTTATATCCGTTTCCCGGTGTTCATATGCAATATACAGACATATATTGTAGTACAAAACACATCTATATATTCCTAGGTAAGGAGAGAAAGAGATAGAGAGAGAGAGAGAGAGAGAGATCGCAAGAAAAGGAAAACAATGTTAGTAATAAAGTATGAATAAAAGTTACGAATGGAAACTGCAAAATACATATTTGCATTTATTATATTGATAAGATAATAAAAAGTATTATAAACAGATGTAGTGGAATGGCAACCGGAACAACAACAACAACAACAACAACAACAACAACTGAAACAACAACACAGACAACTCAAAACTAAGCAACAAAAGAAGAACGAACGAATTCATAACAATTCATTATAAACTCACAGCAACTCATAAATAAATAATTTAATAAATGGATTTCTATTCATTCACTCATCAGTTCAGACAACGACCATAAATCATTAACCACCCAACGGGACCTGCCTCCCCTCCCACCCCTCTTCATCCTGTCTTGCTTTCTCTAAATGCTTTTAGTGACGTTTATAGAAATGTTCATCGAGATCCTTCGTTAGCCGCAAAATAAATTCACTTGAAACCAAACCAAAAGGAAGCCTTTTAAAGCAATGCTTCAAGTGTCTGAACTTAAAATAATGAATTTATAAATGAATCCGGTGAATAACAATGAACAACAACAACAATCATTCGATTTTGTGTGTTAAACTGTAGTATGGTTCTACTGCATTTGTGTGGGTGTCTGTGTGTCTGCCTCTTTGTGTCTGTGTGTTAAATGAGCCAGTCTACCGCATTCCTTCAGTAGAGAACCCACGACGATGACCATAATGACGATGATTGTGAGTGGACACTCGCTTTTGGTTTATCTTTTGGGTGATTTACAACACTGGCTTCGAGAGAGACTCTATTGAAGGTTTGTATGTGTGTGTGTGTGGTTGATTGTACGAGTATCTGGCTCCGTGTGTGTGTTTATATTGAATACTGTATTTTATAGTATTAAATAAATATAAAGTTCAACAAAGCGCACGGAAGCAGGTGATCAAATTCTCGGTCAGTTGAACTGCAAGTCTTCCACCCTGTACG
Source organism: Myopa testacea (assembly GCA_949629155.1). NCBI lineage: Eukaryota > Metazoa > Arthropoda > Insecta > Diptera > Conopidae > Myopa > Myopa testacea. The sequence goes on along the minus strand of OX451348.1, from coordinate 35,534,057 downwards.
GAGTCCTGAACTCTCTGTCTCTCTCTCTCTCTCTCTCGCTCACACTCTTCACAGCCTCGGAAGTTGTTATATCTTCGTATATCCTGCTTTATATATGTATATATTGTATATAAATTCTACTGGATTCAGTCACCGAGTTGACCATGCTTTGCACTTGAATGCAGTCATTGTTCTCGACATTGTTGCCACTCAGTTGTTGTTGTTGTTGTTGTTATTGCCGTTAGTCTTCTTATTGCTGTTACTCTCACTCACTCTCTCTCACTCTCTTTCTCTCTGGTGTTGTTGTTGTTGGCATTGTTGACATTTCTGGCATTGCTGTTGTTATTTGTTGTTGTTGCTGTTGTTGTGGTTGTTAGAGTTGTTAGTGTTGTTGTTGTTGTTGTTGTTGTTGTTATGGTTATTGTTGTCGTTGTCGTTTCCTGTAACGTTTAAGTTTAATTTTCAACTTTTTCCGCTCGACATAATTTTCATTGTCCTCTGGCGGCCAATAGACGATGTCCTTAGCTCGGAAGGACGATGATGTCCTTAGCTAAAGAACGGAGGTTTGTTCCTTCCTTTCTTCTTCTTCTGTGCTCCATCAACAATGTTATTATTCGGTTTCTTGGTTGGTTTGTTTGTTTCCTTGTTTGTCGTTGGCGTTGTTTGTCACTCGCTCTTGCTCGCTCTCTCGCTCTCTCTCTCTCTCTCGCTCTCTCTCTCTCTCTTTCTCGCTCTTCCTCTTGTCACTGTTGTTGTTATTTGTTGTTGTTGTTGTTATTGTGGTTTTGCTTGTTTCAACCACATTTAATAAACCGGAATATTTTCGAAAATTGTTGAATCTCATAAAAAAATTTGTCATTCCACACAGATTAACTTCAAAATTATTATTATTATTATTATTGTGCAAACTATTCTACAAACATTTATATTCATAAAGAATTCATACAGACATGTGTTCAAACAGAGATGACATTTTATAGGAGAGGATTTACACAGAGTACAGTATACAGTATGGGAAAAGACATGAAAAACTAAAAAACAATGAATTTTATCTTTGATCCTTTGCTTTGTTATTCATACTCTGTTATTATTCTTTCTTCTTCTCTCCCTCTCTCTCTCGCCTTCTCTCTTCTTCGCTTTTTGTAAATTGTTTAGTAACTTGGTGACTTCATTGAAAACAAACTCCAACAACTTTCGTGATCATAATTCTTGGTTCTCTTCGAGATCACAGAAATTCGCTCAAATTTCGATCTTCAGACTTCGAGTTCAATCTTTAAAGCGATGCGTGATCTGTGCTGCTGATGACCTGACCTGATCTGACCTGTTGTTGGTGTCTGTAGAGATACCTGGACCATTCCGGATGCATCACATCCATCGGGGGATCTTCAGGTTCTCTCAATCCTTCAGTTGGAGGGAAATCTTTAGCAACGTCGAAATATGTTCAACACACAACATGATTTCTTCGGAAAGACGTAATCTTTGACTTCAGCCGAACAACGGTTGCAATGAAAATTTAAGGTTAAAAACTGATAAACAAGAAGAAGAAAAACGGAGGAGAAAAGGAAGATGATAATAACAACAACAACAAATATAATAACTAGAAAAAGGAGTCGAAGTCGAAGAATCGCAAGAATTTCATTTCGTAGAATTCATTTCAAGATATAAAAAACATCAGAAGCAACAGTAAGTACAACAACAACAACAACAACAACAACAACAACAACAACACCACGAGACAAGCGAATTCCAAACAACTGACAACAACAAATCGATCAGATTGCAGCCAGCAGCTTGTGGCTAAAATCGAAGGATGGATTCCATGCACTCGGACCCTGCTGGACGCTGTCCATTCACTCGCTTGGGTGTTCCAGCAGCAGCAGCAGCAGCAACGCTCCTGTTGCTCTGACTGCTTTGTTGTTGCCCGGGCTGCTTCTGTTGCTGCTCGCAGCGTTGTTCATCGCAGTGTTTGTGGTGTGGCAATCAAATGAAATTCACTATTTTATTTTATGTAATTAAGACTCAGATCTGTTGTCACGTTATGAATGACGGACGGTCCGGGTTGCGGTGGCGGGGAGGGAGGGGCTTTGAGGGGAAGGACAAAGAGAAGGAAGGGAAAAAGTGGTCGCAAGGGAGGGAAGAAGTGTGGAGGGAGGGCAAAGGAGCTCTTCATGTTGCTTCATGCTTCATTATTTTATGAGCTGCCTTCGAGTGACCAAACTGTTGCTGATTCTTCTGCGGTTGCTCGTCGCATGTTGCTACTGTCACTCAGCTGTTGTCCTGTGCAGTTGTTGTTGCATTCAAAGTGTTTTTGATTCCTTGAAAAGTCTTTTTTGTGGACTGCTGTTGTTGTTGCTGTTGATAATCCTGCCTCCGCTCATTTTTATCAGATGCTAGTATTGTTGTTGTTGTTGCTGCTGCTGTTTAACGCCCAACAGTGTTCATTTCTTCTTTCATTGCTTTGCTTTTCAGTTTCACAGAATAGAAGAAGCTTCTTCTTTTTTTTTTTTTGGTTTTGCGAAATTTTGATGTTGCTTCTGTTTGTGTTTTTCTTTTGTTGTTGTTATTGTTGTTGTTGTTGTTATTGCTGCTGCTGATAATGTGACATTTTTTGTTAACTTATTTTCCTTTAAAGTGTGCTTTCCATTCGCTACGATTTCAGTAACGATTCGTTACAAGTTTTTATGCTTCGCTCGATATATCGCGAGACCTGCTGTGGAAGAAGGGGGTTGGGGGAGGGGGGAAGCTCGCAAACAAATCGATTTCGAGTTCTTTTCGTTTCGTTTTGTTATCATTTCGAAAGTCATGCAAATCTTGACGCTGTGTTGCTTGAAGTCGGTCCCTCGAGTACGATTTCCAAGAAATTCCTATTTGCGTTAAATTGTGTTTAAGTAGATTTTTCGCCATTCATTCATTCATTCATTCGATCAGCAAACCGCTCACCCTTTACAACCTCTTCTCCGACCCTCCTCCCCCCCCCCATTCCCTCCCCTATGGTACCTCCCCCTCCCACCCCCCTCACACGGACGCAGGATGATGATGAAAATAACGTAATATCGATTAAATATGTATTCTATATGTTAGTATTGAGAAACAGGATTTCGAATTTTTTTAGGTAAACGAAACAACAACAACAACAACAACAGGAACAACTGTTATTTTGCACCCTCAGTGCGGTTGGTCACGTACAGGATTTTCTCATTTATTACGTTTCCCTTTAAGTTTATTGCTTAGGTTTTTTCTTTCTTTCTTTCACCCGAGCCTCCCACCCCCGAAAAAAACACCGACACCCACCACGTCACTCTCGCGTCTCTCTCTTCGCTCATCACAAGCGTAACTAACAACAACTCAAACGCACTCACTCACGGCATCATCTTCGTCCGAACGAGCGAATGCGTGAGCGAGACAGCAACACTTGCGAAAGTGAAAACTTTAAGAAACTTTGTAAAAAGCCTAAAAAAATTAAGAAAAACATTGTTGAGAAGAAGCGAAAATAATATAGAGAAATACTAACTAAGAACAACAACAACAATAATAAGAACAGCAACAACAACAACAGCAGAACTATTAAAACAGCGGTAATAACAACACAGACATTATTAAGATTACTGAGAACAACAACAACAACAAAATTAGAAGCAATCTATTGAGCAACAGTAACAACAACAACAACAACCGAAAGGACAATAACAACAAAAACAACAACAACAGCAATATCGACATCGTATTAACATCCGAAAAAATGTCTTCATGGTTGATTTTTTCCCCTTTTTTTTTTTCTTTCTTAAAAAGTGTTTTTTTTTTTTCTTTTTTAAACGAACCGAGTCGATTGGAGAGGGAACACTTTCAAGAAAGGGACGGGAAGAAAGAACCCATGTAATTCTTTTACTTGTTACAGTTGTTCTGTCAAAATTTTGTACGCTTTTCCTTTGAGCGCCGTTATTTTTCTTCTCTTAATTTTCACAACGATGACAGCTTTTAAGAATTACAAAAAAAAAAAAACAGAAACACAAACGGAGGAGGAGAAAAAATAACAATAAAAAGAAATTTTAATTTCACGAAACATTTTTAAATCAATTACATTACAACAGACGAGCAGGAGCACGTCCAACTGTTGGTAGCCCTCTTCTCTCTCTCTCTCTCTCTCTCGCTCTCCTCTCTCTCGCTCTCCCTCTTTTGAAGCTCTTCAATATTCAATAAAAATGATTTCGTTTTTTTATGACTGTTTAAAGCCTCGTGGGTGAAGCGTTGGAGAGAGCAAAAAAAATGGCCGCAACGGTAACAACACCGTCGTGCGTGTGACGTCATTCAAATAAATGGCCATTAAAACATTATGTAAGAATAAAAAAAAAACCTTAAATCTACATACATAAAAAATACATTAACAAAAACGTAAGAGTTTTAAATACATAAAAACCAAAAAAAAGGAGGAGAAAATCCACAGGAAATGCAGACAGAAAAAATACATTAAAAAGCCCCCCAAAAAAAAAAGAGCACCAAAAACAAGCCAACGCGGAAGACGACGTCACAAAAAACAACAACAGCAAATCAACAATTAAAGGAATTATTTGACCATAAAAATAAAGCCAGCCGAAAGGACAAAATGTTCATAAGGCGATTGTTGCAATAACAACAACAATAATGGTCTTGTAGCAGCGAGAGTCCATTAAGAGTGACTTCACTCCAACGAAAGCAACAACAACAACAACAACAACAACGACAACAACGCCAACAACAACAACGACAACAACGACAACAATTAAAGAACAATGCACACAAAACAAAAGCTCTTTTTTAACGTTAATAAAGCATAAAAATAAGAATAAAAACGCGAATAAAAATGAAAATAAAATAAAATTTAAACCAAACGACGCAAAACAAGCGGGGAAAAATCAGGGTGAACAAACAAAGAAAAAAAAAACGAATTAAGATGAGACGCAATTTAAAAATTGTTCAATTGTTGGTAATTACTTCAGTTTAATGAGCCGGATTTTGTTGTCCGGAGTTGTGCAGGGTGTCCTTTTCAAAGGACACACGTTGCGCTTTCAACCGTAACGCTGAAGCATCGCGGCGCATCGGTTGTTGGTTGTTTGAGGGAGGGGTCCATGGAGAGAAGGGGAAGAATTTAGAGGAAGTTGAGGGGGACGTCATTTTAAATGTTAAGTGATAATAAAAATCATGTTCATACACTGAAGTACATGGAAAACAACAACATTAAAGTTAACATTACAAGTTATATAAAATTTTCATTTCTGCTGAAGTATCACGTCTATGAACCAATTTATCGATGTTATTGCCATCATCGTTGTAGTTATTACAGTCATTATTAGCGTCATCATCCTCATAATCGTCGTCATCATCCTCATAATCGTCGTCATCATCACGGGAACATCTTCGTCATTATCACTACCTGCATCAGCCTCTTCGTCTTGAAAACCATCATCATAGTTTGCAATCTCATCATTAAAATCGTCTTCATCATCAACACCATCATTATCATTAACATCATTAATAACTTGATTATTAACATAGTTATTACCATCATCATTACCATCGTCATTTACAGAATCATTCCCATCGTCATCATCCTCATTATCACCATCGTCATTGTGTAGGCGCAGTTGCTCTCCTCGTGTCTCTCATCTCTCCTCCCTCACCCGACGTCTCTGGCCACTCGATCGATCGCCTCCACCATGTTTTCGTGTGTGCAACTAGAAGCGCAACTGATGCCGAGCCGCATGCGCAACCTTAACGTGGCATGGAAACGTGCAACGCTGTCGATTGCCTACTGTTTTATTGCAAACATATTAGGCATGCTTCGACCTCAGAGTCATGAAGTCAAACCGCGCGGGGTGCGGGGGGGGGGGGGGGGGACGAAACTATGGAAACCGGGAACAACTTCAAGCAAATGCAAACAAACACCATGAACAACATTTTGTTTCGCTGTTTTTTTTTTTGGTTTTTGCCATATGAACTGAACACTGAACAGAGAAATATTATTATTGTTGTTGTTGTTTTAGGTTTTTACCTTTATACAGTCCCCTGGATGGTGATGGTGATGGTGAGTCTGATGTTGCCCGGCAGCTCCGTGGCATCGCAACGAATCTACGGTAGAAGAAGCAACAAAAACAACAGCAACAACTCAGAATGCTTAACGTACCGCACTCGACGGCGAATAAGATGCCGATTTGCCGGCCGGTGAGCTGAGTGTACGATTTGATTTGGTGGCACCGAAGCGGATCCCCATCGAACCGGCACTCAAATGTGAATCCGGTTAACAACAACAACAGGAACAACAACAACAACAACAACAACAGAAATGCAAGGAACACGAATAGCAACAACAGATCCCAAAACAATAGCAACAAAATCAGCAGCAACCTTTACTTTGTGTCGATGATAACAACGATGAGATATGCACCGAATAGCACTCATGTGGTGTGTTGGTCCCCGCTACCCGAACCCCGAACCCCGTCCCTAGACCCCCGCCCCATTCGGACCCACGTCGCCGTACTGCTGTTGCTTCGGTTGCTGCTGCCAACGATTTCCAAATTTATTGTCGATTCGAACGGATATCGACAAAGCAAGTGCTACTGGGCATTTCGAAGCCCACCAGCGGACGGACAGCGTGGACGATGAGCGCATAAAAAAACAGGAACCAACGCAGGATGGGTACATGAATGAAGCCACAGCAACAACTACAGCAGCAGCAGCTACGCAGATCCTCATTCTCGATAGGCCAGTGCAGACGTTCCAAGTGAATCCATCGATTCACTCATCCATCCTTCCATCCATCCTTCTATCCATCCTTCCATCCATCCTTCTATACACCCTTTCATCCATCCTTCCATTCAACCATCCACTCAGCCATCCATTCATCCATCCTGGCGAATGTGCATGGGGTGTCCAGGAGTAGCGCACCTTTTTTCACGCAGGGTCTCGCTGCTCTGTTGCTGTTGTTGTTGTTGTTGTTGTTCGGATATCGCAAACAAATCTGCAACTGCTACCAACTTCGTTGCATGCATTCGAGCGGCTGTGGCGACAGTGATGTGAGGCTGCTGTTGCGCGCTGAGATTTTAATTTGTTCCTCGTATGAAGAGGCACCGAACGGCGAACCACCGGACACCAGCAGCACCAGCAGACACTAGACGGTCCACGGTCAGCCCAGATTCAGTCGGTGGCAAGGTGATGATGTGTTCTGTAGAGCTGCAGGTTGCCAACTGGCCCATGCTGCCGCTTGGTGTAGGTATCGCCTGATATATAAGCAGATAAGCGACTTTGGCGTGGCATCAACTCGCCGCTGTTGGTTGATAAGAATGTTCAGATTACGTTTGCGCAGTCGAAATGAATAAATTTGTGCAATTTGTTAAGTGAATTCTTTTGTATTCTTTTGTTTTGTGCAGGAGGAGGAGGAGGAGGAGGGGGAGGGGACTGAGGTCAGAGGGGACGGGGTAAAGGATACCGGACCAGAATGGAGGCGTGTGTTTTATCCGTTCTCCTTTTATTGGTGAGCATTTAATTAAGAAGTGGAAGCGTCTTGACTTTGATCCATCTGAACTAAAGACGTGATGTTTATCTATGTACTTGCTTTAATATCCCGATCCGGATCAATAGAAGGCGAAATCAGCTTCTTAGAGGCAGATCGATCATCGATATAAAAGTCAAGTGATTGAAGGGGTCAATAGATGGAGTATCGTTGGACGGAGTATCGCTGGAAGCAGAAGATGGGCCGCAATTCCTCTAATTTAGTTTGGGTTCTTTTTCTTAGCTTCTTCATCTCAGCGTCTATCGAATTTCCCCCCAAAACATCGCTTTCGGAGGCGTCAACGTGGCGAATCTCTTTGGTTTCACTCTTTTAGGGTAATTTTTCGTATTTCGGATTCTACAAGAATGTGCGTCTATGTTTCTGTACCGACCGTCATAGAGTCTCGTTCTCGGAACTGTTTTCCTTCTTCGTTTCTGTTGTTCTTCTTCTCCAAGCAACCCAGTTGATGTATCCTCGGCCTTCGTCAAGTTTTAAAGGTCGATGCATGTAACAGTTTCGGAACACATTCGGAATAATAAAAACCATCTCTGTGCCGATTTTCGGGCAGGTTGTCATCGTCGTCAGCATCGTCGTCAGCATCGTCGTGAACGCGTTCGTCCCGCTTCGGTATGCAAACGACACGTACACAATGACGACCGACGACTGGCAGCCGATGTCGACGCCGACGCCGACGGCGACGTCGATGCAGAGTGAAAGTGAATCCTTCGTGTTTTTCAATTCTAAGCATGAAATGACACAAAATGAAATGTCACCATGAATGCCATCTAAGTGATGCCAAAACTATTGTTGTTTTTGTTTTGCTCAAAGCCATTGTTTCAAGCTGTTTGCTGCTTCCTAGCTTCATGCTTCGAATGTAGTAACAGAAGCCGCATTTCGCCGCTGCTCTCGGAGTCTACAGGAGATGAACCTGAACTTGACCTTTTCCTCACATGGGTCGATTCTACGCTGTGGAGAGCCGGCTCGCTCGGATCGCTGAATTTGTTATGCTGAATTGCTATGCAAATTGCAGCGATTTAATTATCGCTTGACAAATGAAAAATCGATGCTGGAAGCCGAACTGAAGAGCATTTAATTAGTGTTAATTGGTTCATCGATAAACGGCCGAGTGGCGCATTTCGAGCTTCGCGAGCAAATATTTACACCCGATTCGTGGCGGATCACAGCGAGTCTCCTGCGCTGGACCACGCCACGGCCGGAGCTGGCCCAGTAGACCGGGGAAAAAAGCAACAGCAACAGCAACAGAGGAGCAGGAGCAACAGCCACATGACTATCAGCAGCAGCAGCTTTAATAGCATGAGCAGAACGCTGCTGCTCCGGCGACAAAAGTGTTGCCTCGCGGGCTTCACTTGTTTGCAATATTTTACTGCCAACCTGCAGTCGCCAATCGGTGGGTCCCCGATCGGCCGTTGGGTCGTTCAGCCGGTCGTTCGATCGGCTGGTCGGCCGAAACGCGATCAATTTGCAGTCGACGCGGACAGCGCAACGCTTGCATTTGTTAATCAAATGGCTGCAATTCCTGCAACAGCAGCAACGCTTGCAGTCATTTGTTTTGGTCCAGGCGGCGGGGTGGTCGTCGCGGTTGAGCAGAGTGACTCCAGCGTTGCATGGAGCCGAGCCTCGGAGTGCAGCAGGCTGGCCGCATCAGCACCAGCACCAGCAAGGAACGCGGCAAATGAGCTGCGGATTTTGAGCAATTGCAACAAGTTTGCCTGCCTGGCTCAGAGACCTGCTGCAGACAGCGGGACGGACAGCGGGACGGACAGCGAGACGGACGGACAAGCAGGCTGGACGGCCGGAGAGAGTCGTTTGCATGCGCAATTAATACGCCAGACGGCGTTCGATGTAAGAACTAAATTGGATATTGATCACTTTGGCATTCGAGACGAGCAGCGCTGATGTCTGGAATGCAGGCGCATCATGATGTTGCGGAGGTTTGATGTGCCTCAGCGTTGATAAATGACAGCGATGCTCGAGACAGTGCAGCAGAACCTCCTGCAGGAGAAGACGTCCAATCGACTGGACGGGTCAAACTCCACTTTTAATGGTACGACTACACTAAACGTCCCTGTCACCGAAGAAGAAGAAGCGTATTTGTGACGATATTTCAATTTAAGGGCACCGGTTTTCGTTGCTGCGGAGAAAATCTATTGCAAGGAAATGAATTCAACATTTGCAATTCGTTTCCAAGCTGCTGATAAGTTAATTCTGCAAACTTCGACTTAACTCTTAACAACAGAAACTTGAAAGAAAAACGAAAACAAGTAAAGAACTTTTTTGGCAACTCGGGACAAACAATCCAACGCAAGACGGTATCTTGAGCAATAAACCGATAGAATAATCGATTGAGGTTGGAGTTAAATAAACACCTCTTCAAATATAGGAGAGGAGAACGCTGCCGAAATCTCAGCGACCCGCAGATTCGCAGACCCCGCGAGACCCCAGACCCCGAGACCCGCACAGACCTACAAACCTACCTACGAAGAGAGCAACCGACTAAAGTTCCCTTCATTTTTCAATTCAACTCACCCAAGCAAGCCTTCTCAAGCCGTTCGCCACTTCACCCATCCACTCATCCATCCATCCCGCCGTCCGTCCGTCCGTCCATCCATCGATTGAGCGAGTGCTTTGCATAAAAAGGCCAGAAGGAATAATTTATTGTAATTCCTTGTAGTTGTTGCATTTATTATGTTGCGCCGATGATGAACTTGAACTTGAATAATTAAGTTAGAGTGAAATTTCGTTCAATTACGCGCGCTGCTGCCGGCTCATCGATTACACTTGCAACTCTGAGCACGAGTGCGCGGCGTTGAACGCAGCCGGGTAGCAATTCAAACAAAGCCAATGCGTAAATGAATAACTGAGCGAGTGAGTGAGTGAGCGAGTGAGCGAGTGAGCGAGTGAATGAGCAAGGAATGAATGAATATGTGAGAGCGTAATTGAATTAATTTGTATAAATGAATATGTAAACTACAGCGATGAACACATGGACGGACAGACAAACCCACAGACAGACAGACAGACATACTGACAGACAGTCAGAATCTTAATAAAGCGTGCATTTTAATTTCTTCAAATTTGAATTTAATTTTTCCGGCGTGTTTGCAAACGTGCGTCGTTGTCATTCGGAGTCCGTCTGTCTGCAGAAGAACTTAATTGTTAATTGAAATCTTTATTATGAGGCAAATTAACCCAGTAACACACTGACTATATTTCATAGCCAACAGAACTCAGCCGGCAAAAGCTCCAGCACAACGATCGCAACAACAGCAACAGGAACGTCAACTATGTATTCCGCAACTTAACCCACAGAATATGCAAAAAAGAAGCGAACTTCAGCAAGAAATGAAAAATCTAAAATTCAAATTCATTTATTCAGTTATTCAGTGGCGCCAAGCGTACTGAATGAGCGAACGAAGCGAATCTTCAGCAGTCGCCGGTCGCTGACCCTCCCGACGTCGCTAATGATTAAATCGAAGATTAGGCGCTGTTGATGAATTTCAAATTTTTACTAATTGTATTCACTCCATCGTCGGATTGTTTGTTTATGTTTATGTCGGCGTTGTTGTTTTTGTTGCTGCTGATCGCATTGTATATCCGATTGAGTTTCAATGAAGAAAATGAAATTAAGTAGGCAACATTATTTTATATACTTGTCGTAGTTTAGAGTTCGATTTTACTTATGTATTTAATATTTAATAATTCACTTGTGATTCTTAACGAGATACTCGTGGATACTTCTTCATACTGACAAAGAACTACTTAAAGAACCACTAAAGAACCACCGAAGTTCGATCATATAAATCAGCCGAAGTCTGCACTTAATTTGTGAATGAAAATATTTTGACAGCATTATCTCTATGTACATACATTAAAAAAAAGACGGCCGGGAAGGCGAAAAAAGCGAGTGGCTCGCGACGCTCCAAATGAAGCCTAATCAAATAAGTAGACGGATGAGACCATACCCCAGAGAAGCAAATCCCTCGTACAATGCAGCAATTTAATGCTGCATCATGTGATCAAGCGGCCGCCTGCCCGCCTGCCCGCCTGCCCGCCCCCTCGCCTACTGTTACGCCCGCGGCCCTGTCACGCAGCCCTGCCTCGCAGCGGAGCGGATGAATGAACGGTCGGTCGTTCGCTGCAAATCAAAACACACGTGGCCACAATTGTGGCGCTTGAACACGTGCTGAGAGCCACCAACCGATAGACGGACGGACGGACGGATGGATGGATGGATGGATGGGTGAATAGACGGACGGACGGACGGACGGACTGACTGACTTTTCGCTGTTTACAAAACTGCTTAAAAATAAAAATAGCTGCCGTTGTTCGCATCGCAAATGTTGCAACTGAAGAGCGCAACGAAGTCGAGCACAGGAAAGAAAAAAGAAAATAATAAAAAATTAAGTTAAGGATAAAAAGCAACCGTAGCAAGAATCCTGCTCAACAACAATAGTAACAACAACAGTAGCAGGAACAACAACGATAACAGCAACAATCCATACGAAGAGGCTCGAGAGGGTTCAAAATTGATTGTCTGAATTGCCCGGTGGGGTGGCTGGGTGGCTGGGTGGGTTGGTTGGGTGGGTGGGGTAGGTTTTTTGAGTCCCGGTCTTTCGGTTGCTTTTATTTACACTGTCGAAACCATCTCAGCGTCATCGGCGTCTTCTTTTAAAACATGAACCCAGTATTTAAGGGTGCAAACTAAATTGGCTCACGTACCGTTCGGTACACGCTGGCGTCGTGGATGGCGCCCGAACCGCCCCGGCTTGCCGCACATTGCCGCACAGTGTGCACCATGACGTGCGGCATGAAGTGAACACATTGATTTATCATGATCTCCGAGGTAATAAAAAACTTAAAACTTGCTTTTGAAGGATTTTACATTTTATATGATTTCGATTTAAAGCGGATCTTGAGAAGGAATAAAAAACCACCACCAGAACCAGCAGCAGCAGCAGCAGACACATCGGCACAAATCAAACAGTGGGGAGAACGGGGAAGAGAAGAACGAGTGAAACGAGCGGAGAAGAAGAAGAATTAAAAGGAGGACGAGAGGAAGAAAACATGACTAAGTTCAGAAGAAGCGTATCTAAGTCTATAGTTTTGCTGGACCACATAAAAAACAAAAGACGACGAGGACACCAGAAAAGAAGAGAATGCAACTCAACTCGCTGCATTTCCCGCATTCTTATTGATTGAATTTCAAACTGAGACTGAAGACAAGCTGAAAGTTCCGAAGGGCCCTCGAGTTACCCCCGAAATGAATGAGTTTACTGGCCAGTAAACACACAAGACGCACAGAAAAAACCAGCTCATCAGCCGCAGTACTCAAGGAGTATCCCGAAGACAGCTTCCGACAAACGATTTCCCCGATACTGCAATTGGGCGCTTTTATTTCCTCACCAAGTTTCTCTTTTGCCGGTCTTGCTTTTCGTTTCATTTCTTTCCTTTCATTTCTCACGTCTTTCCTTTCCTCTCCTCTCCTTTTGCTCGTCTTTCATCCCAAACACTTCGGGCAGAATTTTCCTTACTTGGTTACTTTACGCCGGTTACTCTGGACGCTTACCAAAGCGTAGTTTGGTTGGTTTTTCATTTTTTGCACCGACTCACGAACGTGACCTTATTTGGTGAGATGAAGTCTACTGGAACCAACCCATGCTGCCACCATTTCTATCGATTTCTACTCTGCTGCGGATTTGAAAGAATTTCCAAATCGATGACGTGACGTCAGTCGTTAAAATGTAAAAAATAATAATATTGTATTTAGAGAAACGGGCCCAGCTATTTTGGTACATTAGTGCACAATATTGTCATTACGATTCAGGGTGGGTTGGGTTGGGTGGCTGAACTCGCTGCAGCCATGCTGCGGATGTCCTTCAGCGAGGATGTCGAATATCGAGTTGATGTCTGATGTTTGCCTGCGGCACAGAAGAATTACTCTCTGCTGTATTCTATTGCGTTTTATTGCGTTGCGTTACTCTGTGTTGTGTCTGTGTTAATCAGTGAGGTTGCAGCAAGGTGCCCCAGGGTGTAACGAGTGGGCAGAGCGGGAGGGGAGGGGAGGGGAGGGGTGCGGGTGATTCAATGCACACAAACAGTAGCCCTTTAATTGAAAGAATAATGTAATGAAGAAACTAACAATAATAATAATAATACAGCTTCAACAGTTCGCGGACAGGACAAAAGAGAGAGAGAGAGAGAAAGAGGTGAAAAGAGAAAAAGAGAGACTGCTGGAAGGAGTGACGTGAGAGAGACGTTCGAAAGCGTGAAAAATTATCATCGCAGTTTTATTCATTTACTTGTTTAAGTGAAGTTCTCTCGTACTTCGGGTCCGTTCTTCGGCTTCCCTTTCAGTTTTCTATCACTTTTGCAGTGTTTTTCAGTTATCTCTATCAAGTGAAATCAAATCAAATCAGCGCAAAGATCTGTAGACTTAATACGAGTATATAATCTTAAGAAATACCCTTTGAGTTCACTTTGCCTATGACACTCTGGAAAGAAACTGATTGCGCTGATTACTAGGGTGAAAATGAATACATTCGTAAATAAATTGCGTATATAAAACGTCTGCTCACCAACCACCCCGGAGAGGACGGTGAGGAAGATCCCGTGATTGTGGCCGAAGTAGAGGGAGAAAGAGCGCCGTCGAAACGATATCCTTTCAACTTGATTTGATCACGTACAGAGGCCAACGCAAGAGTGCAGCTTTCAGGCAAATCAACTGGAAAAGGAACTCAAAAGAAGTACAGAGAAGCAAACACACACACACACACACACACACATACACTCACAGATTACAGAGAGAGTGTTAGAGGGAGAGACATGCACGCACACTTCTGTTATACAATCACAAAGACCGACGGACGTTTAAGATATTAATAAACCCTTCAAATAATGAAACCCGGTTTGGATATGTTATGGGAACATAATAAATGTTCTTGCTGTGTAATATTTCTTATCACCCCAACGCCCCCCAACGCCCCCCAACGCTCGCCAACCTTCAAACCTCGACTAGTTCTCCAGTTATTCATTCCTTCGCTGAATTAAAGTAAACGCGCAATTCTTATGATTTGAAAGAGGAAAAAAAGAAATTCACTTTAAGCAATGCCACAATTTTAGTCAACCCAAGCAATCCCAAAATATTTATGCTCTACAAAAAACACAACCAAAAATAAACGCAAATCAAAAAAATCCTGGGTATCGAAGAAGATTATGAGTGAGTTTTTGACCTTTAGACCTCCGAAGATGCCTAAAACAATAAGAAATCCTCTTAAATGATTGTAGATGATTCAGGTTTCTCGGTTCGTTCTTCCGGTCGGGATGCGGATTCCTTTTCTTCGTCATTCCACATTTCATAATCAATAAAATAAATTCGGCTTTTGGCTTATCCTGGATCCCTCGTTAGTGCGCTTTAAACCAGCCTCTTTCTGGCTCCTCTGTCCGCCATTTCGTTCTTTATTCTATTCGAATTTCGTCTTTGAAAACCACGAACTTGGACAGCTTTTTCATTACTTATGCATTTGCTGAATACAGCAAAGGAAGAGAAGACAATAGAAGAAGAATACAGAGACTTCAGAGCGATTCCTAGACGAATACTTTCGGGTCTCATGTGGAATGTCCCTGACCTTCAAGAGGTAGCTTTACAGGCAGCTAAATAATTTCACAGGACTAAAAAATACACTTCAAAACACTACTCGCTCTTATCCTTTCTTCTTCTTCTTCTTCTTCTACTTCAGACCCAAACACAAGAGAGTTCTTAATACTTCAACTCCTGAGTTTCCCAAAGCTCCGAATATAATTAAGTTGTTTAACCGTTATATACTTAAGTTACACGACTCCAAGTCCTCTCCTCACTGCTCATCGCCGCCACTCCACGAGTTAAAGTAATTAACAAAAAAATTCCTCAATTCACTTGACGGAAATTTCGTTTCGCGCCTACTGCAGGTCGTTAAATGCGACTTTATTAAGAAGAATTCGACCCCAACGTCGATTCCATCCGCTGCCGCAAAGAGTGCCATTCATTAAGGCCATTCAGAGCCAACGGACAGAAGGACGGACGAGTGGACGGGTGATTTAAGTTGTCAAATTGCCGCGTTTGGCTTCATTTAACCCTTTCGCTGTGGCGTGAATTGCAAGGAATTCGGGGAATTCAAGAAATTCCATTCAGATGGTGACTTGGTCATGGTGGCAACATCGGGCAATAAATAGGTCGGCGCGTCGACTGGGAGTGTATGGGGCTGGGGCGGGGGTTTGTTGGAAGGCTACTATTCCTGTTGCTACTTATTTTTCCCTGTTTTTCGCTACTTAATTTTCGTGGCTCGTTTAATCGCTTAAAACCCTTTTCTGAAGACGCAAAATTAGAAGAAAGAAAGAAGATGAAAGGAGAGGGGAGAGAGAGAGAGCCAACGGAAGAGACAGACATAGATTCCTACTGTAAAGAAGATGAGAGTCGTAAAATTTAGAAATTGATGAGACTAAAGACACGATTGGAAGTGTTCAGAAATGTTTAATTCAAAAGAAGAAGAGAACGAAGAGTAAAAGCAACAACAACAGCATCCGTTTCAGTAACAACAATTAATGTGTAAATTCTTGCGTATATCTCAAGATTTTCATAGCTAGAAGATGTTCCAATTTAGAACAAGGCCAACAAAAGTATTTTAAGGACGCCCAAAGAAAAGGACTCGCACTATTAACGGTATCTGAAATGAATAGAGTCATTGAAACTGTTCATTAGGGTTGTTAATATTTCTATAGCGACTGTTGTTGTCCTTTTTTATGATTATTTTTATTGTTATTTCATTCTGGTGAACGTTCAAAATATTCCCTCATCGTTCGTTCATGTAGTAAAGTGTATAAAATTGATTGCATAAGAAGCACAATCATCGAATTAATAAAAGAATCATACTAATAATAATAGCGTCTAGATTCACACAAAAAAAAAAAGAAGAGGAAAAAATTCACCACTCGCGTTACCCAAACTAATTATCGTAACTTAAATGAATATTTAAGTACCAGCGATCGCAGCCGATCGCGAGAGCTGCGTCTATTGTTAGCTTTAATTGTTTCCAATTAGATCTGTGAGCGTAATTGCACTTGTGTAGCCATTTTTTACTGCCGCAGTGCTTTTTTTGCGTTTGTACGATAATAATTTGTAATTATCTCAGATCTAACCTCAAATCGATTACAACTTTAAGAAATCTTTGTTTATAAAGTGATCACAACCGATCACGTGCTGGCCGCTGCTGCTGGTTGCAATCTTACAATCGCACAATCGACATTTCATTGTGCTTTCGAATTAATATTACTTTAATTACAACAACAACAACAACAATAACAACACTAATAACAACAATTAATTCACATAACAATCGGTTAAAACTAAACAGCATTCACAATGTTGTTACAATGAATGTTGTTATTCTTTAATGCAGTAGCGCAGCTGCATCGCCACCAAAACAGCAACCAAAACAACAACAACAACAGCAACAACAGCTAAAAACAAAAAAGAATAATAACAACAAAAACAACATAAAACCCATTGCTTCAATTATAGAAAAACGTTCGCTGAAAATGACGCTGACAATCTGTCAAAAGCAGTGATATTTTTGACATGTTGTCGCCGCCTTAGCTGCCAGCGATTGTCAAGTGTTCACTGTCAAATGCGGCATCAATAATTATCGCGATCAATCGATCGTTCGATCGGTGAATTGATTGTCGCAATACGAAAAAAAAACCAACCCAAAGATAATCGTTCGGAAGAATGAAACAGAGAATCGGAATTTTAACCCAATGTCAAAATTTCCAACAGTGAGATGTGTCATCAGCACTTCGGATGAAAGAAAACACCAATAGCAACAAGAACATAAAATAACTAACTTGTCCAGAATGTGATCAAAGTTATCACCAACTCTCGACAAGTGTTAAAAAGTGTCAAACGAAGAAGCACACGTTTCGATATCGAGAGGATTATAAAGTCTTCCTTCAGAGGATTCCTCCATCTTCCCATCCGTCCTTCTTCGTTATCTTGTTTCCGATCGATTCTTCTTCTGATCGATCCTTCACAAACTGATCGCAATTGAAACAAGTTCCACAAAATTTAAGTTCATAAAACTATAATAAATCGAAACGAGGATATTATATCTTGTGTGCATATCTTAATGTTAAGATCTTAGATTTTAAAATTTTTCTGTCACTTCTATCGATCGATATCTATCTATCACGATCAAAACCTAATCTTAATTAGTTTTTAGAAGTGTCAAATCAAATTCCTTAAGTATAGTTTTTTAATTCATCGGCAATATTTTCTCAAATATTCATGAATCCTGTTTTACTGAAGAACTGTCAAGAAGAGATGACAATAGACACGTTTGTGTTTGGTAAAGGTTTTGGTTTGCTCTCCCTCCTCTCCCTCTTTCTCCCTCTGTCTCTTTCTCTCACACACAAGATACAAGTTCGGTGTATGTTACAAGTTACCGTTGCGTCTTTTATGTTCCTGGCTATTATTGTTATGTTTCCCTATAAAATTGCAAAGGATATTATTAAAGTAAACACTACAGTCACTCAAACACACACACATGCTCACACATTATATATTATGTATATTTTGTAGTTATTTATGCATATACATAGTATATATCAAGTATTTCCGGTTTCCGTAGTGCGTTTGCAAAAAGTTGTTGTTGTTTGTGTGAATAGTCTACAAAAAAGGACGTTTGATATGATTTTCCAAGGACGATCGATTGTTATGACGTATATTTGTGTGTGAGTGTATGTTTTTAGTGTGTATTTGTATGTGTGTATTTTACAAACATCCATTAAAAGTATTCTTTAAGTTATAAAACGGTTGTGTTGTGTTTAAATGTTGTTGTTGTTGTTGTTGTTGTTCTTCGTTTGTTTGTTTTTTCTTAACAACTTCAGTACTTAGCAGCACTTGTGGCAATGTTGCTTGGCTCCAATCACTTTTGCTTCAAAAGACACGCACGCCACTTTTTGCACGTTGGCAGCAGCGGCAGCAGCAGCGACAGCGTGGTTGTTGTGGTTTCGTTGTCCTTCAGCGAATTCTGATGTATTATTTTCCTGATGTTGAGTGAAAACTTTGAAGTAACCGCCATGTTGCCAAACACACACATGCACTTCCGCAGTCCGGCGTTCACAGTTTCGGCTGCTAGGTGTCGTGCCGCAGCCAAATCGCACGGAGCCGCAAGTGGGTCGTTCTGTTCTGTTATGTGTACCGCAGTGAATGATGAAAAATCCCAATAATTTGCGGTTGCGCTTGGTTAGAGTTGGTTGCGTTGTTGTTCTTGTTATTGCTGTAATCCACGCCACCGCCGACTCACCAACGGATTTGTTGAGCGTCACCTTGTTTTTATTGATTTCGTTGCTCGTTTGAGCGGCTCGAGCGGGTTCATTTTTTTTATGACTTTTACACTGCGGCTGCAAAATTAACCACATGTGTGTGTAAGACAGAATGTGAGTGTATATGTGTATTTTAGAGTGTGTGTGTGTGTGTGTATTTTAAAATGTGTGCATGTGTGTGTGTTTTGATGTGTTGGTGCGCCTCGTGTTGCCCTGCTTAAAGTGGTAACACTTCGTTTCAAGTGCTGCCGCCCGCACTCGACGCACTCCCCTCGGTTCAGTCGTCTCTGCAACGCAACGCAAGCGATTTTTTTTTTTTGCTTTTGTTTTGTTGACTCATTGAATCAAGGATTTCTACCTCGTTGCATGCAGCTCCGAAGCGGCGCAAACGTGCAATATTTTTAGTCTGCTCGAATTGTTGGTGATGTTCCTCATGTTGTTGTTGCTTCTCGCACTCTACTCGCCCTGTATGTGGGTCGTCATAAGCGCACTTGACGTCTTTCCGTGACGTTTTTGCTTCTAGAAGCTGACTCTTACAATTTTTTGTTTTTTGGTGTTTATTTAAAAATTGTTATCGTCGTCGTTGTCGTTGCTGTTGTTGTTGCTGTTGATAGTACACTCGAACATGTTTTGCTATGTTTCGTCCTTTTCAACCGCGGCGGGTCTTTTTTTTTGCTCTTTCATTTGCGACAATTAAACGCATGCGGTGCAATATTTGGCCCAAATGCGCCGCGACTCATGGCATACAAAGTGCCATTATTTTTGATGAGGATAGCTGAAGAGTGCGAGTTGCCAACGACAGAGGCGTGTTTTTGTGTTGTTGCTATTGTTGATGTTGCCGGAGACACAGTGTTTGTGTTGTGTCCCAGTTTTTAGCCCACAATCAGGTACTTCTGACGTGTTGTTTTCTTGCTAAGACTTCGTCGAGCACGATAGAGACCTACGAGCAGCATCACGTAAAAGGATATTTTAAAGAAAATTATGATGTTATTTATATTAAATTAGAGTTTACTTATTTGTCGAGTAAAGGTTTAGAGTGTAAAGAAAGAAAGAAGGGAAATAGGCAAGGTAGAAAAGGATTAAAAGCTGAAAGAG
The DNA here is from genome assembly GCA_949629155.1 of Myopa testacea. Lineage (NCBI taxonomy): Eukaryota > Metazoa > Arthropoda > Insecta > Diptera > Conopidae > Myopa > Myopa testacea. The sequence continues at coordinate 35,514,085 of OX451348.1, read as the reverse complement.
AATAGAAATTAAAAAATTTATGAATATTTTCACCACTTCTCCATTCAAGACTTACCTTCAGAGACCCATCTCTAGAGATTTATAGAGATGGGGAAAAAGTATAGATTGGTGAAAGTGTGATTGAGCCATAGAGGAAAAACTGGGTTGAATCTAATACAAGAATTAATATAATCGTATGAAAAACCCATTTTAAAAGTATCAGAGCCACATGAATCATACGGACACATAGCTGAATCCTAGAGAAGCCTCTTTGACCCTGAGAATCGCTAGGGTCATGGTCAATATAGGTATAAAAGCGCAGAAAAACCCAAAATGTGAAAGACGAATCTCACATTCAATTCAGTTCAACATCTTATAGAAATATCTTTGACTCCTGAAATTACTTAAGATGATTTGCTTTAAAGCTGAATCTAAAGGAAGAGTCTTATACACATCCATAAGAACATCTAATAAAATTCTTAGTACCCTTATTGGAGCAATCAAATTCTTTTGGCGAATCTTTGCTTCAAGTTTGACATTTACTGAATATGTCAAAGGTATGTTTTCCTTTCTTTCTCTCCAGACCTTCAATCTGGGTGAAATCTATATGATCATAAAAGACTATAAGTAGATCATACATTCTAATCATATAATTCTATAAATTATTGAGATGAAGTCTGAATATATATCGAATTTTAGATCTCTGGACTCTCAAAATGCTCATAAAAGATCTATAGCCTCTAGATATTTGTGTGAATAGAAGCAGTTTCTGATAGTGACGCCTCAAAATATGCAACATTTTATTTTAACAGCGAAATTATATTCCATATTTGTATATCTTATTTTACTGTTCTTACATATATTAATATCAGAAAAAAATATTTCGTAACTTCGAGATAAGGATTGGCTCTGAAAATTGAGATAATCGGTCTTGATTGGGAAGCAGTAATATGGTTTATGTACTCGTTCTGGATAAAGAGAAATTTTCGAATCTTGTTATCGGATAGTTGTTTTATAACCAGCTGCACACCCACGAGCGCACGCGGTCGTCTCATGTGTGTGGACGCGTGCGCTAGAACATTCTTTAGCGAACACTACCGTGTGCGCGTTCGCTAAAAATATTTTCCAGCGCCTGTTCGCTAATCGACTCATGAACAACGCGTGCGCTCGCTTAGATTTTTGGTAATAATAGAAGGTTTGAAAAAATAAGCCAATACATTTTGAGACTTTCTTTAAAGCATTTTTAAAAGTCCTGATGAAAAAACCCAAATATTGAAAGATATACAAAAAAGAAGGCAACTTTACTTTTGAGTTAGTTACTCGTAAAAATTTATTAAAAGAATCGCTACGGAATTGTGATTTGGCTGATCTGCCTGATGTCACAATTTCGTAGAAAGTTTCGTTTCCGCATTTAAGCCGGTTTATGAATGTACTAAGCATTTGCAAAAGGAACAATATTTCGTTGGAGATTTTTACCTCGATATTATTCTCTGATACTAACAAACCGCAGGCGTGACATGATGTCATCACAACAAGCAACAACAATGCATAACTACAGTATAAAGTCCAAAGTAAGTAACATATGCGAAATGGAGCCAAGTCCGTTCGATATAGATGTATTGCAGTATTAGAGGAATAGGCCAATAGACGAAGATGTTAAAAATATAGTTATTCTAATCCTTGCCGTGCCCAAGTGTCCGTTGAGCGATCTTTCAGCGCATTAACGCTTGTTCTTACAAAATTAAGAACAAATATGTCCATAAAAAATTTGGAAAATATCCTTATGCTAAGGTTAAATGACGATTTTATTGAAAGTGTAAATGCTGAAGACATTTATGATATAGAATAAAGATTTTATTATTAATCATTTATAAAAAGAATATTTCAAATTTATATTGGCAGTCCATAGAGCCTGAAGTTAGAGTCTGACCAAGCGTCCAAACACTAAAATGCATTCTACAAAACCAAATTTTTAAACCCATTTAGGTCATATAGTACCTATGGCCAACGGGAGTAACTATGACTCTTTTCGGTGTGGGCTACTGCGGAACTATGATCTGCGGGTGCTTCATGGAAAGGCGTGTCTTATGGGTATGCTGATTCCGTAGAGGTCATGGACTTCCGATCCTTTATATCATAGTGGTTCCCGTCGGTAACAGGCATGCCTGGCTAACGGAGGAAGGCTTCCCAGGTCCTTGGTGTTGCCAAGACCTTCTTCTGGGTGACCACGGTACGAAAGCACGCCTCGTGCTATATAGCGTCTGTTGACGTGAAGGTCTGTCACTCAGGGTCCCATCCTATCCCAGCAAGAGAAGTCAAGCAAAAAGACATGTCACCGGTTATTTTCATCGCCATCATGGATGGACTTTTCTATTGATGTCCATATCGATGCCCCACGTTAGGCGCCATTTCTGGTGTGAGCTTAGAATGGAGTTTTTGGCGGTCAAGGTGAAAAGGTTAAAATTTTATGGTGATACTCAAGGTGCAAGCGCGGAAAGTAATAGAAAAAAAAGGAAAAAAAGGGAGATAGACATTAATAGACAGTATTAAAAGTTAGTGAAGAAATTAAACAATAAGTCAGCACTTCATAATACTTAAAAGAATTTGGTGGAAACTTTAATGATTTCCTGAGTGCAAAATCAAAAGAAAAGGCACATGAACAAATTTTAACAAAAAAATCTACAATAGCGTTGGAAGAAAAACTAAGTAAAAATATATAATGTTTCTAAAAGTATATATGTAATAACCATTCCCGCCAAGTGAAAAAAAAGTTTCTAAAAGCATATAATAACGATTCCCGCCAAATTAAGTAGTACACACAGAAAACATATACATAAAAGTGAATCGAAAGCAAAAAAAAAAAAAGTTGGAACGCCTACAAACGCCCTGCTTAAACCTCGACAACGGATACACTCACTGCGTATAGTTCTCATCCCGCAGCTGTACCATAAGTTAACCCTGGGAAGAGTCACCAATGGCAGCCTGAATAAAGCCGACAGAAAGTGGCTTGACCTTCCCGGAGATATCACAGAGTTGAGAAGGTCAACCGGAGGCTGCGGATTGAGGATCGATCCCTGGTGTCCCAAGCGGACATAGAGACGTATTGAGCGGGTAGGCTGCGTACCAATGCAAAGGAAAAAAAAATGGGCCGCTGCTGCCTTCGAGTGGCGGGGATTCACGGAAAGATCAGGTACAGGGCTGTAATAAAAATGTCGGCACAGACCAAAACAATGAGCCTCGGATACCAGTATAGCCCCCTGGCTCTGGTTACGACGCCTTCGTACGGTTTACATATGGTATGGTTTCCTGCGGACATAGAGACGTATTGAGCGAGTAGGCTGCACAGGTCTGTCGATGGCTTTAGCCTGTGTGAAGCGGGCGCCCACGGTCAGGCAAACAGGTTGGTCGGTCAAGCGACGCACCTCTTGAATGGCCGTAATTTCCAAGCCTATATCAAGGTTCCTACCAATTCTTTGTCCCATTTTAATTCCTTTAAAAGGAAAAAAATGAGCCACTGCTGCCTTCGAGTGGCGGGGATTCACGGAAAGATCAGGTTACAGGGCTGTCCATAAAAATGTCGGCACAGACCAAAACAGTGAGCCAGTATAGCCCGATGGCTCTGGTTACAACGCCTTCGTACGGTTTACATATGGTATGGTCTCCTGCGAACATAGAGACGTATTGAGCGGGTAGGCTGCACAGGTCTGTCGATGGCTTTAGCCTGTGTGAAGCGGGCGCCCACGGTCAGGCAAACAGGTGGGTCGGTCAAGCGATGCACCTCTTGAATGGCCGAGATTTTCTAGCCTATATCAAGGTGCGTACCAATGCTTTGTCCCATTTTAATTCCTTTAAAAGGAAAAAAATGGGCCACTGCTGCCTTCGAGTGCCGGGGATTCACGGAAAGATCAGGTTACAGGGCTGTCCATAAAAATGTCGGCACAGACCAAAACAGTGAGCCAGTATAGCCCGATGGCTCTGGTTACAACGCCTTCGTACGGTTCACATATGGTATGGTCTCCTGCGGACATAGAGATGTATTGAGCGCGTAGGCTGCACAGGTCTGTCGATGGCTTTAGCCTGTGTGAAGCGGGCGCCCACGGTCAGGCACACAGGTGGGTCGGTCAGGCGATGAATGGCCGAGATTTTCTAGCCTATATCAAGGTGCATACCAATGCTTTGTCCCATTTTAATTCCTTCAAAAGGAAAAAAAAAATGGGCCACTGCGGCCTTCGAGTGGCGGGGATTCACGGAAAGATCAGGTACAGGGCTGTCATAAAAATGTCGGCACAGACCAAAACAATGAGCCTCGGATACCAGTATAGCCCACTGGCTCTGGTTACGACGCCTTCGTACGGTTTACATATGGTATGGTTTCCTGCGGACATAGAGACGTATTGAGCGAGTAGGCTGCACAGGTCTGTCGATGGCTTTAGCCTGTGTGAAGCGGGCGCCCACGGTCAGGCCAACAGGTGGGTCGGTCAAGCGACGCACGTCTTGAATGGCCGTAATTTCCAAGCCTATATCAAGGTGCCTACCGATTCTTTGTCCCATTTTAATTCCTTTAAAAGGAAAAAATGGGCCACTGCTGCCTTCGAGTGGCGGGGATTCACGGAAAGATCAGGCTACAGGGCTGTCCATAAAAATGTCGGCACAGACCAAAACAGTGAGCCAGTATAGCCCGATGGCTCTGGTTACAACGCCTTCGTACGGTTCACATATGGTATGGTCTCCTGCGGACATAGAGATGTATTGAGCGCGTAGGCTGCACAGGTCTGTCGATGGCTTTAGCCTGTGTGAAGCGGGCGCCCACGGTCAGGCAAACAGGTGGGTCGGTCAAGCGATGCACCTCTTGAATGGCCGAGATTTTCTAGCCTATATCAAGGTGCCTACCAATGCTTTGTCCCATTTTAATTCCTTCAAAAGGAAAAAAAAAATGGACCACTGCGGCCTTCGAGTGGCGGGGATTCACGGAAAGATCAGGTACAGGGCTGTCATACAAATGTCGGCACAGACCAAAACAATGAGCCTCGGATACCAGTAAAGCCCACTGGCTCTGGTTACGACGCCTTCGTACGGTTTACATATGGTATGGTCTCCTGCGGACATAGAGATGTATTGAGCGCGTAGGCTGCACAGGTCTGTCGATGGCCTTAGCCTGTGTGAAGCGGGCGCCCACGGTCAGGCAAACAGGTGGGTCGGTCAAGCGATGCACCTCTTGAATGGCCGAGATTTTCTAGCCTATATCAAGGTGCGTACCAATGCTTTGTCCCATTTTAATTCCTTTAAAAGGAAAAAAATGGGCCACTGCTGCCTTCGAGTGGCGGGGATTCACGGAAAGATCAGGTACAGGGCTGTCATACAAATGTCGGCACAGACCAAAACAATGAGCCTCGGATACCAGTATAGCCCACTGGCTCTGGTTACAACGCCTTCGTACGGTTCACATATGGTATGGTCTCCTGCGGACATAGAGATGTATTGAGCGCGTAGGCTGCACAGGTCTGTCGATGGCTTTAGCCTGTGTGAAGCGGGCGCCCACGGTCAGGAAACAGGTGGTTCGGTCAACCGACGCACCTCTTGAATGGCCGTGATTTCCAAGCCTGTATCAAGGTTCCTGCTAATTCTTTGTCCCATTTTAATTCCTCAAAAAGGAAAAAAATGCGCCACTACTACCTTCGAGTGGCGGGGATTCATGGAAAGATCAGCCTACAGGGCTGGCCCTCTTTTCTGTTTGATTCCGAAAGGATCTTAGATGTGCCGATCCTCCAGTGGTTCATGCTCGTAACAGGGTTGTCTGGCTAACAGAGGATAGCTTTTCGGGTCCTGGGGATTGCCAGCCCCTTTGTCCATAAAAAAGTCGGCACAGACCAAAATAATAAGCCTGGGAGACCAGTATAGCCCTTGGCTCTGGTTGCAACGACTTCGTACGATTTACAAATGGTATGATCTCCTATGACCCTAGAGGAGGTCAGGTCCTGACCAGGCCCTAATGGGGTCACAACCAAGCAACTGAAGGAAATATCTTGGCCCGTATCCTCACGGTTCTTATGTGGTTTGAGAATTTATTTCTAGTTGTATATTTGTATTAATTATTATAGATAATGTTAAGGGAAATACATATATTTAATTTATATGTATGCGTTTTATACATATGTATGTGTAGCACATTTGTGAAGTGTGCAGCACATTATGTACCACATTCTACATCTTGTGGCTTACACCTTTTTATATTTTTCATTCCGTTGTGGTCGCTGCAAGATATATGTATATATATATATATATATATATATATATGTTAACGTTAACATATGTATGTTAACGGCAAAAATATTCGTCCCCTGCCAGAGGGACTCATCAGTTGACTTAACAATGTATGATATGAATGGTGTGTTGGTGGGTTTTTTGCAAAAATTAATCTTATTTTTGTTATTTTCGAATAAATTATGGAAAACATAATAATATATATATATATATATATACGTATATTTATATATATATATATATATATATAAATATATATATATATATATATATTTATATATGTTCTGTCACACAATATATGCTAAACTGATCCTCCAACAGCTCGCCTGGCACGAATACGTGGGTCGTCAACGTCGCGGTCATCTCACCGTGAAGCTTTATAACACACCACACGCTAGAACGGTGCGGAAAGATAGCAAGTGCAGCGAACATAAAGAGGGAAAGGAGGATCGTTT